>JAUPFN010000003.1:45128980-45656480 GCA_036924255.1 Apodemia mormo
TATATCATTATACGTCATTTGTTGGGGATAATTACAACTATATTTCTTTTTTGATTTGATGTACGACCAAAAATATTTTGGGTTACTCTTAATTTTTTGTTGTGAGAACTTTATGTAAGATTCATAACATTTAGTCTGTAAATCTTTCTGTCTACGCCTTAAGTCTGCATAATGTGCATAGTCATTTGGATTTTTGTACTTTTTCCAATTTTTATGGGTCTTAAACTTTTCTTTTATTAAATTTATTAATGATTTGCTATACCAAATTGGATAAGTATAACCTCCGAAAGAGCGTGTTTTTGGAACATATGACTCTATGCAGTTATTAAGAATAGAATAAAACATGTTTATTACAGACTCAATACTATTATTACAATTAGTTATAAACGACCAATCTTGATTATTTAACGAATCAACGATCATGAAAAAATCCGCTCGATTAAAATTATATTTTATCCGTGATTGAGCTTTAAGGGGTGGGATCAGGAAGTCTGATGCGATTATAGAAAGTGCTGGATGATAGTAATCTTCCCTAACTAGAGGTGTATCCGACTTACTTGAAGTTACAACCGAATTCGAAAAAATCAAGTCTAAAACTCTGTTCTTTGCGTTAACAGTATTATTGTACTGAACTAAGCCCATGAAAGAGAACTGTTCGATGAGATAAGACGCTGCGTTTTGAATTTCCACTGACCCCTTCCTTAAAATAGCTGGCTCTGAAGATATCCAATCTATACATGGTAGATTGAAATCGCCTGCAACTAGAAAATGATCATTCGAATGATTATTACGTATTTGTGATACTAAATCTATAAACAACTGGATCTTAGTAGGTAACAGGGAATTAGGGGGCGTATAAACCACAGCAATATGCAGGTCATTCGTGATTCCTAGGGCATAGGAAGGCACCGTGATCCAGACACACTCTAGTTCAATAGATTGCCACTCGGGCCTTGCGTACGCCTGCAAGCGTGGGGCGCACATTATCATTACACCTCCCCCCAACGAACCCCGATCCCGACAAAAACGACAAATCGATCATCACATAATTCCAAATCTAATATTCCATCACAGAGCCAAGTCTCTGTTATCATTACAATATCATAATCGAGCAAAAGTAAATTATTATAAAATTCTATAGTTCTGGTCCTTAATCCACGGACATTCTGATAAAAAATCTTTAATTTTTTTAACGTATTATCCATCGCGAAAATAAAATATTTGACAGTTTTTACTAGATGTAACATTTAAAAGTACATAAATAGACAATGTAAAGTGAATGGTTATCGCTGACTCTCGAAATTCTCCACATACCTCGCACAGGATTTGCCGTGAAGATACTTGTATGCAAAAATATTTATATACAATAACATCACTAGTTCTGAAATTGTGATCATAACAACGGACAAGCCACGAGGATAAATTACATAATGTACAAATATTATAATAAATGGAAATTGTAAAATAATGTAATAAATTGTTATTAACACTCCAGGGGGCACTTATGAATATAATATGTAATAAAAACATATATAATAATATATACTCTCGTCTTAAAAATATGATAATATATAAATATAGACAATAAGCCTTAATATCATACAACAAATACTTTTTACTATAACATAATATTATGATATTGATTCTATGCGGTGACTTGTGTATATGTGTATAAAAATAATGTATAGAATTACAGCGATATAATGAAATGTTTTGTATTTGTTTATTGTGTAAAACATGTATGTAAATATTTGTATAATATATTTGTGTGTCAACCGAGTTTCCTTTATAATAGTTTGAGGATCGAGTACAAAATGAAATTATTTTAGTATAAACATAAAATAACTTAAAGCATCTACTTATTATTAACAATAATGAAATAATAACATTAATTAGACAATTTTTGCAATATCTGATGAGGAATTTATAGGAATCGGCGGGGACGATTCGTTTTTTCGGACAAATATACGACAGTTTTTTGTCCAAATAAACTTATAGTTTAATTCTCTTACCTTTTCTTTACAAGAGGACAGTAACATTTTATTATCTTTAGTTAGATGCTCATTAACGTATATTTTGTTATTTTCACCACCGATACCCACATCTTTAGAATTTAAATTACGATGTTTACGTGCAGCAGCTATTATTTGGTCTTTAACCGTACGATGTCTTAACCGAGCAATAATAGGGCGTCCACGCACGGCGCTCACGACACGCCGCGGCTGAACTCGATGCGCGAACTCCAGGTCGGAAGGCATTATGTTAACTCCTATGTGTTGAGAAATTTTTGTAACAATGCTAGTAGTGTCTTCATCTTTTTCTTCCGGTACTCCAATAATTTCGATGTTCTGTAATCTGACCCATTGCTGCTGTTTTATGTTATCATCCTCAAGAGTTTTCACGCGAGTTTTTAAGGTGACAAGACTTTCTTTTAGGGCTTTATTTTCATCCTTAAGACACTTTATCGCTGTTGAATTAGTACTTAGAAGGTTTTTGAGTTCCTCATATTGCCCACTTATATACGTTATAGACTCTTGAAATTCGGTGAAACGGTTAGTTATATCTTTCAGCTGATTATGAACTAATCGTGTGAGCGTAGCTTCGAGTACACTTTCTAGTTCTTTTATCAATTCACTCTTAAGAATTTCTCTAATTTTGTCTTCTGTTACGCAAGTGTTTGCAGAACGATTTCGCCGAATAGTCACGTTTCCATCTTGAGATAAGCTGTCAGTATCAAACTCCTCGTCGATTTCAAACATCTGTGCTGTACGAGCTGGAGTGTTAGTGTTATCAGATTTAGGTTGCTTGCTCTTACACTCCAAACATTTCCATTTTAATTTTACATCGTGGCTCATTTTCTTAAAACGCTTAGGGGAAAGATTTGCACACATTAAATCGTATGTTTGCTTACATATGTGACAGGTCATGATTTCTTTATTTATTATAGTAGACTTGCAACCAACGCAGGTATATTTTTCCATTACGGTTCACGAATTGATAATAAGTGCTCAGGCAGCCTAATAGATTCAACGCCAACACGTCTCAGCGAGTAAGCGGCAAATATAGTTAACCGTTTTATCACTCGACAATTCAAAAATGTTTTCACTTGTAACTCACTATTTATTGCACTGATATAAATTGTATATACGTATTTCGATAGGTTTTACAGTTAGCTCCACTTTGATATACAATACTGGTAACGCACATAACCTTGAACACACAATTATTAAATATTTATTGCAGACGTAGCTTACGCTGTGTTTACTTAGCGACGGTAGGACGAATTATCTATGACGGGAATTATCTATACGGACGAATGGCATTGCCATCCCGCTACACGGATAGCTGCGCACCATTAACGTCTTTGGTGTCTATGCGCGATGATTTTTCTTTCAATGAGGAGAGATATCTGCTTGTTAACTATCTCATAATATATAAAAATGTATTGTAATATGTAACATGATCAATTATAATATTAATCATATTACGATAGCACCTTGATAACTATCTACGAGTGATATACTCGTAGATATAGTTATCGGTGAAGCGAGGAAAGCTATAGTCACCGTCTGAGATTTATAGAGCATGTATGCAGCAGTACATTGAGGATAATAATGTGTTTTGTCTGTTCATCATTGAAAATGAAATTCGGAAACCGTTAATTGCTATAAACAAAAAAATACAGACTTTTTCTGTAGACTAAACCTTAAAATAAAGTTATACTTTTATGTAAGTACGATGTGTGTGTATTTGATTTTATCATAGTCTTTTTATACACAGTAGATCAAATCAATCAATGCGAATCTACAGTAAACATAGGGACTATTAATTTATTCTTGGCATATACACTTGATAATTTAAAACCTCTATTATTTAAAATATTTTGTATTTTCACTGAGCTTTGCCTTGTTAATGTTCTACTGTAATATGATCAATATAATATGATAGATTTGTATTTTCTCGGATTCAGAACGGATGCAGTGCGTAACCGTACTAATTTCCACAAAACACGTTGTTACTCAGTAATATAGTAAAATGTAATGTTTGCGTATATTTCCTAGCTTGTAAGTTGTAATGCAGCGTGTGACGCATTATTCTCACAATTCCATGCTCACAAGCCACAACACTTGCCCGTCGCAACATACGCGTAGCTTCGCTCACGTCATCAATTCCCGTGTCTAGACAATAAACGCAAAGCATAGCAAGATGCTACGACATGGTATTGTATAAGGGGGCGTCCACAAATTACGTGAGATGTTTAAGAGGGAGAGGGGTCGAGTCAAATCTCACCTAATCTTACGTAGGAGAGAGGGGGGGGGTCTCGGCAAATATCACACATTTTTTTCTGATTGAAACAAAAAAAAACTATACTTGGTCCATTATCCAGATTGTACATGCTTAAGATTTAATCTTAAGCGTAATCATAAACAATTAAGATCATTCACTAATTCGTTTGAAAGAAAATGATTTGATCCATACTTCGACGTTATAGTCTTAACTAGTCGTAAATAAAAGCACGAATCAATTTTTTTTCTTTTTACAATAATAATCAAACGCGTTTACATATTTAAGAAACTCACATTTTGAAAAATCTCACGTGAGATTTGGGGGTGGGGGAGGAGGTTGAATAAAATCTCACGACATCTCACTATGGGGGGAGGGAGAGACAGGAAATTTAAAAAAACACCTCACGTAATTTATGGACGCCCCTTAATGATATTTCAACTTTGGTTTAAATTTTGTCTAGATTTGTTTTATTATCAGTGAGTATCCCGTTTCCTACAAGACAGTAAATAAAAAATGGTTGACTGTACAAAGGAGAACATTAATAAATTTTTCATATTTTTCGACTTTATATTCTGACATGCTGAGCTAACGTGGTGGACCATATCGGCTACCTTTGCTTTTTTTCGAATTACATTATTTTTACTCCTAACACATAGAGAAACCCCAAACGTAACTGTCACTATCCATCCCAGTCGACAATTGCCTTTCTAAATTTTCCCCGATCAAAATAATAAATTTTAAAAATATTTTAAATATTACTAATGGCAACAAAATATTTTGGCTTTTTACTAACACATGTACCGTAGTTTTATTAAAAATGCCGACACAAAGTTTTCTACGACATTATAGATGAAGCCACCGCTGGACCAACGTGGTATTATCCAGTTTAAAATATTTGACTTGTGATATTAAAGTGTAAATATCAGACTTTTAAAACACCATAATAATTATAATCATTTCATTTTTTTGATAACGTTGTCGTTTCCTTCCATTTTTTAAATCATCAGATAGCAAACGAGCAGATGCTTCTCCTGATGAAAAGAGAAAACCATCGCCTATAGACACCAGAGATGTTAAGGGTGCATTGCTCTCCTTCTAGTGGGGCCTTAGTGTCAAGAACAAAAATTATCGACAACCTTATCCTTTAATCGGAACACGACAATGACAAACGTTAACGCTATTGTGGCAGGATGCGTTTGCCTTTAAACCACTGCTTGGAAAAACGGCAGATTGTCTATTTTTCAAAGGAGACCCGAATTAACATGAGGTAATGCCATGTGGTCCTATATGCAGCTCCTAATTTTTTGATAGGTGAACCAAATTTGGCGAAAGTAGTGAGTACTTCTTTTTTTGAACTTGTTCACTTTTTCTAGTTTTCAAATTATTAAAGTTTCAAAATATGCGCTCAATACGTTAATAGGCCATTACTCTACAATACGTATCTCAATAAATATGCGAGACGTCTTCAATACGTGTACATAATAGACAATATATTACATGAGTTTCCTTCAAGCGTAACACAAATTTATGATAAAATTAAAATATACCTTATAAGGATCCAAAAGAGTTCATATTTTAATGTTCAGAAAAGGGTGGTTATACGAAATTTAGTTCGGCGTTTGGAAAAGCGCTTGCGGCGACGCAGCGAAGCGGGAAAACGGTGTATAACGCGATATTGTGGCGTTGTAGCGAAACAGGTTGAATTGTTTTATGTACAGTCACCTCTAAAATATCAGTACAATTAATTTTTCGATAACTTAATATATTAAAATGGGAAATTACATGTAGAAATCAAATATTTTCATCGTGTTTCGCTACATTTCATACTTCAGTATTAACAATAAAATTATTACATCGAGGGGTATACATGTAGTTGCGTAGCAATGGCGTCGGTACCTATTGTGTTCTAGTTTCGAGTGTAAGTTAGCATGTAAACTTATGCGTTTAGCATTCTATCCCTGCCACACGGATAGCAACGCACCATTAACATATCTGGTGTCTATAGGCGATGGTTGTCCCTTTCCAATGGGAAAACCTTCAGCTTGTTTGCTATCCTATGATATAAAAAAACATTATACTAGGCTAGTATTCATTTAATCGTCCCGTTGATCAAGCGGTTAGAAACCTTGGGCCTAGTTCACGTAGTCAAGCGCCAAGCCACTCGAAGCATTTAAGACACACATTTTCTTACATACAATGCCGCGTCGTAGCACGTCCCGTTGATCAAGCGGTTAGAAACCTTGGGCCTAGTTCACGTAGTCAAGCGCCAAGCCACTCGAAGCATTTAAGACACACATTTTCTTACATACAATGCCGCGTCGTAGCACGTCTCGACGTTCTATCGTGTTTATGTGTGTGAAAGCCCTAAGCCCTTTCACTCAATTACGTAAATTGGGGGCCTTAACTACGCAGTCAATGGGGCTCGGGTTCGATTCTCGTTAGGCACACGCATTTGTGTGATGAGCATAAATGTTTGTATTTGTGGGTTGGGGTGTTTATTAAATACATAATTGACAAAAAAATGATAAATACTGATATATAATCAGTATTTATCATATTTGTCACTGTTGCTGGTCAGTGCTTATCACTGTCGAGTTCGATTGGAGAGAATGGTAGTCGACAAATTTACACATGTGACCCCGCAACAAAGATAGCAATTCACCATTAACATCTTAGGTGTTTATAGACGATGCTTGTTTCCTTCCATCAGGAGAGCCATCTACTTGTTTACTATCTTATGACAAATGAAAAAACCTCATATTCCTGCAAATCAAATTCTACCTTTCTTTCATTAATTGTAAATCATTATATATTTGTTTTCGCAACCTTCCATCTACCTTTCTATATGTCCGATGAAACGGAGTATTAAAGTTTTTATTTAACACCAACATTTTCTTTCAGTCCCAACCTCCATCTCACTTAAATATTATGAGACAGTGGGATATCGTCCTTCACCGATCTGATAACCAGACGAGACGTATATTTGATCAAATATTATTCGTAAACAAATATGCCTATAATTACTTGCCTATCCAAAAGTGCTCATGGCAAATTTTTAGCTTGGCAACAGTACTTTGAGTACGATTTTTTGCAGGCAAGTATATTTTGATTTTGTAATAAAATAATCTAAAATTTGATATAACTTTAGATAAGTTAGCAGATTGATGGAGTTACCTATATTGACTTACCTGTTCACACCTGCTTGCCAGGTAGCCATACATGGAAATGAGTAGGCAAGCCTACCTAGGCATATTCTGTGTGTTAAAAATTATCAGTGAAATAAATTTCATTTGATTATCAAAATTATGGTCTAAAAAAATATGAAAGTGATGAAAAAAAATCGATTAAAGTTAATTTAATTAAAAATAGCCATTAGCACTTTTGGATAGGCAAGTAATTATAGGCATATTTGTTTATAAATAATATTTGATAAAATATACGTCTCATCTGGTTATCAGATCGGTGAAGGACGATCTCCCACTGACTCCTCTACTATTACGCATGCGTTCCACGAATGTCATACCACATATTTTTCGTAGTGATCACGTTAATTTCACTTTTATGCCATTTCTGACACATCTATTTGTCAATTTATTGTAAAAGTGTTGAGATAATCACAGTGTAAACAGCCTATAAGCCAGAACCTCCCAATAACATTTACTTTTCTTTCTCGTATTGGTGCAAATAGAAGAGCAGACCATCTTCCATTCTACCAGACAGTCCTATAAAGGTGAACGATTAGCTAAACATGCCACTAACAACATAGCTACTGCATGGTAGCCCATGGTAGTTCCGTTACATTACACATTGAAACCACCGTCTACATATTCGTGCTAAAATAGTGTCAAAGCTTGTCACTATAGTGTTCCGGTTTGGAGGGTAAGGTTGCTGAGAAACTTTTGTATGTGCTTATGGATAGAGGGAAGATGACGCTTATCCCACCAATCGGTAGTAAAGTAATATTAACATCGATGGTGTTCAAAGGCGATGTTTCTCTCTTTTCATCAGGAGAGTTGTCAGCTTACTTGCTCTCTAATGATATAAAAATTGGTAACGTGCGTGTCAAGCCACGCGCAATGTGGTTCCGAAATTGCCCATTATAATAATGCGGACTAAGAAGACGGCTTTTGTAGTTTCACATTATGAACACTTAAGCTATTTAACGTCAATAACAAATATATAATCGCACCACACGTTCACCGCATATAAAAACTTCTCTAAATACATTTTATAAATTGGTCAACTATTACTCAAAAACTTGTAAAGCCTTATAAGCCGTGACAGTTTTCCTTTTAACTTCATTATATTTACTACTACCATGATTTTTTTCACACCCTCAAAACCAACCATTTAGCCAGGGGGGACCCTTTACTCTAATAAAAATTGATAATTAAATGCTTAATATTTTACAAATGAGTCCCTTAATCGAAAACTTTTCACTAACCTACAATATTTTTTTTAAAAACCTATCCCACGATACCCCTCACAATTGGGTACGTGAGAAAAAAAATTAACGTCCCCGCTTTACATGTAGGGGATTTTTTTTTTAAATTTTTTATGTCATAAGATAGCAAACAAGCAGATGGGTCTCCTGATGGAAAGAGTCAACCATCGCCTATAGACACCAAAGATGTTAATGATGCGTTGCTATCTTGTGGCGAGGTCTAATGCCACATGCATAAGTTTACCGGCTACCTTACCCTCCAAACCGGAACACGACAGCGACAAGCACTGACGCTATTGCGGCAGGAATAGGTAAGGCGGTGGTACCAGACCCGGGCGAGACAATGCAGAACTTTACCACCTAGTAGCCACGATGGTAGTGACTCGATAGCCATAGCAGGGAGCTACCCTGAAAAAAAATATTTTTCAAGATTTTATGTTACTACTTTGTTGACGTGACTAATATGTATATTCATGCCAAGTTACTGCTTTCTACTAATAAGGATCTCTGAGCTGTCGTGCGGACGGACGGACGGACGGACATAGTGAAATACAAGGGTTCTTAGTTTACTTCGGAACCCTAAAAAAGGATATTGGTCAAAACTGCCACGTTATTATTAGATTGGAAAGCGCGTTCCATCTTAGGCCGCATCTTAGCTTATCATCAGGCGAGATCGTGGTCAAGCGCTTCCCTATCGATAGTAAAAAAAAGATTAATGAGGTGCTTCTTAAAGATGGTAACGTAGAGTCAAAAGATTCCGTAATCAGCGTGTTTGTAGAAAAAATATCATTAGCATTCTCAAGGTTCTTAGTTTACATGGTTTTTAGAGTGCCGTATGCAAAAGTTACAATGTTTTTATATCAATGATCGGAACCCTATTTATATGCCTCTGCCGTCTGTGTGATATAAAAATTTGTCAGCTATCTTTATACTCGCTCTATCTACGTCTAACTCTAAAATATAAAATACAGAACATTTAACTAGCCACGGCGTTTCCTAATTGCGAACAGACGAGCCATTAGCGCGTATTCAAACGTGGCTTGTTTGTAGACCGCAACCTCTGTCATGTAAATTACTGTACAACTACTGAATAGGCGCTATACAGGTGAAGCAAAATTATAAATATATGAGCGTGATTAGAAATATGAATAATATTTAAATAATTTAGCTGCAACATCGGAACACTGAACGGGTTACGAAAAATGTCTTGAAATATGTCCATCATATTTGTTTTAGAACTCTTAACGGGCTACGAAAAAGGTCTTTTGCAATATGTCCGCTATATTTGTTATAACATACATTTTTACTTGTAAATTGCCGTAAAACTGCGAAGCAAAATCGTAAATACATGAGCGTGATTAGAAATATGAATAATATTTAAATAATTTAGCTGCAACATCGGAACACTGAACGGGCTACGAAAAATGTCTTTTGAAATATGTCCGCCATATTTGTTTTAGAATTCTGAACGGACTACGAAAAAGGTCTTTTGCAATACATATTTATTTTATAAAATAAAGTATATAACATACATCTTTACTCTATCTCTATCCCTCTAATATTTACTCTATCTCTCTATCACCGCTCCGTTGGTCGAGTGGTTAGCGACCCTGACTATGCAATCGACGGGACTCGGGTCTGATCCCGACGGGGACAAGCATTTGTGTCATGAGCATAAATGTTTGTATTTCCGGGTTTGGGTGTTTATTATATATATTCTGGTATGTATATATGTATTTCTATGTAAAAAATGAATGTACAAAAATGTACATTCATTTTTTATCAAATTTTGTTCGCTATAAGACAGCGACCTCAATTTTATACTATACCTACTACTATTACCTATTGTTTGTCCTATATTTACTACTAGGTACACATTTTTAGTTTAGTTAATTTTATTCAAATAATAATCTTTACAATTACTTTCAATGAATAGACATTATTTTTAATAATCTATATAAAAACTACCAGATCGCAACGTGGCTGCACACCGAGTTTATTGCACATACCTTCGTCTGTGTGTCCCATTGTAACTCAAGAACGCTTGACCGATCATGATGATTACTTGTATTTTTTTGGGTATTGGTAGTAAGAACGTTGGGTTGCACAAATGATAGGCTACATAATGTTTATTTGTCTAAGCAAAGAGAACTACAAGCAAGAAAATCAAGCCCGTATTGATCCTGGCTCGCTTTGAAGAATAATTATCTGCCAATCAGACAGGCAGTTCGTAACAAACGAATTATTGGCTATACATGTTACTACCATAGTGACTGTGGTGGTGGTTGTGTGTGGTGGTGTTTCCCAACTTCTCGCCCGTGTTCGTTACCACCGTCTTACGTTTCCTACCACAATTACGTCAATACTTGTTACTGCCGTGTTCCAGTTTGGAGGGTAAGGTAGCCGGTAGCTAGACAGGCCAAGATTTTGACAATTTGAAAAAGTCTAAGCTGTGTTATTGTGTATGTTCTATATATATCTACATATTTACGCTAGATCCTTAAAGAGCTAGGAAGAGTAGTTTATGCACATATTTTGAATAATATTTAGCCTTTGTCTTTACTAAAATATAAAATTAATTTATTTTAAATTTAAATTAGGAATCATTTGAAGATTATACATAAAATTAATATTTTAGAAAGTTATTTAATAACTAACTAAAATCTTATTCTTTTAAATTGCACAGCCGCAATCTACCAATAAAATATTACGTCCATGAAATATACTATATACAATTATTTTTTTATTATACAACTTATACAAATTTAATTACAAACATATACAAACAGACGCGTTCCTCTGCAGAAATTGTCAGAACCCTGAAAAGAAAGAAGCAACAACAAACCATGACCGAAAAGAAACAATAGGATGCAAGAAAAGTGGAGCAGTGGAGCGGCCCGTAACCTCACAACTGAATGGAAAATAGAGACACCAGAAGAGTTGCGAAGGGTAGTTTATGTCCCCCCTTTGCTAGAATATATTGGTGCGCAAACCAGTATATTAGACCGAACTAGAAGAAATAATAAAGACAGCTCTGAAAAAATCAGAGGAGATGAACTAGAAGAAATAATAAAGACAGCTCTAAAAAAATCAAGAAATATATAAACCGAAATTAAAAGAGAAATATTAGAAGCAACAAAAGAACTAATAGTATATTACACCAACAAGATTGGCTGCTTAAAGAACTCACATTTAAAGAAGATGGAACTGAAATTTATCATAAGGTAATACAAAAAAAGATGAAGGAAAAAATATCTATCAAGAATATATTAAATAAAATAAAAAGAACCAGTATAGAAAATGAAACAATACAAAAACTTAAACTAAACGCAGTAGATAAGCAATTCCAACAAAAAAAGAGATTCGATAAATCATACAGAAAAATAGAGAAGAAATAGGAAAATTAACAAAAACAATACACGACAACCAAGAAAAGCACAAGAAAGAAAGAAATAAAATCTTTGAGATAAATAGGGAAGAAATTAAAAAAAAACGAAGTAAGTGTACAAATAAACCAAAAAAGGTAAAATGAAGAAAACACAATGATTATTAAAGAAAATAGCAGAAAATTTGAAGAATTTAAACAAATTGTGACAAAAAATAAAGTACAACAGATAATACCTTCTTTGTGAATGTAACAGCAGTACCGAGTAGGAAAACCCCTCCGAAATGGACCACTCTGTACTCTGTGGTTATTATTTCAAAGAATGCCAGACACAGGAGAAGATATTTTGAATTTAGGAAGAAAAACAGTAAATGCAAAAGAAAAATAATTGAAGTAGAACATGTAAGAAAAGCAAATTACAGAAAAATCATAATTGGATGTAAGACAGAAGAAAGAAGAATGTTAATAAAGGCCAAACTGAAGATGACAGAAAATTAATTGAAAATAGGAGAAATCACCAATAAAAATCACTAATAATGATGAAATACGTATGAGAATCTAACACAAACGAGAAAATTAAAAGTGCTTTCCCCAAAAAAAACAAGAAAATATTTGAATAACAGGATATAAATATGGAAATAAGTTATAGAAAAATGCTCAAAAACCACTAAATGATTCACATAGTGGCCTGAGTCACTACTCTGAAAAAGAATGACCAAAAAAGGACAAAAGGACCAAATAAGGTGATCACGATAATAAGTAAATAAGTAAGTAAGCAACATTTTCAGTATATTAAAAAAATAAAAATTGTAATGTAGAAATTAAATAGTAAACAAAGTATATGCATAATATTTAAAGATAAGAAAATAAAATTAGATAAAAAATAAATGTTCTGTATATGTAATCTATACATATAATAAAATCGTAGGAAAGTCAAAACTGGACTATTTTTTAAAACAATACTTGGGGCGTTATCTACATTCGATATCGAAGCCAAAAATATAGTTTTTAGAATTTTTGTCTGTTTTTCTGTTTGTCTGTATGTATGTCCGGGGTAAACTCAAAAAGTACTGCATGGATTTACTTCAAATTTTGCATGAATATTAGTAACAGGTCGGGTCAACATATAGGCTACATATTATCACGCTATCACCTAGCGGCCAGATGCTGTGCGGAGTAAACGAAGTCCGCGCGGACGAAGTCGCTGGCAACAGCTAGTGGTATATATAAATGCATAGAAATTAAAAATACAAATGTATTAACTAGACAGTAATAAGATGACAGTGTTGTTATAGAAAAACAAGAAAACAAAAAGCATAAACAGACTTAAATATGTAACATCACTACATAGTATAAAACAAAGTCGCTTTCTCTGTCTGTCCATATGTATGCTTAAATCTTTAAAACTACGGAACGGACTTTGATGCGGTTTTTTTAATAAATAAATTGACTCTTGAGAAAGGTTTTAGTATATAAACCTTTCCGATATTCCCTCGAGAACAAAAGCTACGCGGGTGAAACCACGGGCAGGTCGCTAGTTGTTATATATAAGTAAGAAAATTTATGATATTACTAAGAAAACATAATTAATAGGTAGGTATATAGAAACTCTTGTAAAATTTACAATTAGTTGCAACAAGAAAGTAATTAAATGAAACAAAAAGATAAAAACATATAAAATGTGTTACTTTATGTAAAAAAATATATAGCATTTAAAAATGCCTTGCCGCACCTATATAAAAAAGTTTGTACCTGACTAAAAATGACATAATGTTAAAAATAAATATAGAAAAGAATTGTGTGAAATAATTAAAGAGTAAATACAATGCGTACAAAATGTAAATAGAAAATAAGTAAAACCACGAAATGTATAAAATGCACTTAGCAGTGAACTACAGAAATAACATGACTGTAAAAATAAATAAGCAAATTAATTGCTATTCGAGTGAGTACTTTGAAAAATTAGAAATAATAAAATATAAGATAGCTAAGGTCTCTGACAAAACCTTAGTCAGAGGATCTAGATAATTTAGATTAGATAGATCATTTTGAATAGATAGATAATTTAGAACTTATAAGAAGTACAGTGATACCAACAATAACTTCCCTAGGAGGCGGTTTTACCTGCTGGGGAAAACTAAAATAAGATAGCTAGTAAACTTATGCATGTAGCATTACCATCTCACTACACGGATAGCTACGCACTATAAAGGAGAATAATGAAGATTCATACAAATTTGGCTGATGCATGACATGATGGCATGATGAAAGCTGCTTACCGTATTGTAATACATTTTTAATTTCTTATGAAATGTGAATTGTAAAACGGACACTATATTGTACTAAAATTCACGTAAATCAAACATTAATATTGTTGCGAATAGTCTAGAAACTTGAAGAGTTAGAGCGCTGGAAAGATCTAGAAATAAAAGAAAAAGATAGCTACTTCTATGGATAAACAATAGCCGTCATTACACGAATAGTTATGCCATAATTGATCTTATCGCTTAAGGGATGAGGGTGAAAATAGCGTGTACAGTAACTTGTTTACAATTAGCATTGTTTGGGCAATGTTTTCGGAATTTTCAGGAATATGCTCGAACTTTAATTTGGGTATAAATAGAGATGTGTTGGCAAATAGAGGGCAGTTTTTATACTGCGATTCGAAGCTATAGTACAGACTACACTAATCGTCTGTACCGACCGATGTAGTGCAGTGAATGTGAGAAGTGTTTTCGTTTAGTGATTCAGTGTAGTCGGTTAATTTTAGTGTTAATATAGTAAGTGTTATTAGTGTTTATCAGTGTATTTACGTATTGCATTGTGGTGTTTTGTATATTTGTGTTGTAAATAATTTAATATAAATGGTATTTTATTGCACAATCCGAACTCGAAGCTCGTAACAATATTATTTGAATTCACAATTATTACACTCTATTTTAAGCAATTCGCACCGCAATGTACCGTCAACATAGATATAATACGTTTTTGTATCTCAGATCATGAATATTATTAACCACTTAAAAGTTAAAAGACATAAAATTTTGTTTATCTTAAAATATTTGTTACTCGTTCTCAGCATGAAGGTGTATTATATCTGGAGGCAATACTTCTAGTACCTACTTGAAACACAATTTTATATACTCTGCCGTACTAAACGCAAAAGTAGTATCTCATTGACAGCTAATTTCGAGATGATGTTATGTACTTGTAGTTTTTACCTTACAAATAGTTATTTTTTGCTACTAAACGGAATTCTTATATAAAATTAGGTATATTTTCTAGCTCAATAGTTAAAATATAAAAGACACATGTGAATGTACCTAAATCATGCTAATATCCTTAGTAATTTAAAGTAAAATTAAGATAGAAAAAACTTTCTTAAGGGGTTTTCTATATTTTAAAAATAAAATACCGCTATAAGACTTAGTTCATTAGATGCGTATTTTTTTAAGCTATCCAATGGCATAAAAATCTAACCTACGAATTTTTTTGAGATACCGCTTTTGCGCTTAGCACGCCAGTACTACTGTCATCTTCTGAGGTCTCATCCTCTCTTTCTAATACGGTTGTATTAAAAGAAATGGCGAGACCTCATAGAATGAGATATAACGTGGGTATTTGTTTTAAGTGATTAATACGAGTGCTAACTCCACCTATTCCTGATACTTCATAGTTCACCGTATAAATAGGTGACACTTGTTTTTTTCTTTAGGGTGATACTAAAAGTAGCTTATTTATACAGCTTTATATATATGTCGTAAGTTTCGACTATAGTAATAAATATTATTATTTGTGCTGCATTTCATACATTAGTTCGTTTAAAATTTTGCGTCTTACCTATCCGACACTTATATCATTTGTTTGGTTGGTCATAAACAAAAAAAAGTGTTAACTTTATGGCTGAAAAGAAAAATATTTGCTTGATTTAGAAATAAGAAAAAGCGTACAAGTTTGATTAGTTTCACGACTTTTCAACTAAAATCCTTTGAAAATTAACTTGCTATTAAAAAGTGTCCGTTGAATTCTATTATTAAATTATTGTAAGTTAAATTAATTTGATAATTTTGGTTGATGCTATATTGTTGTAGTCCTTATAGGCCGCTCTCATCAATCTCCTTTCTTTGATGACTATAGGCGATATTTAAGATAGTAATCTACTTATTGTCTTATATTAAACATCCATCCCTCCATTCATCCAAACATTCAATCTTTGGCATTTATAGTATTTATTGGATGAATGGACGGATGGATGGACGTTTTTTATTCAATCACACTAAAACTACTAAACGGATTTGAATTGATTGAAAAATATGGCACACAGGTGTAATATAAAAAAATATAAAAAAGGCTATTCACTCGCTTTTTGTGGATTTCAGCAAGATCTTCGACAGAATTGACAGGAGGGGTCTCTACCCTATCCTTACCAACTTTGGTATTCCACGGAAATTCATAGCTCTCCTCAAGATGGCCATCACGAAGAGCAAAATTCGGGTTAAAGCTGGGAAAGAACTGGTAGAGGAGTTTAACGTAGTTACTGGCCTCAAACAGGAAGATTCATTGTCCCCAATGCTATTCAATTTAAACTGTTATGACTTAGTTATTGGCCTCAAACAGGAAGAATATGCATTGTTGTTTAATTTTAGCTGTTATGACATAGTTACTGGCCTCAAACAGGGAGATTCATTGTCCCCAATGCTATTCGATTTAAACTGTTATGACTTAGTTATTGGCCTCAAACAGGGAGAATATGCATTGTTGTTTAATTTTAGCTGTTATGATGTAGTTACTGGCCTCAAACAGAGAGATACATAATTGTCCCCAATGCTGTTTAATTTTAGCTGCTATGGAACTAAATACTGGAATCGAGCAAAATGGACAAAATAAGGTTATTGGATACGCAGTTGATCTAGTGCTGTTAGGACAGACGAGGAATGAGGTGGTAAGATTTGTGCAGATCCTATATCTGGAAGCCGTTAGGGTGGGACTCAGAATCAACCATGAAAAAACAGAGTATACAGTAATAGAAAACAGTGCTCAGATCTTCATGTGGGAGAACCCTCGTATAAAAGGCAAGGCAAGCTTAAAATATTTAGGGTGCACTATTATGGACAGAAACACTAGGTAAGAGGAAGTTGACATTCAGATTCATAAGGCCCCCGGATGTAGTGTAGCCCTTCGCAAGGTGTTGGTGTCTAGGCTGCTAAGCCTCCGGCTTCGAAAATCAGGCTCTGCAAGACTATAATAAGACCGATTTTTACGTACGGCTGCGAAGCCTGTACATTAACCCTCAAAAAAAAGAAGTTGCTAATGGCGAAAAAACCACGAAATCGAAGAGCAGCTTCACGAACCAAATATAATGGAGGAGACTTAAGCCCAAAAACTTTCCTGGTTAGGCCACCTGGGAATGGGAAACGATCAAAGAGAAACACATACTCTCTTGCCTGTAATTGTATCTAAGTATATAATATTTTTAAAATGATTGTAAGTATACATATATACGGGGTGTTGCAAAAGTGGTACAGTACCGAAAGGGGGTGACTCAGGGGGTCATTCTTAACAACTTTTGTTTAACGACTTTTAGAAATTCGCGAAAAAAAAATTGGTTCTCCATAGAAACTTTGTTGGTCACGTGACTTTTCACAATAGAAAAACAAAATTGTTTTTCGCGAATTTTCACAAATCGTTGAACAAAAGTTGTTCAGAATGACCCTCTGAGTCACCCCCTTTCGGCTTACTGTACCGCTTTTGTAACACTCCGTATAGTAGCAAGTTAAAAATAAAAAAATATACATTTTCTCAGTGTAATGATTTTTATTTCTCTTTTTAACTCTTTTTTATACATTCTTTGAAAAAAAGACCAATTGCCTTTTTGCCAGGCAGGTCGTAAAAGGCGACCAATGGGCAATGCGAGTCACTTCCATCGTGGTTACTTAGTGATAAAAGTTCTGCATTGGCTCGACCGAGTCTGGTACCTTATCTACTCCTGCTGCAAAGCGTCAGTGCTAGTCACTGTCATGTTCCGGTTTGGAGAGCAAGGTGGCCGGTAAACTTATGCATATGGCATTAGACCTCGCCACAAGATAGCAACGCACCATTAACATTTTTGCTGCCTATAGGCGATGGTTGACTCTTTCCATCAAGAGACCCATCTGCTTGTTTGCTGTCTTATGACATTAAAAAAAATTATAAATTACCAACCAAGTAACCTTAATGAAGAAGATAAGTCTAAAAAATAATAAATCAGATAACCTACCATCACTTTTTAATGTTTTTGTTACGGAACCCTTTTCCTTGAACATTAATAAAAATGACGATTGTAGGTTACCTGATTTAGTAATTTTTCAGCTTTATCTTCATCACGATTACTTGGTTGGTAATTTATAATATTTAAATATTCCTTTTCAATCTTCCTCTTAATTTTTCCACATGATATCAACGATGCAGATATAAAAACAGCAAATAAAAATTTTCTCAGTAATACAGCCTTGAGCTGCACTACAGCTGTATATGCAGATTTTTTAACACTATTGGCTGCATAACAGTCTACAATTATGCCATAAATATTAGCTGTAGAACGGTGATTGCATCTCCCATTTTACAGAAATAAACGTTGAGTGAAACTATAATAACACTTAAAGCTGTAATAAATTCCCGTCCTAAACAAAATACAGCTAATGTACAGCTTTAACTATTAAAATGAGCCTAATGAGTTACAAAATACCTAAAGTTGTACAGTAGTGTATTAATATTCAGATATAACGCCTAAAGCTTACGCGAAACTCTAAGAAAGGTCTTGTACAGCATAAGGCTGAATAAAAACTCATAAAGGTCTTTTATACCAATAAAAGCATCTTTTTACACCATTGTACGGCTGCAATAGAACTTTAAGTAATATATGAGCTGCTTTATGGGTACTAAACATGCTTGATTGCTACTTGGGGAGGCACAGTATGTACATCTGTAAACAGTATGTATACTCTATGTATATTTGATCTATGCATCTAGAACCACCAAAATTAAAATGTTTAATTTTAAATTTTAAATAATTTTGGATATATCAAAGTAGGATTACATTGTCTGCGATGAATCGATTAATTCTTTTCAAATTAAATATATCATATGGTATTTACTTGTTGATAATGTTCTGAAACATTTCACCCAGGTTTGGTACCAGCGTGTGTTACTTTTGCCACTGCAGTGTTCCATTATAAAAGGTAAGGTAACGGTGGACATCCGTCACAGAATGACAACGCGCATTTGCATGTATACGTTGTTTTGCGATATAAAAAAATATAAAGCTAACGATGTTCTGTGTCTGCTACTGGTCTTCAAAGAAACATTAATAAAAACGGCAAAATCAAAAATAAAGTTTATTTTATTTAAACAAATTAGGAATTGTCAGTCATATTAATTATATCTTGTTTGAGTTATGATATTATAAGATACCACAAAATGTATCTGGTATATTAAGTCAAACCCATTATTTATTTATTTATTTAAATATAAAAAATCTTATGCATATATAGTAGATGTGACAATGTATACAAATAGTAACTAATCCAAATCTTAACACGATAGGTATTTTGTTTTTAAGACATTTATTAATAGTTACTTTCAACCGACTTCTCAAAACGAGGAGGTAATCAACTCGGCTGTATATTTTTATGTCTGTAACCTCAGAACTCGGTCTTTTATGAACCGTGTTGTCAATATTTTACACAAGCATATTTAAAATGAGTATATGCGGCCATCAATTTCTAAATTGTTATGTCAAAATAAAGATGAAGTGTTAATTTTTACTTATTATTAAAATATCTAATAAAATATTAAGGATTTGTTAATTATTTAACGTATTTTAAACTAATATGATTTTTGAGCTGATATAAAGTCAACTATTTGATTAAGGTAATTATTAAATCAATAAACTGTTATTACAATAAAATAAAATAACAATAAAATATTATAAAAGGGCTGACAGATATGTTCCGAGGCATTCGTGTTTGTGAAACTGAGAAGTGAAGTGTCGTAACATACAATAAATTGTCATCAATCTTGTATTTTGAATTTAATTTAATATTAATATAATTCGATATTCCGTCAGTTGTTGTTTAAATTAACAAACCTTTTACCCTTTTACCAAGTGGAGCGAAAATCCGATTTTGAAAATTCTCTTCTTGCTTTGATTTTATACTTCTTGTGTGTTCTAATTTGGTGAAGATTTGATGCAGGCACAGACTACTTAGAGATGGATGCAGGGTTCCGAAGCGAAAGGAAATGGGAAGCCGGTTACTGCAGTATTACTATTTAAAAAATTGTGTAAGTACCTTTATCGTTTAAGAGTGAAATTTTGAACTCTTAACGCGGATATAGATCCGATTAGAAATAGTTCTAAGATAATTTTATTGTGAAAAAATTGATTGTTCTCTTCTGACAAATTCAGTAATGTTATGTGTGTAATAAAATAATTACTTAAATACTTAAAATATTTTAAATATTAAATATCTGTAAGGTTACCTATTAAACACTATTACTTTTGCAATTACTATACATAAATTTCACTTTTACATATATATCTATATTAATATTATAAATGCGAAAGTTTAGATATTTGGATGGATGTTTGTTACTCAATCACGCAAAAACTACTGAACGGATTTAAATGAAACTTTAAAGTAATATAGATTATATATCAGAATAGCACATAGGTTACAATTTATAAAGATTTTGTATAATTTGGCGGTAATATAACGAAAAGTCGGAAAAATTTCTGCCTTCTGAGAGTTATCTTGGCGTGCGCTGCCAAAACCGCTGAAGTTACAGGAAGATAATGTATAGTAGGATTGTTTGTCTTAAATAGTTCTAAATAAAAGTCCGCGACAGAATATATCTATCTTTTATGTGGAATCCATAATATCCAAAATAGTGATCCATAAATACAATTAAATTATTATACTTTTTTACAAAGCATATAATATATTACTCGACTGGTTTCAATTTTTAAAGCATCTTCGGGGTGTAATATACTTAATATAGTTAAGTATATTACATCCTAAAGATGCTTTAAAATTGAAACTGGTCGAGTAAATTATTAAAAATACTAGCCGACCTGGCAAACGTTGTTCTGCCTTTTTAACTACGCTTATTTTTTTCTATATTTTCTCACCTTTTAAACTTATCCTGGACTTCAACAATTAATTTAAAACCAAAATTAGCCAAATCGGTTTAACCGTTCTCGAGTTTTAACGGGACTAACGAAAAGCAATTGATTTTTATATATATAGATATGTTTGAAAAGGAAATTTAAGTACAAAAGCAATAGTAATAGTGTTTATTAACAAAAGAATTTCACCAAGTGCCTACGATGGAAAATATAGAATATCTGTAAGGTTTTTTTAAAGATCCTTTTCATGTGATATACTAATTATTGAGACTAGTTAATATCTAATATTAACTACTACAATTTAAATAATTTATTCATATAACAAAAAGAAATTAATTTAAAACAAAACTATTCTTATTCTATTTCATATTTAGTAGCTATGAACTTTTTTAAAAATAAAATACTTTTAAAAAATATACTTTATTTTAAAATATTTAATTTTTGTTTAAACAACTTTTTTGTTATCTATGTACAATAAACAATTTTCATATCAATTTAAATGTGATTTTTAAAAATAAATTAGGAATTATTGCTCATTAACTTGATCAAATATTTACATAATTGAGTTAAACATGTAACACCGTGTGAACAAGTCCTTATTGGACACTCAGATACGAGACTCTGTCAACAGGAGTAATGCGATACAATTTACCAAACCAACAATCTCTGATCTCACCTCATATTACAAATCAAATCGAACCAATTACCAGCGCGCGCTTTTCTATCAAACCGCAGTTTAAAAAACGAATTTAATCTTGCTAATAAACACACTAACAAGAACACACGGGCACCTGTTGCGGACGACAAAGCCTCAGCCAATCACAAGTCAGCGTCCGCCCACGCCGCCATACCATTGGCTGCTCTCCGAGGGGGGAAACTCCAAGGGGGACACGAGGCCCGAATCTGAACGTTAAACATGACACTGTCAAGAAAAGCGTCGCATTGAGCTTTCGGAAGCTTTTCACTAACGCGCGGGAACTGAACACGAGTTTGAAAATAATAAACACAGATTATAATTTAAATTTAGAATAAATGTTAGAACATAATCGCATAAATAATAATAAACGTATACGGACTCTTTTATCTAAACATGTTAATAACATACTGGCATAGTGCAATTAAAAAATAATTAAAAACAATTTTAAATTAAGTATTTAAATAATTCCAAAATCGAATCATGTCCCTGGGAAAGCAACCTACCGATCACATAAAACGGCCAATGAATGCGTTTATGGTGTGGTCACGTGGTCAAAGAAGAAAAATGGCACAGGAAAATCCCAAAATGCATAATTCAGAAATTTCAAAAAGGCTGGGCGCTGAGTGGAAACTTCTAACAGAAATGGAAAAGAGGCCGTTTATAGATGAAGCCAAACGATTAAGGTAAGCATAGTTAGTTTCATGATGAAAATCTTCTTTTTATGAACAAAAATCTGGAATTCCGGGGTATATTTTCACAATTGTTTTTCTATCAAAGGCCTAAACCAATTCCGATGGTACTTTTTTACTCCGTGTTGGTCCGGGTCCCCGTGTTCAGGCCCCTATATTTGTCATGGCTCCCTTTGAAAATATACCGTCTGCCGTTGTAACAGGTAGTTTGTAAGAGGATAACGTTAGCTATGCGAGTCACTAACATCGTGACTACTAGGTGGCAAAGTTTTGCATTGAACCGCCTGGGTCTGGCACCACCCCACCGCCTTACCTATTCCTGCTACAATAGCGTTTTGTCAGTCGTGTTTTGATTTGGAGGGTAAGGTAGCCGGTAATGCATGTGGCATTACCGCACCGCCACTCGGAAGCAACCTACCATGAACATCTCTGGTGTCTATAACCGGCAGTTTTTTCTTCCCATCAGGATAGCAATTGCTAGTTTGCAATCTTATAATATAGAAAAATTAAAAAAGAATTAATATCTACGGAGCACCTTACCGATTGTTAACTGAAGTCTCTTAGGTAGCCAGGTTGTTGAAATCTAGAAATAGGCAGTAAGTAGGTATATACGTCTATGCACCGGTTCCACTAATAATAGTATAAAAATGTATTTAAAATTGTTATTACATTTCTGTCTGTTTGACCGCCTCCATAGTCGAGTGGTTGGCGGTCCAGATAACGTAATCGACGGGGCTTGGGTTCAGAGACAAGCATTTGTGTGATGAGCATACATGTTTGTGCTTCTGGGTTTGAATGTTTATATTTTCAGTATTTATATGTATTAGTGTCGTTGACTAACACGTATATGTCAAGCAAATAATATGTGTACTCGGAGTTTCAGATCGATTCGTGATATTAATTTCTTATGTAAAAATATAATAAGTCAATGCAGGTAAACGTTATCAGTACAAATTAAATAGTGTCAATAGTATTTGAAAATTTACGTAATTTTAGTGTGATATATCGACTCAGTTGATCTCAACGGAAGCCAACCTTAATCAATTATTTTATTTGTGTCAAAATATTTACATACTATTGTTTTATTTACTTTACTTTAAGAGTCTTAAAAGCCCTTAAAATCCAAGTTTTTTGGTTGTGAGTATGCTATATGAAAAAACAGAATATGAAATATTCATACATGTGAATTTTCCAACTAATTTTTTTTAAATTATCGATAGGTAAGCGCTTAACCTCGATCTCGCCTAATGGTAAGCTAAGATGAGGCCTAAGATGGAACGCGCTTCCGTAGAAGGTACCTGTTCACTCTTTTCTTGAAGATCCCCAGATTATTATTATATATTCTTTTTATAGATTTCATTCGTTTTATTTATTTATGAAGTTAAAAAATTTAGAAATTGCATGAGATGTTTACATACACACATACACATTGCATTTAGTTTCAGACAATTTCCTGTAAAATATAAAAATATTAATTAAGCATGTAAGGTGTAAAGTAGGTACTGTAGGAAGAGCTGGACCTGTTTTTTTATTTTTTTAATAGCACTGAAGTTTATTTATAGTTTTAAAAAAAGAAGAAATTCTAAATTTAGATAATTAAAAATTTTAGTAGGAAAAAATTATGCGTAATATTACGCATAGTTATTACACCAATAGGTACTATATGTTTTGCAGCTATAGTAGCTGCATTATATACATTACATTTGTTTTACACATAGGTATGATTGTATTTATAAACTTATTATTAATGTCATGCCAACAAAATTTTTAATTATCTAAATTTAGAATTCATTTGTTTTTAAAACGATAAATAAACTCCTATCCAATGAATAAAAAACGTTGTTAAAACAAAATAAAAAAACAATATTCGAAACTATAATCACAATTGTAATTTACATAACGACAATTATAAAAATGAAACGATGATAATATTAAATTAATTATAATAATATAATCTGAGATTAAGTGTTTAAATAAATTAACAAAATATATTTGAAGTTGTATTTCTTTTGGCGCATTAGGGAAAATGATAAGTAAATTTTTAGGATGCACGCACACACCGTCACGAAAAACCGACATCATGAAATTAGCAAGTCAGCATTTTAGTTTTTCAAAAAACTTATCCATTTTTAATTATGTACAAAAAATATTTTATGACATTTAAATAAATTTTATTTAACTAGATAATGCGCTATAACTTATAATGAAACTTTCTTTCAATGTATTAAATACATTTTTACTATTATTTTTCTCTGAAAACGCGAGGGATAACATTTTTAAAAAGATTTTTGTGGTTAATTTTTATTTTATAAAGTATAACTTCTTACGTGCGGACGTAAGTAATTATGTAATGACACTAGCTGACCCGCGCAGCGTCGCTCGCAGTTATGGTTACATATTATCATATTTATGAATAAAAGATTATATTGATAATCTCTTATTCCCAATTTATATTTCACTAATTTTTGAAAATAAATAGTATGGTTTTCGAAGTATCATCTTGCAAAATTTAAGCAAAATCAGTGTAGTGTTTTAGCCGTGAAATTAACAGACAGACAGGCAGATGTTTTATTTATAATAGTATTTACAGTATGGATATCTTTCTATATATTGTCATCGCTTGGCTTGAGATTAATTCAATTCGTGTTATGCACAGACTAATAGACACGTCATTGGGAAGGAAACGTGTCGTCGCGCGTATGAGCAAACGCTCCTATTACTGTTGAAAATTTCATACATTTGTAGGTTATATTATATTGTGAAAAAATGAATACCAAATTAAATGACAAGGTTTAAAAATTACCCTTGAAATGATTTTATTTCATTGGTAAGTAGTATAAATCTGTATTTCTGTATGTAATTTCAAGCTACATTGGCAAACTAAGAAATTGTCTTGAAAAACGCATCCATTTAATCCGTGGTGTTATCCATAGTCTGTGTTATTCGAGACGTTATTAATTTCCCGCTACCTATGTAGACAAGGAAGTTACTGCTATTGCCCTGATTTTCGAAAATTGAGTTTTCACAGATCTCCACGTTTTAAGGTCCTAAAAACCTTTTCCGATTAATTTCGCGATGACGTCAGTATGTCTCTCTCTGTGTGTGTGTGTATGTGTGTGTGTATGTGTGTGTGTGTGTGTATGTGTGTATATGTATGTGTGTGTGTATGTGTGTATGTAAACATTTCATATCTTTTGAACGGCTTAACCTCTTAAAACGCGGTTGATGACATACAATTGGATTACACTCAACATAGACTCCCGACTCACGAATAAAAACTTGAAACAATTCGGTCTAGATTTGGAGAAAAAAAATAATTTTGGCCAAACAATATTTTTTTATAAAACTTCCAAATTAATGTGACGATTGAGTACAAAATCTAATCACCTCTATTCTTCAAAAATCCTGCGTTCAATTCATAAATTTCATCAATATCGTTTTTTTAACGAAACGAAAAAATGAAAAGTTTTGAAAAAATTTATTTTTTCGTTTTCCATCTAGCTCCGAAAATTTTTAACCAATTTTTTGATCTTCCGCAATATTTTATAACTTTAAAGTTACGTCAAATGTCGTGTCAAAAAAGCTACAACTTTTCAAATATTGAAATTACATTGTATACAACAAACTTCATATTTTTAAAATAACTTTCAGGCTAATATACCGATTTCCGTTAATATACCGTAAATCGGATTAAAATCGGTTGATTCGTTCGGGATTTATCAATGACGCAAATTTTTGAAAAAAGTTTTTTTGACATTTCATCGATATGTTATCTATTGATTTTGTAGCTCAATAAAATAACTTAGAGCTCCAATTTATCAGGAAGTTTCAGGGATGGTGCGCAGGGTCAACCAATTTACACTTTTCTTGTTTTGTTACGTATTTAACAAGGAACTTGTATAGTTTTGCTATGTCTGTCCACGGCTTGTAGTGGAGTTGGACTCGCATACTGAGGGTTCCGGCAAACGATCATATCTTTTAATCGCGTTTTTGTGATGTAACTAAAAATTTACGGTATTCGGATTTTTCCCTTTACATTGTGCTGTAAGACATTGCTTCTTGCCAGGTTTTGATTCCTTTTTAAAATCGCAAAATATGAAAAATAAATATCTTTTGATTGCGTTGACTTAGAAGTTTATTTTTTTCACAGCTGAGAAGGACCATAGACCAGAGTGTTTAGTATAAATTTCAGCTTGATATATTTATGTATTACTGAGAAAAAGCGTTTTTACAGACGGACAACAGAGTGATTTGATAAGAGTCCCGTTATTCATTTTTAAATACGGAAACCTAAAAATATACAGTGAAATGGTATGGCCAATAAAGTGGTAAAAAGAGAACCATGAATTGTTGCTGATGTTGAACAAAATATTTTATTATACTTTTTTATGTTGGTTTGACCACCCCGTTGACCTAGTGGTTGCGAACCTAACCACGAATCAATGGGGCTCAGGTTCGACTCCCGATAGGGACCAACACTTGTGTGATGAGCATAGATTTTACCTTCCCACTACGTATGTAGATAAGTATTTTACCCCGATTTTCGAAAATCGAGTTTTCATCAGATGTCCACGTTTTGAGGTCCTAGGAACCTTTTCCGACTATTTTCACGATGACGTCAGTATGTCTGTATGTATGTATGTATGTATGTGTGTGTATGTGTGTGTGTGTGTATGTAAACATCTTGTAACTTTTGAACGGCTGGACCGATCGAAACACGAATGATGGCATTTGATTGGATTCTGCTCAACTTAGACTTCCTGAAAATTTGAACCGATTCGGTCGAGGAGATTTTGAGAAATTTTGAAAATACACCAAAAAAATTTTGACGAAACAGTATTTTTTTAATATAACTTCCAGATTTATGTACCAAATGAGTACAAAAACTAATCAAGTCTATTCCTCAAAAAACTTCGTCTAATACATACATTTCATCAAAGTCGGTTTATTCATTTGGGAGTAATGGTTGACGAAAAATTTAAAAAAAAGTGTTTTTTCGACATAGCTTCGAAATTTTTCGACCAATTATTTTTTAGTATTCTACGATATTTTAGTACTAAAAAACTATGTCAAATGCCGTTTCATAAATCAAAATCAAATCTCATTCTCAAAACTTATAGCTTTCCAAATGTTAAAATTACGTTGTGTTTAGCAAACTTGCTTATTTCTTTTAATAACTTTCAAGTTAATTCACCGATTAACTTAAAAATCTTATCAGCTTTTCTACTTTAAAAACTGCGCTAAATACCGCCAATTTAATCAAAATCGATCAATTTGTTTGAGCTTTATTAATAAATAAATTTAAAAACAAAATGTTTTTTGACATTGCATCGAAATTTTTCAACCTATCGATTATTTTGGTAAAGCAATATTTTAGATCTCAAAAATTGAGTTGAACACCATCATCGTTTTCAAAATATACAGCTTTCCAAAGACTGGCACTAACACTAAGTTCACATGTTATACAAACTTATTTTTAAGGTGCGCAATAAACGTAAATAAATAAATAACAATCAATTAATACCCCTTATAACACTTTTTGCTTTTGAAAACCTGTGTTACATGCCAGACAAAAATGTTCAAATCGAACGACGCGTTTCAAAGACCTTTTGAATTTTTTTCAGAGATTAGCAAAAGTTACGGATGGCCTGTAAGCTCAACCGATGGTAGAATTTCGGAGCATCTCATTCGGTTTTGTTAACAAAACTTTCCGCACTAGTAATAACTTTTTGGTTCTTCTTGTCTCCATTTAGAGAGCGGTGTGCTTTGTTTCCTGTCTTATATATTATTTCTATCTATAATTTGTTTTATAAAAAAATGTAACAAATCAATATGTTAAAAAAAAAAACAAAATATGTACCTATGCAAAAATGTATACAAACATGCAGATTTAAGTTTATCAAAACACATAAAATGAGAATTTGAAGTTGTTTAGAGAAAACCAAGGCTGACACTATTAAGTTGATATGATTACTATTATTATTGATTTCTTAACATCAACTTTTTCTATCATACATACATAAAAAAATTATACAATTTCATTTTGATTTAAATTTAGTAATAAAACCGTTAGACAAGAAATCCTTTTTGCGAAGTTTTAATATTTCGCCACATATCCCTTACTGATTCGAGAATCGATAAGTTTAACGCCACTTTACTAATAAAAATTATTCATTTCATGATTCAATAAATTGTTCATATATTTATACAATACCATTCATAAAGGACCTAGGGTTTTGTTGTGTTCCGCATTAGCAGTCATTATTAGTTTACGTATTAACTAAGACCGCTCTACATGGTACATGTAGAGCGGTTTCTACGTGTACCGTGTAGTAACATTACTAAACAATATTCTGTATTTCAGGATTTGTAATTTGCTTTTCAGTTTTTATCAGTTAGTATTTTTCTTTTTTTATTCATTTATTTAATTTTATGCTTATAGTTATTTATTTAATAATTTAAAATTGATGTTTTTTCCTACGCAGTGGGATTTTTTAGTTTTTAAACAGTCATTTATTTTGTGATTTCACAATTCAAACTGCCTTCGTTTCGATACTGATCCTACTCGAAGGTCTTTTTGCAGTTCGTACATTGAAGCCATTTTGACTTTTTTAATGAATTTTATTAACCCACTCGCGTCAGCAAGACAAATTTAATGACGCAAAATTAGATGCGCAGTTAAGTGTTGTGAGCGGATATAGGAAAAGATATACAAACATGTAGTTCAAACTCATAACAATCTTTCGAGCTTCGCCATTGTTGGGTAAGGAGATATAAATATATACGCTATTTTGTAGTTTTGCTTAATTATACTCGTAACATTGTTAATCTACTTTCCAGAAATATATAAAAACGCATGTTAATTTAATTTTGTTTATTTAACAAAAAGAATAGTAATACTAGCTGTTGCCAAAAAAAAATAAAATTCTAAAAACTATATTTTTGGCTTCGATATCGATTTAGATCACGCCCCAAATATTCTTTTAAAAAAAATATTCTATGTACAGTTTTGACTTTCCTACGATTTTATTATATGTATAAGATTAATGGACAAACATGTACAGAGGGGGACTTAAGACTACACAGTAGTCCTCTATCAGTCAACCTTAATCACACCGAAACAATTTTCAAGATGGGGTGCATAAGAAACTTATTACAAGCGTTTACTAACAGTTTAATCATATTAGTTTTAAATAAAACATTAACTTATTGCGGTATCATAACATACTTCAATACAAATAATATATTATTAACATACATACTTCTATATAAATATTCTTGTGCTCATTCTTTCATAAATATGAAAATCTATATATTAACGTATTAATACGTAAAAAAGCAAAAATTTAGTACTCCTTTTAAGACAATTACGCGAACGGTGGAGTATAAAATTTGGCACACTTAACAGCAGAATCCTACTTTTTTATATTATCCATTGGAAATAGACTATATTAGTAAAAATAAACATTACACACACTACACATGTATTCCTACTATTTTCTTTACGGCTTAAGTCTGTTGGCAATTTAAAATAGATTTTATTGTTTAGACTATAGTCAAATTTAGGCCAAAAGGCGATCGCTACTATTGATAGAAATATAAAAAATACATATACTGCTGTAGTGCGCGACACCATTATTCTGCCAAAATATAAATTAATTTAAACTTAAAATATAGACTGCCTTAAGGCGAGGTATTTTGACACGCGTCAATTCTATAGGAAATGAGCGGCACGGTATGTTCTGAAACCGCTGATAAACGTGTTAATTTTCGGATAAATAAATATAGGACTTCAGCTGAAAACCTAAATTTAGTACATTCTTTTTTGTATTTAAAACTAAATATCACCATATAAAAATCATGTGGAAGATTAGAAATATTATTAACAAATTATTTGTTTTAGAGTTTTTTTGGCCTGTTTTGGGAATTTTATATGATCGAGTAAAGTACATTCTATCATGTAATAAGTTAGCACATTCCTTAGATAATATATTCAGGTATATCGTGTAGTTTTTGTAAAATTAATATTTAACAATCAATACAAAAAAACGTGATTTAGTAAACCAATTTTTTCCCGTTTCTTTCGATGCCTCGCCTTAAGAGTGTTGCGATGAGCAGCATATTCTGCTTAAAACTATAAGGTCACGTGTTTGAATCATAGATCTTTGTTTAAGACGGTAGTAATGTAAAAACTAGGTGCTGGATTTTTTTTATATCAAAAGATAGCAAACAAGATGGCATTCCTGATAGAAAAAAAAATCGTCTATAGATACCAAAGAAGTTTATGGTGCGTTGCTTTACGTATGGTGGGATAGCGATAACACATGCATTAGTCTACCGGCTACCTTATCCTCCAAAATGCAATAGGACAATGACAAGCATTGACAAGAAATGGGTAATACGTTGGTACCAAACCCTAAGGAGGTTTCGGAACTCCACAACCTAGTAAACACTATGGTAGTGAAACGTATATCCAATCGGTCGCGTTTTACGACCTGCCGGGTAGAACAACAGTTGATTTATTCGTCAAAGCACCAACACGGGGAAATATTCACACCGTCGCTTGGTTTGGTAATATCATTTTAGCTTTTTCTGCCGCAATAATATTAGTGCTTATTAGTGATTACCATAGACCACACAAATACTAATAGACACGGTGTTGGGCGTAAAATGCGTAGCCGCTCATATGAGCAAATTTATGTAAATGTCAAAGTCAAAGTCAAAGTCAAAGTCAAATTATTTTATTCAAAATAGGATTCACAGTAATCACTTTTTGAAAGTCGGTTTTTACATGTTATTACGTCATAATACATGAAGACATTATCTATACCTATTATCTATACTTATAGATATATCCAATATAGATCTATTGTGTAATAATTTTAAATAAAAGCAATTAAATATGTCAAACTTATCAAAATTAAATTATTATTACAATAAACATAATTCAATGTCAATACGTAGATCAATTAAAATAATGTTGCAATAATAATAATTATATTTAAAAAAATAAAAAAACTTTTTTTTTAAATTACTTACTCCAGTCGTCTTCCAAGTAATCGTTTAATTTATAATAAGCCTTACACATTAGTTTTTGCTTAATGGCGTACTTGAACTTATTGTCAGGTAATTCAAGCATGTGGTATGGAATCTTATTATAAAAACGTACACAGTCCCCCAAAAATGACTTTTTAGTTTTAGTCAATCTAAAATTAGGAGTAGCAAGCTCATTTTTGTGACGTGTGTTATAACCGTGTTTGTCATAGTTTTTATTAAAGTAAGTTAAATTTTTACGTACATACATTATGTTTTCATATATGTATTGACTGTAAATCGTCATTATATTTATTTTTTTAAATATGTCCTTTAAGGAGTCTCGAGTGCGTAAATTATATATAGCTCGAATGGCTCTTTTCTGTAAAATAAATATACTTTCAATGGTTGCAGCTCTTCCCCATAATATAATGCCATACGTCATGACACTATGAAAATATGCAAAATATACCATCCTAGCTGTGTTAACATCCGTCAACTGTCGTATTTTCCTAATCGCATAGGCAGCTGAGCTTAGTTTATTTGATATATTCTGAATATGATTATTCCACTGAAGTGATGAATCTATTGTAAATCCCAGAAATATGTTTTTGTCCGTAATTGCTAATTCTTCTTTCCCTAAAAATATTTTTGTTGGAACTGAGATAACATTTGGAAGTGCAAATTTTATACATGTTGTTTTTTTTGCATTTAATACTAAATTATTAGCCGTAAACCAGTTTTGTAACTCCAATAGCGTACTATTTACCTCGTCGTAGCATTGTATCTGACGCTTAACTTTAAATATTAGTGATGTGTCATCAGCAAACAGCACGATATTGGAATTTTTAGGAACCACGAATGGTAGGTCATTGATGTACACTAAAAATAGAAATGGCCCTAGTATCGATCCTTGCGGTACACCCATCGATACTCGAGCTCCTATTGAATTTACTTTATTAATTTGAATTTTTTGGATTCGGCCTTCTAAATAAGATGTCATTAATCGTAATGCATTTTCTGTTAACCCGTAATGTTTTAATTTTAACAGCAGTGTTTTATGGTCAACGCAATCAAACGCTTTTGAGAGATCACAGAATACTCCAATCGCATTGTGAGAATCTTCCCAAGCTTCAAGAACGTATTTCACAAACGTAATACCTGCATCAGTGGTTGAGTGCCCTTTTGTAAACCCAAACTGATTTACATTAAAAATATTGTTGATATTAAAATGATGTAGCATCTGATTTAGCATGAGCTTTTCGAAAATCTTACTAAAAACTGGCAAAACACATACTGGCCTAAAATTATTTGGATTTTTGCTATCGCCAGATTTAAACAAGGGCACTACTTTACTGTATTTTAGCAGGCTTGGAAATACTCCTTGGTCAATGCATTTATTAAAAATTAATGATAGGGTTGGTGCTACTGTAGCTATTATATTCGCAACTAGTTTCACCGACATACCCCATAGATCTTCAGTTTCTTTTACTTTAATAGTTTTAAAAGCTTTTACTATATCGTGTGGTAGTACATGTCTAAAATTAAATTTTTTGCCATTTCTTTTAACATTTTTAGTAAGCATAATTTCAGCAGCTTCTGGAGATGAGTTTAATGATGCGGTAGTTTTTATAGGAATGCCTGTGAAAAAAGCTTCAAATTCATTAGCTACTTTATCGTTTGTATTTATTAGTCCTTTCTTTGAATATAATTCGAAATTTTTATCATATAATTGTTTTTGTTTACCTGTCTCAGTATTTATTATGTTCCAGGTTGTTTTAATTTTATTTTTAGAATTTTTAATTTTTTTGCTCAAGAATAATGATTTCGCAGCTTTACACACTTTTTTAAAGATTTTTGAATATTTTTTTACATAATTAACAAATTCTGCATTATGGATATAAGTTTTCATGTCATATAATGTAAACATTCTAGCTCTACTTTTACAAATTCCGGGAGTGGCCCATTCGTTAAAATTAAAGCCAGGTTTAAATGTTAACTTTTTTGTTGGAAAAAATCTTTCAAATTCTTTTTGTATTATTGAAAAAAAATTAGAGTATGTCTGGTCTGCATTTGATTGATTGACATTGAGCATTGCTAGTTTTTGATTTAAAACATTATTAAATCTCTGTACATTTCCAAAAGTCATTGGCCTAACTATTAATTCTCGTTTTTTCGCTCTTGTGCACATGGGAAAAATAACTAATTGGCCGCAATGATCAGACTTTAGGCAGTTTATCACGTGACTTTTTAGGCATTGTACGTTAGAGTAAATATTGTCAATACAAGTAGCTGAGTTACTTGTGATCCTAGTTGGTTCTAAAAATATGTTATATAAATTATATGATTTAAAAAGCGATGTCAGTCTAATGCTATAATAATCTAAATTCAGTAAGTTAATATTAAAATCCCCTGTCACTAAAACATACTTTTGTTTCTTATAAACTATTTTCAATATATCGTCCATAATTGATTCAAAAGTCATAAAATTATCATGCTTGCGTTTAGATTTTGGGGGTCTGTATACACAAATCACAATATATTGTTCCAATTCAACGCATGACAATTCAATCGTACCTTCTATTGATAAACGTTTTATGTCATTACGTTCTTGAGATTTTATATTATTTCTTATTAATATAAGAGAACCACCATGGCTTAACGTACTTCGTCGAAATATGCTACCAATGTAGTAATTTTTAAAATTAAAAATCATGTTTTGTTTATTTATAATAAAATGTTCCGTTACACAAGATATGTCTACATTAAGTTTACTTAAAAATAATTCAATTTCTAATTCTTTGCTGGAAAAGCCTTGAATATTTTGATGCACTACTACGACATCATTGTGCTTTCCCGTTGTCCTATCACACAGTTTTTTAATTCAGGAGCATTACATTTAGCAGAGGTTTTACCGTCATTGTCTAATATAATTAAAGAATTATTTGTACCTACATACGATTGATTAATGTCAGTGTAAGAAGTGGAAATTTTTATTTCTTCGGGAAACCCATGATATGAATCATTTGTTTCCTTTGTACTATAGCAAACGCTTGTAGATATATTATTATATTGTAAAAAATTGGAATATGTCACATTGTGCTATTTTGTCATATCGAATAAAATGGTAAGGCTTAATAAATACATCTGGATTGATTTTATTTCATCGGTAAGTATTGTAACTCTGTATTTCTCTGTGTAAATGCAAGCGACACTGACTACCTAAGAAATTGCCTTGAAAGGCGTATCCAGTTTAATCCGTGGTGATTACTCTCGCGTTCCGTTTAGAGGCTAAGGTAGTCGATAAAAGCCGCATCACAGATGACAACGTATCGTAAAAATTTTTAGTGTAAAAGTATTTATATATGCATTTCTATGTATTAATATCGCTGACTGACACCCATAACACAAGCAAATAATTTGCTTACTTTGGGGTTAGATCAGAAAGTGTAATTTGTCCCGTGAATATTTATTTATTTATTTTTAGTATTATCAAAAAGACAAACATTGGTCTTTTTTTCTCACAAATCGAAATCTGCAATAAAAAATAGGGGTTTCCATTTGATTTTTTTAAAGTTGCACAGCCTATCCCTAGGGGGTTATTTTTGGTATGGTTGGATAGAGTTTCAAAGAATATTGAACACGTGTTTTTTTGTTTTCATTTTTTTTGAAACTCTTCCCAACAACCAGCCTGGACGGGTGGTCTGGAACGCCCTATATATTTATTTTTAATTTAAGCCTACCGGTTTCGAATTTTACTGCATCATCAGAGCTAAAAACTTAAATTGTCAAATGTCAACATTTTTTTTTATATCATAAGATATCAAACAAGCAGATGGGTCTCCTGATGGAAAGAGTCAACCATTGCCTATAGACACCAAAGATGTTAGTGGTGCTTTGCTATTTTGTGGCGAGGTCTAATGCCACATGCATAAGTTTACCGGCTAACTTACCCTCTAAACCGGAACACGACAGCGACAAACACTGACGCTATTGCGGCAGGAATAGGTAAGGCGGTGGTACCAGACCCAGGCGAGACAATGCAGAACTCTACCACCTAGTAAATATGTTGTATTCAGAAGTTTTAATAATGTTATTCAAATACGACTCAAAGTATTACTCCACCTATATTTTGTCCCATAAAATAATTTACAATCAGTGTTAGTATTTGAAAAAAATAAATTGTATCCATATTAAAGCACTGATAAGGTAGAGATAAGAAATCTACACATCCGTTTCATTATTTATTCTTTAAATCGTCCCCACCGTTCGTGTGTTCTTGTCTCGAGTAAATGAATCCCTTTTTGTCTTTAGTGATAAACAGGTGCTTTCTCGTTTTGTTTGTCTGTTTGCTTGTGATAGGGAATTAAATGGGTAGTGTAGCTCTAATTAAATATAAGGGTTGTTTGATAAGGTTGATAAAGAATTTTTAAGACAAATAAATTCTTTATTATGGCTCGTTTTATTCTACGGTGTTCATTTGTTGTATTTGTACTGTGGAGCTTATAACAACATTCTACACTAGCTCTGTGGTGTAATGGTCCGGTGTTGGAGTTGGCCACATGAGGTCCCGGGTTCGATTCCTGGGTCGGGCAATTGAAAAATGTGTTTTTTCAGTTTTCTGATAAAAACAACGTTGCCCGGGATTAGAAAGTGCCCGGTTGGCGATAGGCTTGTCACCTACCACATCGTGGGACCAAGTTTCTTCGGCTAATCGTGGGTGCACTTGGTGTACCTCTGCCCCCCTTCGGGGATACAGGCGTGAAGATACTTCTACACTAGCTAATACCCTCGATTTTCCTCGCATGACTTTTATAGCGTGCATATACTATTTATACATGCTATAAAAGTGTCTGTCTATACATTAAATTATTTGTGAAATTTGCCTTATGATTCACTAACATAAATTTTACCAATTTAAAAAATGTTATTTGTATTTTCCATTGGAACTCGAGAACGCGACGGCTTGACTGATCTTGATGAAAATTGGTATGCAATAAGAACACGTGATTGCGCAAATTATAGGTTGGCCTGTCTGTCTCTTTGACTGATATAGGTAGGTACAGTAAGAACACGAAATACTGCAAATGATAGGCCATATTGCTGCATTTTTTGTCTATCTGTTTATAGGTCTCGTCATAACTCAGGGACGCAGCTATCGCCGTATCTGCCGTATCAATTATACGGGGCACTCAGTCCACAGGGGCCCTCAACGTGCATAAACAGAAGCAAAAGTCAAAAAACAATCTTTTTTTTCAAAAGCAGGGAGAGTTTACATATTCAATTTGAATTGTTTCTAAAAATTTTGAAAAACGAGGGCCCGCCAAGGCACGCTACGCCACTGCCATAACTTAATAATTAATCTTGATTAGAATTGTTATATAATGTGATTACCTTAATGTCACTTATGCCATATATTTGGTCTGTATGTCTGTCTCTGTGTCCTATTTTATCTCGAGAACGGCTTAAGCGATCTTGATGAAAATTGGATTCAGTGAGAGCATGTAAATGAACAAATAATAATTTCATTTAACCATCAATATTTAATTCCAAAGTAGCTATGTTAGCCAGACTTTTAAATATTGGATTAGAACATTGGGATTTTCTTGATCCATAAACAACATCAAACTGTATGACTTGCCTGTTAAAGCTGTTTAAAAAATCTGAATAAATAGTTACAGTCTTTATTCATCTTTCCATACATATAAATAAATAAAAATGAATCGCCAAATTATTGTACATAACTTCGGAATAAAAACATCAAATTAGATAATACTTTTTTTGTATTCTTTATTTTCAGGACAAGGTTTGTGTAGGAGAAATATTTAAATATCGTTCGGCAAAATCTTAAAAATCTTATAGTTTGGAAAGTCACAGTGAGTAAGACGATACTGGGGAGGTAACTTACATAAATTACAATAAAGAATGGAATTTGGGATTTATCAATAACGAAAATTTTTGAAAAGAAATTATTTAGATGTTACTTTGACATTCCATTTTATTAATTTTTGGTTTCAAGTTATTGTCTATATACTTTGGTATAAAGTTATTGTTTTTACATGCGGCCATTGATATAAAAAACCCAAGATACACAATCAGTGTATCAATAACGTCCTCCAAAAATGAGTGCACAATTTCAAATTGTGCACTCATTTCAAATAGAATCGCGTCGGTCGCGACACTGTCAATTTTATTTCTTTTCGTACATTGCTTTGTAAAAACAACTATAAGTCTTGCACTTAAGTTTGAATATGCAAAGACATATGTTTTTGCCATATCTATAACTACTTCAATGAAATTAGGGACATTTTTGAGTGTCAGTTTTGTTCGGGACTGTGCATCTAAAGTTTTTTATATCAATGCATGCGGCGTTAAACCACAGATGTTCATTGATCTTGGTGAACTTTATTTTCAGTTTTTTATATAAGACGATGCGATCAGTCGTACTTACTGACGATATAATTTATATTTTCCATCGTCGGCACTTGGTGAAACTGCATCATATTGATTTTGTCAAACACTTGTACTATTTCATAAATATTTCACAATTTTTTATTATTATTGTGAAATATTTGTGAAATAGTACAAGTGTTTGACAAAATCAATATGATGCAGTTTCACCAAGTGCCGACGATGGAAAGTATAAATTATTACTTTGACATTTTTCAGCCTATAGATTATGAGCTAGGAAAACATTTTAGAGCTCAAATATTACGTCGAATATCATTCGAAAGATCAAAATCGATCATCGTTTCCAAAATCTATTAAAAATGAAATTACTATTATTTATAACAAATGTTAGATTTTTGAACTTTTAAACTTAAAAAAACAATCTACGCTTAGGTATAGTTTTTGTTCCGTTGAGCTTAAAATATCTCAATTTAGCGGTAAGTTTCAGCAATGTCCTGCAGGGTCAACTGGGTTGCAGTCTTTACAGGCACTTTGATTGAGTCGACATTTTTTTATTACTACTGGATCAGAACGCGGCCACTGGTTACAAAAAAAATTTTTGACGGTACCGTTGTTAACAAGGGTTCATAAATCATAACGTATAAATTAAGTTTTCGTGTCAGTTAATACGCCGCTTACAAGTGTCCGTACAAACAAACATTAGCGCGAAGATTAAACCTATGCTCTAATAATAAGCATATTCGGATTAGTCTTAACCGGTGCGGTGTTAGTAATTTCTAGCTAGTGCAGTTCTATTTTTTTTTTATAACATAAGATAGCAAACAAGCAGATGGGTCTCCTGATGCAAAGAGTCAACCATCGCCTATAGACACCAAAGATGTTAATGGTGCGTTGCTATCTTGTGGCGAGGTCTAATGCCACATGCATAAGTTTACCGGCTACCTTACTCTCCAAACCGGAACACGACAGCGACAAGCACTGACGCTATTGCGGCAGGAATAGATAAGGCGGTGGTACCAGACCTGGGCGAGACAATGCAGAACTCTACCACCTAGTAGCCACGATGGTAGTGACTCGATAGCCAATCGGTCGCATTTTACGACCTGCCTGGCAGAACGGCAGTTGGCCTATTCTTCAAAGGAGGCCGGGACCAACACAGCGGGTTGGTCCCGGCCTCCTTTGAAGTTCAAGTTAGTTGTAGGTGAAGCTTTAAGATGTTTTGAGTGCTTTCATCTTGTATCAATAAAGTACTTTGTAGAAGAGACAATGTTATAATCTTAATTTTTCTTTTCCGATTTTTCATTTTTTATGTATCTTCATGCCCGTATCCACGAAAAAGTAAGTAGAGGTACAAGTGCGCCCACGATTAGCCAAAGATACTGTGATAGGTGGCAAGCAACCGGGCACTTATCCAAACCCGAACAGCATTGGTTGTGTCAGAAACTGAAAAATCATATTTTGATTTTTCCGGCTCGGGAATCGAACAAGGGACTTCATGCGGTTAACACATAGACTGGGCCACTAGACCAGAGGCAACATATATTTTTATTGATAACAGAGGGAGAGTAGTAAAATAGAACTTTGAATCTCTCCTGATTTTTAGTGTCGATTGAATTAAAATATCTTAATTTGCCACATTATTAAAGATTTTTTGTAAATTCCACAGAAACAACTTTTACATTAATAGTTTGTGTTAGAATAATGGGATAGGTTAACTTTAAAATACCACCTTACAATACAGTGACAAGCACTGACGCTATTACATTAGGAATTATAGGTAAGACAGTGGTACTAGATCCGGACGAGACAATGCTGAACTCTACCACCTAGTACGATGGTAGTGGCTCGTATAGGAATTTTTCGCCACTTGCTTAGAAATTAGTTATTATAATTGTTAAACCTTAGGGAAAGGATCTAATCTCTATAACATGGACTGACCTAGAGTCTCAGATTGCTTTTTCATCTACAGTATAATAAATAAGTAAATAAACTTTCGAACTGCCTGGCAGAACCGCAAATGGTTTATTTTTAGCGCGGAACACCACGGGACATGGGCATTTATTTTTAATTACATAGAACAGCAAACGAGCAGATAGTTTTCTGATGAAAAGAAATAAACATTGCCTATAAAAATTGAAAATAATAATGGTACGCTGCTATCCAAGTAGCGGAGATGGAATGGGACATGCGCTTTAACCTCCATTGGCAGGTTCCTATAATCAACGATCCGTCATCAGCAGTAGAAAATTAGCAACCAATTTGGGTGTTCCGGTGCAGCCCGGCCACCGTCAATTTTGTAATTTATAGACATAAAATTTAAATGTTCTTTTAATGTTCTTGCAGTACCAATGAATAAATTAAATGTACCTCAAGTATATCTCCTTAAAAGAGCACTTTTTGGTGGCCGGGAAGTAACGTATACGCTGCAGCCCGGCCACGGTTATATTTTCCAGTAGGATGCTCAGAATGTTCTTAAATATAAGCCAAATAAATGTACCATTTGCGTTCTTTGGTTTTTTGAATGTAATATACGAACAAAAACGACTATATAAACAAAAAATGATTTCAAATTAAAATGTGCACTTAGCGCCTGTAGAATTAAAATAACAAATCTGCTTATTTGTAAAAAGCTGCTATCGCAATTTTTTTTAGGAGCAATTCTCTAGAAAACCAGACGTAAAGAAAAACAGTAAAACACTTTTGATTGTAAAACGATGGTGTATTTTCCTATATGATATATTATTATTATAAACAAAATAATTATAAATATATTATATGTATCTAGATGTACGTAATTGCATTAATAATTTTGTAGTGAATGGGTATTTATTCTGTTATATCTAATTAAAATATTTATAAAATTAATCGCCCCGTTGATCGAGTGGTTAGCGACCCTGACTACGCAATGGACGAGGCTCAGGTTCGATCTCCGACGGGGACAAGCATTTGTGTGATGAGTATAAATGTTTGTATTTCCGGGTTTGGGTGTTTATTAAATATGTTCTAGTTTTTATATATATATTTCTATGTATTAGTATCGTTGACTAATACCCATAACACAAGCAAATAGTTTGCTTACTTTGGGGTTAGATCAGTAAGTGTAATTTGTCCCGTGAATATTTATTATTATTATTATATCTATGATTTGTCTTCTACCCTCACATTTTTTTATATATCATAAGATAGCAAACAAGCAGATGGGTCTCCTGATGGAAAGAGTCAACCATCACTTATAGACACCATAGATGTTAATGGTACGTTGCTATTTTGGGGTGAGGTCTAATGCCACATGTATAATTTTACCGGCTTAAGGTTTAAGCACTGACGCTATTACGGCAGGAATAGGTAAGGCGGTGGTACCAGCCCCGGGCAAGACAATGCAGAACTCTACCACCTAGTAGCCACGAAGGTAGTGACTTACGTAGCCAATCGGTCGCCTTTTACGACCTGCCTGACAAAACGGCAGTTTGTTTATTCTTCAAAAAAGACCGGGTCCAACACCGGGAAAAATCATGCCAGACCCTGTCAAAAGCCTTCGAGATATCAAGCAAGATAGCTAGTGCTTCACCATGATTCTCGATGACCGCGCTCAAGATGTAGGTGGCATACGCTAGAAGATCCTACCGATAGAGATAGTACACAATTATCAATATAAATAAAAATATGTGAGTGTAGAAAACAAATCGTAGATATAATGCAATTCCAATTCCCTACAACATTTAACATTTTTTTATTATTTTAATATTCTATGCAATTACGTACATCTAGATACATATAATATATTTATAATTACTCTTTGTTAATAATAAAATATATTATAGGAAAATGCACCATCGTTTTACAATCAAAACTGTTTTTACTGTTTTTCTTTACGTCTGGTTTTCTAGAGAATTGCTCCTAAAAAAATTGCGATAGCAGCTTTTTACAAATAAGCAGATTTGCTATTTTAATTCTACAGGCGCTAAGTGCATATTTTAATTTAAAATCATTTTTTGTTTATATAGTCGTTTTTGTTCGTATATTACATTCAAAAAACCAAAGAACGCAAATGGTACATTTATTTGGCTTATATTTAAGAACATTCTGAGCATCCTACTGGAAAATATAACCGTGGCCGGGCTGCAGCGTATACGTTACTCCCCGGCCACCAAAAAGTGCTCTTTTAAGGAGATATACTTGAGGTACATTTAATTTATTCATTGGTACTGCAAGAACATTAAAAGAACATTTATATTTTATGTCTATAAATTACAAAATTGACTGTGGCCGGGCTGCACCGGAACACCCACCAATTTAATTATAACGAGGCGTTCCACCGTACACTAACTACAAACACAAAAATAACAAAAATGAGAAATTTCCGTATAAAAAACCGATTTCATAAAACAAAAGAAAACAATTAGCACTAAACAAACTCAATTACTACACATCCATATCAAAACGCGATAACCCCCCACGAAATCACCATAACAAATCAATTCAATCCAAAAAGCCACCCTCTAGCGCGAAGACAATTATCTGGTATTCATTGTAATAATATCTTGCATTGTTGGGGGCGTCCCCGTTATCGGATACTGGCAGGGCTATAAAAACAAGCTTATGCCTTTAGTCTAGCTCTTTGTAAGAGATATGTTCACGACCACCGCTAGGGTTGTGATAATTTGTTTTTGATACACAGACAGGTCACATTGGAAAGGAAAACCCTTTACACGAACGATCTACGTAGTTTTAAGTTACGTTTGTGGAATTAAAAATATTTGTGTGAAACACGGTACAATATATTAGAGACTAGCTGACCTGGCAAACGTTTTCCTGCCTTTTTAACTACTCTTATTTTTTTTTCTATACTTTCTCACCTTTTAAATCTTCCCTGGACTTCAACAATTAGTAGAAAACCAAAATTAGCCAAATCGGTTCAGCCGTTCTCGAGTTTTAGCGAGACTCGAAGAGCAGTTGATTTTTATATATATAGACAACTAGGTAAGGAATACACAATAAGGAATATAAGAATATATCCTCCGTGTTTATTTAGGCTCCTTTGAAATATATACGATTTGGGGGCCTTCATGAAAAGAGCTTACTCATTCTTAAAAGGCCGGCAACGCAACTGCAAGACCTCTGGTATTGTGGATGTCCATGGGCGGCGGTGATCACTTACCATCAGGTGCACCTCCTGCTCGTTTGCCCCCTCTTCTATAAAAAAAATATCTGCCGTTCTGCTCGTCAGCTAGTAAGAGGCGAATGACTGGCTTTGTGAGTCACTACCATCGTGAATACTAGGTGGTAGAGTTCTACATTGTCTCACCCGAGTCTGGTTTCACTGCCTTACCTATTCCCGGCGCAGCAGCGTTAGTGCTTGTTACTATCGTATTCTGGTTTGGAAGTTAAGGTAGCCGGTAAACTCACGTAAGTGACACTAACACGTCGCCACACGGATAGCAACGTATCATTAACACCTTTGGGGTCTATAGGCGATTGATGTCTTTTCATCGGGAGAGAAATCTGCTTATTTGCTATCTCACGATTTAAAAAAAATATTAAATAACTCTAAGAAGAAAATTATACTTTGTGGGGATTGGAAAATTAAATGTAAGATAATTGTACACCTAACCAGTTAACAAGCATTCTATCAAACAATAATATCTATTGACCAGCACTAAAACCCACTAGAAAACATGCATGTTGAGATGTTATTGCTAACAATTTGGAAAATGTTCAGTCTCACATTCATCATTTTGGCTTATTTGATCATGAAACAGTTTAGAGCATAAAAGTAAATATTAGGTCAGTTTTAAATTATAAAACTCAAATTAAAGTGTCAAATAAACGTATAAAAACAAATCACAAAATCTCTTCTAAAATGTTGCGAACTCAAACCCCAGTTATACTTTATTATTGTATGTGTGTTTGTTTATTATTGTAATACTAAATATAATGAAAATGAAAATCTATAATATGTTAAAACAAGAAACAAAAACTATGTTTTCTCTTTTTAGGACAATCATGCGAACGGTGGAATGTGAAATTTGGTTTAGTTAAAGTTTACATTGCAGAGGACTGCAGAAATCTAGAAAAGTGGAAAATTAGGCATAAACCGTTTTTCTTAAAGCTTAACCTCTAGCATTAGTACCTGTAGCCGTGCAAATTCGAATCGGGCAGCAAATATTATTTATAAAAAACTAGCCAACCTGCGCAGCTTCGCCCGTGAGAGCGCTCGCTATATGAAAGACTTACTAGAATAACTTATCTACGGATTCTACGTAAGTTGTCGTAACTTAAAAAATGCGATTTTTGTTTTATTTATGAAAATGACTTCATTTTTATAGGTATTTTAATAAGACGAAGAATAAAAATGAAATTTCTATTAGATAAATCCAATTTCTAATAGAAATTTCATTTATATTCTTTATGATAAGAGATATAAAAGTGAAGTCATTTTCATAAATAAAACAATAGTATATAAAACAATTTTTATGTTGCGGCAACTTACGTAGGATCCGACGATATGTCGTTCATATAGTTTTTTACCGCTTTTTAAAAAGGAGGAGGTTATCATTTCAGCTGTATGTTTTTTTTTTAATGTTTGTTAGCTCAGAAGTCGGTCATTTATGAACATTTTTTTTAAATTAATTATTATTTGGGAGAGTATACTTCCCGCGTGGTTCCATTTTAATTTGATGATTATTTAATATGATGAAGATTCGGAGATATTATAGAAAGTTGGAAGCTGGTTGCTGCAGATTTACTGCGTTTTAAAAAAATATTGATCCCAACTTTCATTCCCTGCCAACCTCTTAAAAGTCGAGTTTAAAAAAAATGGTAGCCTATATTTGACCCCAGGTCAACTATGTCCATGCCTTTGGGTCTCACCAGATAATTATTGTGAAATGGTACCCATGGCTATTATAAAAACTAGTATGAGTTTTAATATCAGCACCCTTTGAAAACATGTACCTACTATTTTGGCATAGATTCTCAAACGATTTATGAGATAACGCGCAGATATTAAACAACTTTTTTGAATCAATTTTTCTCAAAAACTATAATAGATAAAAATATAAGACCAATGCCAATCCTTGAAGATTTTTTTAGAAAATTTTTTTTTTCATATTCCTGCATGTTCTTAAATGGTCAATAAAAATAAAAAAATTGATAATTTCACCATGTTTTAATATTCTCACACCAATAAAAATAAAGATATTCTTCAGGGCATATACATTCAATGCAGCAAGTTGGATCAAAACCAAAAAGCCGCTTTTTGATTTATAGAAAAATATGAAAATTGGCTGACCCGGTTACTGAGCTTTGAAATTGTTCTTTATTTCTAATTATTTCAAAAAATAACCTTTGCGCGTTATCTCAAAAATCGTTAAAGAATCGATGCCTAAAATAGTATAATGTTTTCAAAGTGTTCTGATATTAAAACTCATACTTTTTGTAATAGTCACAGGGATTATTTTATTATATTTATTCAGTGACACCCAAAAATAAAATCGGTACAATGGTTTAGCCGTTTAAGCATAACAGTCAGATAGATAGACTTTGGTATTTATAATATTATTATGGATTTCCAAATTTTCAACTTTAAAAAAAAGTATCTTCACGCCCGTATCCCCGAAAGGGTAGGCAGAGGTACAATAAGTGCACCCACGATAAGCCGAAGATACTTGGTCCCACAATGTGATAGGTGGCAAGCCTATCGCCAACCGGACACTTTCCAATCCCGGGCAATGTTGTTTTTATCAGAAAACTGAAAAAACACATTTCTGAATTGCAAACCCAGGAATCGAACCCGGGACCTCTGTGGTCAACTCCGACACCGGACCACTACACCACAGAAGCGACTTTATAATCAAGTAAGTAGCCAATAGTGCACGAGTTTAATTTGGTCCGGCCCGATATTTGATCTGATTCCCCACTATCGGTCAGCACAATGGCCGAATAGGTGCGCCTGTGTTTACACACGCATTTTTTATCGCTTATTTGATCTTTCGATAGACATTGTGCATACAATGGTGTTTTGCTTGAGAATAAAATAAGTGTAGGTACTTACGTTGTCCTCAGTCCTGCTATTACAAAAATGTTTTTTAACAAATAAGATTTTTTATACCACTGCATTTGTACCAGTGTATTTATGGCAAGATGGTCGCTGGTTCAAATCCAGTTGTGACAATTTTTTTTAGTTCTTTTTAATTTTTCCTAGCGCCAGTGCTAAAAACACTTATTATTATTGATCCTATCTGATCCTACCATAAAATAGCAAAAAAATATTAAAGAGCACATAGCAACATATTATTAACATGCAAACGCACAACAACACCCACATCACACCTAGTTCTAAGCGCAGATGGCATCCTACCATTTAGACTAGTGTCATTAATTCAACTTTTTGAAGCTTTCTTTTGGTATCGATTACGTTAGAAATCGACCGATTCGATTCGATTAGATTAGAAATTAAATTATATTTATTGCGAGTAAAAGCACTATTTCCTTGCTAGGGGCAACTTTAAATATTTAAAAAAAATCACCATTAGTTGGAATCTAACCAGCGACTTTCGTCCTAAGCTCAGACGATGTCCTCGAAGTGTCAACGGTCAGTGTTATTGTGGTATTTCTTAAAAATCCAAAATCATACCTACTCTACAGCTGAAGTTAAAAGGTAAAGGATTTTTTTCTCGCGTAGTCTTTGATGTGGGATGTCGTTTGATAGGTCTTTAAAATATTTTTGATTTGGGAAATAAAACCGGTTAAGGGATCCGTTTCTAAAATATTACGTTTTAAAATGCTCAGTTTTGGTAGAGTCAAGTGGCTCCCTCGCCTACTAGCTTAATAGTTGTTTCTGGATTACTGAAAAAATTCATATAACAAAGCTAAAATGAAATTTATCCCAGATAAGTAGGCTTTACAAGTTTACGGGTATTAGTCAACAAATTTACAAAATGTACTTTGAGAAATGTAACTTAAATTCAGTGAAACTGTAAACTAGCGACTTCCTTCTATACCTCCGAAACTCTGCATAAGATCTTCAGAAAATTAAAATGGCACTACTTGAGTAGTAAACTCTTTGAAAATAAATCCAAATGAGTTCAGGGGTCTTCGCATAATCGATGAACAAACATTAAAAAATCCTAATCGGGAAGTTGGTTGAAAAGCGAATATATTAGCATTAAAAATTTTAATGTGTAGAATATCAATCAATGAAAAATCCCTCTTAGTCCGTATTATTGTGATGGACAACTAGTAACTACAGAACATTATATTACGCGTGTCCGTCAAACACTTGGCCGTTTTTTTTTTTTGGAGTTCCGGTTTACAAGACCATCGCCTACAAGCGTCTAAAAAATTAATAAAATTAATTTTGTGTCTTAAATGTGACATAAAATTTATTTTATTATGTATACCAAGGTAAGCGAAAAGTTGGGTTTGAAAGACAGTATTCTTGTGAAAATGGAAAGGGCATGCTCCGTTGATTCGGACAAGTTGAAAGAATGGCAGATGAACGGTTAACAAAACATATACAATGTGAATGTATATGAATATAGGTACCGTGGTAGATCGAAGACTGGCGTACAATAATCAAACTGGTGAGGTGCTTTCCGTAAAAATAATGTCAAGAGTCTCCGAAATCGACATGTATGCATAAAGAATTTTTGTTATATTAGGTATAAGATAGCAAATAAGCAGATGGCTGTCCTCATGGAAAGAGATGATCATCGCCTATAGACACCAAAGATGTTAATGGTGTGTTGCTATCTTTGTGACAAGGTCTTAATGCGACATGCATAATTTTACCGGCTATCTTACCCTCCAAACTGGAACAAAACAATAACAAGCGCTGACGCTATTGCGGCAGGAATAGGTATGGCGGTGGTATCAGACCTGGGCGAAATAATCCAAAACTCTTCAACATAGTAGCCACGATGATGGTGACTGGTATAATCAATCGTTCCCCTCTTACGAACTGCCCGGCAGAACGGCACATGGTATATTCTTCAAAGAGGACCCGGATCAACACGGGGGAAATGCGGAGAAAGGTGTCTTTGATGTCTATAGGCGAATAGACATCAAAGATGTTAATGATGCGTTGCTATCTTATGGCGAGGTCTAATGCCACACCATTGGCCACACGCATAAGTTTAACGGCTACCTTATCCTCCAAACTGAAACACGACAGTGTCAAGCACCGACGCTATTGCGGCAGGAATAGGTAAGGCGTTGGTACCAGCCCCGGGCGACACAATGCAGAACTCTACCACCTAGTAGCCACGATTGTAGTGACTCGCATAGCCAGTCTTACGACCTGCCTGGCAGAACGGCAGTTAACCAATTCTTCAAAGAAGACCGGACCAACACTCGGGTATTTGTGATTATTTATCCTTGGGAAGAAGCTTAAGCATTTATTTACAGAATATATTTGTTTCAGCGATAAAATTGTTGGTTTATTTTCAGACTTTTACATAATATACTTATTTTACATACACACCTTATTTGTACATTTTCTTACAAACGTAACGATATATTATGTACTCGTATGTAAAAAATGTATCGTGGTTCTTTTGTTGTTCAAACGGAAATAAGACGTATTATCAGGATGACTATAAAGTTAAATCAATAAAAACTCGATATTTCAACACAACACACATAAAGCGTCTTTTCATATCAAGAATCATATCGATATATCAATGTTTACCGAACTCGATTAACTCCGTCGAATCGCCAAAAAGTGTCCGATAAAAAGAGGTTTTTCTCGACCGAGATATTATTATTTTCCTTGCGGTTATCGTGTTTGTTTGTCCAGTAAATAGTAATGAAGGAATTGATAGTGAACTGGTCGTTGACCCTGTTTTTGTGAGTTAAAATGTCTTGATAAATATTGTAATCGATTTTATTAATATTTTAGATATTCTATCGTCAGCATGCAGCATGCAGCTTTGTCATTGAATTCAATATTAAAACTCTAAAACGGAAGTTAATATATTTTTATTACTTAAAATATGTTTTAAAATGTGTTGTGAATTGAGGTGAACCTGAAAGTTTATAGATGATGTCGCAAGTGAATCGGCATGATGAAAATTTTTAGTGTTTTATGAGTCGAATAGAAAACACCCATGCATGTAATTATTATCGAACTAGTAGGAGGACGTTGTTTTTTTTATTATTATCGATAGGGAAGCTTGACCTTGAAGATGCGGCCTAAGATGGAACGCGCATCCCCAGAAAGTACCTCTTCACTCTTGTCTTGAAGATCCCTACATTGTAAATATGTTAACAATGTTCTTTCAGTCTGTTATTGATATTTCAAATTGCGCCATCTACTGGGTTAAACTATTCTGTTTTTGGTATACAGTGGGATGACATGAAGAGAAGAATACTATTGTACTAGCTGTATACGCGACTTTGTCCGCGTAGAAAAATGTCTACCCGCATAGTTCCCGTTGCCGTGGGATTTCCGGAATAAAAACTATCCTATATCCTTTCTCGGGTCTCAAACTATCTATGTATCAAATTTCATCCGAATCGGCTTAGTGATTTTAACGTGAAGAAGAGACAGACAGACAGACAGAGTTAGTTTCGCATTTATAATATTAGTATGGGTTACAAATTTCAATGCAATTTTTTGTATTGTATACAATTGAGGCCGTATATCGAGATATTGCATATTTAAATTGGCTGCCGCGTGGCCTAGAGGATAGCCTTTCAGCTCAGTTCGTGGGGTCCCGGGTTCGATCCCCGGGATGGGCAACGGCGGTATTGAGATTTTTTCGTTGGTTTCCTCAAATCCAAAATCTCAGTAGCGACTAAGAATCTCATGGTGGTGCGTTAACACCCCCGTGCCTCAGATAAGCATGTAAAGCTGTCGGTCATCAGGCCAGTAAACTGTGGCGATGGCCATCTTCTCGCCATCCGACAAACCTGTGAATCGTGGTGAGCTAGAATGTCTCTAGACGTTTGGTTTACTTTGCTTACTCCGCAAGAGAACCAGGCGTGATTATACTTTTTATCTAGAAAAATTTATTATTTAAATGATTATATAATGCTACGTGTCACGTTGTTTGTACGCGATGGACTCCGAAACTACTGAACCGATTTCAATCAAAATTTGTAGCTATATACTGTTTCGCCCCCCCCCCCCCTCTCCAGTGCTCCACCAAAATTTGTATAGCAAAACAACGTTTTGCCGGGTCAGCTAGTTCGATATGAATGTACGGATGGCGAGGTGTATCGTAGAGTTGGAGGTAATGATACAACGAATGATGAGTAAATACTGATTTATTATATGAATAACATAGGTTTTATATACTAATCACACAATCTCTCTCACATCTCCCCCATATTACTAAATAAAATAAAAGGTATAATTTTTAAGATTCCAGGTTCGAATCCTGGCAGGGTCGCCATGTACGGATGGCGAGGTGTATCGTAGAGTTGGAGGTAATGATACAACGAATGATGAGTAAATACTGATTTATTATATGAATAACATAGGTTTTATATACTAATCACACAATCTCTCTCACATGAAATTTAAATTGTTTTTAATAAGTTTTCTATGAAATTCCTTATTTCTTTTAATTAATTGTGCCTACGAAATTGCCTACCGTTAATATAGGTGCAATTTACATCCTATTCACTTGTCCCAGCGATGATTGTCATTTTCCAAAAGGAGAGTCATCTGCTTGTTAATAATCAAGTTATGTGACACGTGGTTTACTGAACCGATTTTAAAAATTATTTCACCAAGAGAAAGCTAGATTATCAATAAATAACATAGGCTGTATTTTTTTTAAATTAGAGATTTCTATGGAAATTACAATGTAATAATAATAATATCATTTATTTTCGAAATATGGTTATATTTTAGGGTTGTTACAATATCAGTTGAATTCCTCCTATTTCACCAAATTCATGGCATCCAATGCTTTTTCATTAAACTTCACTAATAATTTAAATAAAATAACATTTACAAAGACACTTTAAACATGCTTTAGAGCTAGTAAATTTTATTTATAAATATTAAGTTTTTAAAACTCATTTAATTACAATTGTCATCATTTACTATAAAGTCAAGAAGATAAATAAAAATTAAGTTATAATATATAATCATGAAAATGTGTTAATAAATATAAAAATTGTATTTAACATCAATTGCTAAATTTTATATTTGACTTTTTTTTAATTTTATTATTTAAAAATTGAATAACAACATTTTTCTTTAAGCCAATTGGCTAAAACTTTTCTAAACATTTTTATTGGTAATGCCCTAAAGTCATCGGGTATTACATTATATGTTTTTATACACATAGCGTAGTATGTGTAATTGTCTATGATATCTTGGCGTTAATTCCAAGACTAGCCTGTTGGAGTTTCTGTATTTAGTAGAAAAATTACTTGTGCTTCGAAAAACAATTTAAATAGTTAGTCCTAACAAAATTATAACCTAAAAATTTGCCATTAAAATTCATTATTTAGCATGCGCTACTATTTATTTGGCTATAAAAATAAGGTTACAATGGAAATTTACACTTGACATTCACATATAAGTGTTAAAATTAAAGCAAAACGAAATTTCAATAGGTAACTAAATATGAGCGGTCAGCGCATTATTTAAGAATAGCATTAGAAAAGTTATCATACTATATTATTTACTTTGTAATGATAACGATTTTGACAATTATTGAAGGACATCGACGCAAGCAAAACCGCGGGTAAAAGATAGTATGATATAATACCGAAACACTATCAAAATACATTTAGTGTAAAGATAGTTTTCCATTTACAAATCGAACGTTTAGTAAACCTTCAGCGAATAGATCCAACTTACAGATATGAAAACCTAATATTCAGCAAACAGCATTCAAAAACCTCAGCACACGAACTATCATCCACCCTCTGTCCATTCGAATAATTACAATCGACTCGCTGACAATCGCGATTCTGTCACAAAGCTCGCATAATCGGACGCTGTGTCGACAACCTTACTAACACTAAACGCCTCATATACCAACCGCTACAAACGAACTTAAACCCTAACGTCATTGACGTGAGTTGTAAATATATTATTAAGTATGAGAACATAGTGATGGGTGCGGAGCAACACTCGATTGTGAGTGGGACAATGCAATAATCCGCGCATTGTTGAATTGACATTGTTGTTTTAAGGGCGGCAAGCGTTCGCGACAATTGTACGCTTTATTGCATAAATAATAATGTTATTCTGCCCAGTCGAGTTTCATTGTGATACTTTGTTCCAACACTTACGCATTTATATTAAATTATATAATAAATTCAATATACTACCTCTATTTTAGATTTTTGAGATTGGATTTTACTGTAACAAAATAAAATGAAATTAAACCCCTACCTGAAACTTTTCAAACTCATTTATTTAAAGTTTACCCTAAAATAAATAAATATGTCGTCAAGTCAAAGGGACTGGCCAAAATTTATTGAATGAATGGTCTGAAAACTACTGACAAGTAAAAGACATACAATCTACTTAATTTTGTAGGATGCGATAGAACTTACACCTACTGCTGCAGCATATCGTTGTTTGTAAACAATAAACGTCGATATCTATGCGCGGGCGTCCATACATAAAATTCATATTAGATAATTAGTTCCAAATTTAAGTACATATTTTCTTACATATTCGATATCAGAAGCGAGTACTGAACATCCTCTTTCAGTATGAACAATACAGTACATTACCAGTCAACCTATATCTAAATGTATATTAGAACCGGCAGCTGGCCTTCACGACTAAACGTTACCATTTTCTGGACCAACCCCCCCCCCCTCCCGATTCTCGTGTTAATCCAGGCTCCCTTGAAAGAATAGGCAATCTGGCGTACTGCCATCAAGTTGGTGAGAGGCGAACGATTGCCTATACGAGTCACTGCCATCGTGGCTACTAGGTTTTTTTTTTATACCATAAGATAGCAAACAAGCAGATGGGTCTCCTGATGGAAAGAGTCAACCATCGCCTATAGACACCAAAGATGTTAATGGTGCGTTGCTATCTTGTGGCGAGGTCTAATGCCACATGCATAAGTTTACCGGCTACCTTCCAAACCGGAACACGACAGTGGCAAGCACTGACGCTATTGCGGCAGGAATAGGTAAGGCGGTGGTACCAGACCCGGGCGAGACAATGTCGTACTCTACCACCTAGTAGCCACGATGGTAGTCACTCGATTGCCATTCGGTCGCCTTTAACGACCTGCCTGGCAGAACGGCAGTTGGCCTATTCTACAAAGGAGGCCGGGGCCAACACGGCGAAACGGTAGTAGAGTTCTGCATTGTCTCGCCCGGATCTCGTACCACCGCCTTACATATTTCTGCCGAAATAGCGTCAGTGCTTGTCACTGTAATATTCCAGTTTGGAGGGTAAGGTGCCGCTATCTTATAATAAAAAATACTGAAATGTTTCTAAAGAAAAAAGCTATTAACCTTTTTCTATCAACACAAAAAGCTAATCTCACTAACTATTAGAACACGGTTATCTACGAGAAATTCGTATGCCCCGACTTATAAATTTTTTTAATAGTAAATTATATCAATCTGACGTTACCATTTCTCACAGGGCACTTCACATGAAAGAACATCCAGATTACAAGTACAGGCCTCGAAGAAAACCGAAAGCATTAGTGAAAAAGGAGCCTAAATTTGGTTTCAATATAAGCGGTCTAATGGCGCCAGTGCCGCGACTTATGACACCTTCGCTGCCACAGCCGATGCCACAAATACCTGTACCTCATCACTTGCTGCAGGATAAGCCGGACTTGAGCCGGACGCTGTTCCCACCGATACCATATCCGTTTTACCCGTTTGCCAAGATACCCACGGATGACGGGAAATTGGCTGCTGAATTAGCGCATTTACAGGTACGGTTAAAATATATATCGCTAAAAAAGAATAAATAAATGAATATATAAATGAATGAATGAACTTATGGATGAAAAAGTAAATGATTAAATAACTGTTTGTGTTTTGACACACATCTTGATGCGGAATATGAGCGGATTTTTATATCATAGGATGATTCTCTTGATGAAAAGAGACAACCCGTTTTTCCCCGTGTTGGTTCCGGGCTCCTTTAAAGAATAGACCAACTGGCGTTCTACCAGGCAGGTCGTAAAAGGCGACCAATTGGCTATGCGAGTCACTAACATCGTGGCTACTAGGTGGTAGAGTTCTGCATTGTCTCGCCCGGGTCTGGTACGCCTTACCTATTCCTTCCGCAATAGCGTCAGTGCTTGTTACTGTCGTGTTCCGGTTTGGAGGGTATGGTAGCCGATAAACTTATACATGTGGCATTAAACCTCGCCACAAGTTAGCAACGCACCCTTAACATCTTTGGTGTTTGTATGTGATGGTTGACTCTTTCCATCAGGAAACCCATCTGCTTTTTTGCTATCTTATGATATAAAAATATTTTATATTGCCTTACCTATTTCTGTGGTTACAAATACCCAAGCTGAATTGGCAATTCCCTGCTGCTTTCATGTATCATACACTTTGCTATAATTTAGCGTCAACGTCTTATGAGCTGCCTATCAAGTAGACTAATATTATATTTTACTTATGGCCCCAACCAGTTTTTTTATAATTAAGAATAGCAGATGGATCTCCCCATAGAAAGAAATAATAATAGCCTACACTCGTAAATAAAAAAGATAAAAATTAAACTTTGCTTTGGACGTAATACCCTTTCATAAGTTTTTTCGGTCTCCTTATCCTCCCAACGAAACACAACAGCAACAAGCATAGATGCTATTTTGGTAGGAATAGGTAAGGCTAGTAGGCTAGTAATACCACCTATCATTCACCCTTGACGAGTTAGTTTCTCGTACAGTATAAGATCGATATTTAATTAGGGGAGACTTATATAAAACACTAGCCGTTCTTCGTGACTTCAGTAGCATAAGGTAAAAGTAGCATATGTTACTCAGTGATTGCATTATCACTGAGTAAAAAAATAAAAAAGTAACCTAACCTATGTGGCTATTTTTTTAGTATACAGCCAATAAAAAATATATTATTTATGTTATTTTTGCATATGATAAAGTCTTATAAGTCGATGAACACCAGCTGTACGTACGAAAAAGCATGACTCATTGTCACATTCCGCATGAGCCGAGCGTACAAGTGAAAGCGCGGAACAAGCGATAGAGGCACGATTTTTTTTTATGACGCTGTCACGTGAAATTATCGTCCGTAAACCGACTTTTAAAACATCCAATTTTCTATAGGTTTTATATTGATGAAAGACTTTTTAAAATTAGTCCAGCAATTTTCGTATCTTTCCACTACAAAAATAACCCAATCTTACCTTTAACCTAATCTTTGCAATATTCGTGAAGATTACATACATATACTTTAAATTTAAAACAAATGTGTGATTAAAAATTTAAAACTTACAATTAAAAATGCTGTGGATTAATTGTTAATAAATAAATAAATATACTGATTATTGATTAAACATTAAAATACTTCACAGGCGTTATATGGCGGTGCATTATATAGCAGCGCTCTATACAATAGCACACTATCGCCGTGTGGCTGTCCCCCTCGAAGAAGCCCGAGTCCTCCCGCCGACGTGAAGCGGCCAGTCGCCTACGTACTGATGAAGAGTGACGAAGAACCCCCCCAGCATGTTATATGAAGGCCGGTGGCTCTCCCAGCGCGGGCATTTCCGCATTGGGAGCGGCCGTCAACCTCCACAGAAAGAGACAGTACTCCCGACAGTGTTTAAGACTGAATGTGAATTTCTGTGCCGAATAAAACTGTAAATAAATTTGCAATAACGAATGTAAATAATGTCAAAAAACGTTTAAAAATGGAATGTTTAGTTACTGTTTGTCAGATTTTGTAATAGTTTGCGATGTTTTTTCTGCTGTGGTGAAATAAAAGTGGTATTTAAGTAAACGCTAAAAATAATAAATATTAAATAAGTATTGCTGGCAAAGTTACACAAATTGATCTAACCTTAAAGTAAGCAAATTATTTACGGTTAAAGATACGTTTATTTCTCAAAAAGAATACAGTTAATTCGCTTATAGAGCGCCTATGATAACTTACATACTTGTACTAACATTACATAAACTTAAAACATTCATAAACAACTAACATACAGAGGAATTATTTGATTGTGTTATGAGTATTAGTCATCATGTTCATCACACAAATGTTTGTTCCTGTCGTGAATCGATCCCGATCCCCCTAGATTCGTAGTAGGTTCACTAACTACACGGCGGCGACGCGGAGCGGTCAAACGCTGAAAATCTCGGAAAACTACAAATATTCTTTATACAATAAAATATTCTTGTTTATGTGTTTATTATTAATATATTTGAAATTCCCAAATTAATTAAAAAGTAATAATCATTTTGTAGCAGTGTCAATCAATGGATTTTTTTATACATACAACTTCAGTCTGAAAAAGCGTTTATCATATCTTTTCTTTAATCAATGAACGCCGAAATTTGCGTTTATTTAATTGATATAATTTTATTTTAGTATTTTCACGCGGCAGGCCTATGAAAGATGACAAGACTATCGCCAACCGGGCACTTTCCAATCCCGTGCAACTTTGTGTTTCTCAGAAAACTGAAAAAACACTTTTTTTATGTGCCCGATCCGGGAATCGAACCCGGGGCCTCATGTGGTCAACGCCAACGCTGGACCACTAGACCACAGAGGCTTTTTTTATTTTATTTTATTAATAAATAAATACCGTAATAAGACGACGCGCAGCAGAAGTGAGGTTATTGTTTTTATGTTAGTATCATAAATTTTTTGTATAAATTATATATAAAATGTATAAAGTTGTACACAAAAAAATAATTAAGTTAGAATCAAGCCTACGTTTTTTGTTTACTTACATTGTAAGAAAAAAATAAATTTTAATATAAAAAATTGTTTACCTATAAATATTTGTCCAATATTGCAATATAAGTATTTATAATAAGAATTTTCGAATAGATAACATATCATAGATTAGTTGTCGGTGTATTGTCCGTAGGTAGAAACATTGTTATAACAATTCTAAGAAAACGACTACAATTGAAATTTCTTATTTTTAATGAATAAAGTGATAATGGAAAGTGCAGTGGAAATATACGGTGTGTAAAGAAAACCCTGTCCGATCCAAAAGAGGCATATAGGTTGGTTAAAGGCATTACTGAAAAAAATATTAAAATTACTTTATTTCACAAAATATAAAAGATATCGTTTTTTAAATATTTGTATTTTTACTTATATCTCCCTAGAGTTAAGCAAATATTTTAAAAATGACAATACCTTGTCACCATTTGTTTCATTGTTTCGCTTTGGCGGCTTTCGCACAAACACCGTGCGAAGGCGTGGAGTTCGTTTTTCGGCTTTTTACAAACGAACTTTAAACGCGCCGCACATCTTTTGGTAGCATCCCACTTTCGCGGCATTCTTTGATATTATGGAATTCACTTATTTGTAGGTTTTGTCATACTTAATGTATGAAAATACCATTTAAGATTGCTTTTTTTACTTGGAAAAACTAATTAATTAATATCCACAAAAAATTACCCATATGTAACCGTATTAGGGTACCAAATAACACCTTTAGTTATCCGACAGGGTTTTCTTTACACACTGTATAAGTATGAAATGCAATTTTTTTTGTTCTTTCGTAACTTTGAACAAAACTTTTTTAATAGAACTAATTATGAGTTAAATATTTACTGAATATTTTTTACTGAATAACTAATTATGAGTTTAATATTTAAGCATTACTTTAAGGAAATCCTTAGTTAAAAAGTGTAATTAATTAAATTTGCTATTCACCTCGAGCCATTTTATGTGACCTCCGCGCTGCCACCGAAAAGAAAGATTCCGGTTAAATAAATGGATAAGCTCACCGATGGTCCGTACAGCATCGATGATCCGGGCCCGGACCAACACGGAAAAATTCAAGCAGTATATTTTTTTCTTCTTAAAAGCATCCGTGGCTTTTTGGCTATAAAATTCAAACATTTTCAATAAGATGATATTATTATATCAATCAACATTCAAGGCTAAATAGTTTTATGACGTAAAACTATGGTTTTTAATGAGATATATCTACAAAATGAATACATTTCCATTCCATTGGGTTTTTGTTTTGTTTATTATATGTATATTATATTGTTTCAATTTGTTCATTGTTTATTTTTATAAAATACGTGAATTTTAATAATAAATTAATTTGTAAGATGAATTTCTTTTTTACATAAGTATTTGTTATATTTCCACTATTGTTTTTTTAGTAACTTTAAGCTTTTTTAAATGTTTAGTGTCTGTCAAAAGAGAGCTACATATGACAGTATTCTGATATTTATTCAGTATCTGCCATATTATTATATATGGCAGATACTGAATAAATGTTTTCTTATTTTGAGACATATTTAGATATAAAATTTAAAATTAATGTTATTTTCTTTGAGTATTTAATTAGTAAAATACTTAGTTTTTGTTATTAAAATGTTTTTAAATGAATTTATATTCATTTAAAAAGTATTTAAATAGTTTGTTGCATGCGGAACTTAGATTATTTAGCTGAAAGCATATCCAACATTAATAGAAAGTTAATGGCTTTTAATTGAAATGTAAATAAAAGACAACTGTTTATTTCTACAAAGAAAATAAACAGCTATTTTCTGAATTCAAATCTTCCTTTGATTCAATTAAATCAGATCTGGATCTAGCAAAATTCTAATTTTCTAATGGTTTCGATTACTATCAAAATTTCTTATTACGTAACATTTGTTCGTACTTTGTTGTGTTTTATGTCTTTATATATTTTCTATTTTTTAGTGTCTGCTTTGCTGTGCATAAATTGCTTTATTGATATTTTCAAGAGACTGACAGGATGTTAAATAGCGATTATACCGTACAACATTGATTATACATCGACTTGCATTAGTATTATTTCAGATAGTGTAATAAACCTACTATATTACACAAATTTCGACGATTTTGTCGTTCAATATTTGATATTTTAAGTAATATTAAATGTTGTGTTTTATCGTTATTGTTTAACTACATGCATAAATAATTTGTTGATCTATGAATTAAGGCACCAGTTATTTTGTCATTTTATACAGTAAGTAATGTATAACATATGAATTATAAGTTTTTATATGTTTTTCGAACACATTTGGGTTAGAAAGAATAAAAGAATAATAAAATGTTCATGACTTTCCTTTTATTCATAATAAAATAATAGTTTGTCTACTTAATTGTGAATGACAGGAAAATAGGAGATAGTCTAAGCAGGGGCTGTCAAAAAAGGTGGGGATCCAGATTAAGAACTAAAAATGGACTTTATTGATTTTTGACATTAGACAAATAATAATTCATCGGTCTGGCGATCTCTAACTTGGCCTATTGTTTTTTTATTTGTAAAATTGTAAGTAGTAGTAAGCAAAATGTTTTACTATTTGATGGTGTTTTGATCAGTAAAACACAAAACTTTAACTGCTATTGTTGACAAAATTGTTACTAGACCAACCTTAACATATTTATTCCAATTTTAAATGTTCTATATGAGATACAAAAAGACTACACATTGACTTACTAAAAGTCAATAAGACTAAACGTCAAAATTTGTCATTTCCTTTTTGAATGGTATCGAATGTTTAATGTGCCAGACATTGACAAGGAAAGGCATTTATACAAATTGGCAAAAAAAAATTGGCCAAATTACAGATTGCTAGACCGATGGATTATTATTCGTCTAATGTCCAAAAATCAATAAAGTCTATTTTTGTTCTTATTCTGGATCTCCATCCTTTTTGACGGTCACTACATAGACTAAGACAGGTTGTCCAATTGCGTCTTCCTCAAAAAGATAGTACCAATTAATAAGATTTAAAAAGAACAACATAAGATGTGTTCATGTACAATGTGCATTTGAACAGGTGGCCAGCAATTTTAACATCCCTTGTAATTATTGAAAGCTACATCACTTTTTTCGTTTTTCCCTTTAATAAATCTTATTTTATTCAAAATTCTAATTAAATGCTAGGTCAGATCAACTGCCTAGACATCTCATAAAAGGCAAAAAAGTCTAATGCGTGTCAAAAAAATTAAATCTACTATCTAGGTGATAGAGTTCTGGAACGTCCTATTGCTGACGCAATATCGCCAGTGCTTATCACTGCTATATTCCATTTCTGAATATAAAGTAGCCGGTAAACTCACGTTGATAGGAACATTGAACTAAATGAAAATAGATTTGCTGGTACAACTCGATTCACCAGTTTGTTTGTTAATGAGAGGATTAGTTATTCCCATCGTCAGATTCCCTACCAACAGCATACAAGTTCCCAATAATAACTATCCCTTATTCCTTGCTACAACCAAGACCTGCAAGTTTTCGTGCTCATCTATGGTATGGAGGTGCTAATATTTCACACCTTTATAGTCCGACGTATTGCTAAGATTTCGATCTTCAAGAATAACCGATGACGGCTGATGAATTATTTAATTTAGTGCCAGCATTCACGTTTCGCCGTCGCACTACACGTCGTAGTGAGAAATTCCACCCACACCATATGGACGATTGATCATCCACAACTGTTCGATTTGCCTATACATTCTTTACACAAACAGTCAAACTCTGGAACAGCTTGTCTCACGCGGTATTCCCGAATAACTTAGATATTTGTGTTTTTAGGAGGGTCAATAAAACCCTTAAAAGCCGGTATCACATTGGCAACTAACCTTTTGTGTTACAAATGTCCATGGGCAGTGGTGACCGCTTTCCATCAGGTTGTCTACTTGCTCTTATGCCTGCAGATACTGTTAAAAACATTTAAACAGAATATGGTCCCAGATTTTAACATATCCAAATAGGCTAACCACTAGATACGGAGCAATCAGTTTTGAAATACGTAATAATATTTGCTAATAGCATGTCTAATCTTTGAGCAATTTACGCTCCAGTAGCCACTTCCTTGAACTCTGCAGTAAAAATGCACTTTTCGTTATCTTTCTGCTCTTTCATTCCTTTTTTATTATTCTGCTATACATCATCGAAGTTGTTTTTTCTGATTTTGTTTAAATGTTTCCTTCCCTATTTGCTTATCTTTTCAAAAGACATCTCAAAAAGGAGAAGGTTAATTCGTTTTTATTTTTTGTGTTTATTACCTCAGCAGAGGGACCTCCCTTTGGTCTTTCCAGACCGTCAAGATTTCATAAATAAATATCACTGGAGAAATTACATGACTTGACCTAACCCTAAATTAAACAAATTTTTGTGTCAACCTACTCTTTGGTTTCAACGATACTAATATGTATAAATGTATAAATACTGTAACATATATTGCAAACACCCTAATCTAGAAATATAAACATCTACGCTTTTAACACAAATGTTTGTCTCTGTCGGGAATTGAAACCGAAATCCATCGATTCGTAGTTAGTTTCGCTAGCCACTTGACTAACGGGATAGTCAGATATGATTCAAAGTTCTAAAGATACGGTTATACGGAAAGGTTGACACGCGGTTAATTACATTTTACTACATTTAAATGATGTTTTCTTGCAAATTGTTTTACCTATATGAAGAAAAGATTTTAAAAATAAATTAATTCCATTATTTGAGAAAATTGAAACAGTAATGAAGTGTGACATGTGCGCGCCCTGTAGCCTTTTCAAGAGCCTCTCAACAGCACTCCAAGAGTCAGCAGCGCGAACTTCTTTAAAAACAACGAGGGGAACACCGCGCCCACTCGATTACGACGAATAAACAAAGCTGGGGGCGTTATGTGGACTGGCCTATTCTTTTTTCTACTAATCTTTTTTAATCTTTGTCCAGGAGCTTTATCCGCAATATATCTAGATTTTTTATACGTTTTTATAAATTAGCAAACAAGCAGATAGCTCGCCCCGTGGAAAGAGGCCATCATCGCCTATAGACATTAATAATGTTAATATTGCTTTCCTATACGTGTGGCAAGGTGTTAATGCCAATTTCAAACCAGAACTTGACAATGACAAGCATTAACGCTATTGCGACAGGAATAGGTAAGGCGGTGGTACCAAATACCCGAGCAAGACATTGCGGGACTCTACCACCTAGTAATCATGGTGGTAGTGACACGTATAATATATATAATAGCAGTTGATCGAAGGAGGTTCGAACCAACACGAGCGATTGTATACAATTTTTATCATTTTTAAAAAAGAAAAAAACCTTACTTTCATAGTACACTGCACCTTGCAGTCCGCTGCATTATAATAGTTTTTGGTGAATCCCACGGGAACAACTTATATTTTTTTGAGATAAAATAACTCCACGTATTATTCCACGTTATCATCTACCTGTATGTTTAATTTCATTCCAATCGATCAAACCTTTTTTTGCATACTGAGTAGCAAATATCCAAACATCTAAACATTATTTTATATACCATAAGATAACAAACAAGCATATGGGTCTCCTGAAGGAAAGAGTCAACCATCGCCTATATGGCGAGGTCTAATGCCACATGTATAAGTTTACCGGCTACCTTACCCTCCAAACTGGTACACGATAGTGACAAGCACCGACGCTATTGCGGCAGAAATAGGTAAGACGGTGATGCCAGACCCAGGCGAGATAATGCAGAACTCTACTACTTAGTAAACTCTACTCTAGTATATATACATCCAAACATCTAAACATTCAAACAAACAAACTTTCATATTTATAATACGTATAGCTTAACTTATTTGCAAAGCTCGACGCTTCGACAACCCGATGTCTTATGAAATTATACACACTACCTAGTTATCAAGAAAATTAAGGTACCAATATACATTTTTCAAATTTTAGTAGATTTTATAATACTTCTGTGACACTCGTCCGAATCAGGATCTCTATCTATCAATGCGGGTATACCACACTTACTACTGGACATTGGGCGCAGGTGATAGTGACTACATCCATCCAGCTACCTCAGCTCATTCAGTTCAAGAGATTTCCAGAGCTCTCAATCACCTCTGTCAATGGTTTCTTATCTCTGAGAAACTGAACTCTTAGGTTCACTAATTCTTCTCACTGAATAAGTACGTGGAGTGGAGTTCGGTAGTTTATATCGGCATAATATCATCGCTACTCATAGTCGAGTTCTGGCTTGGAGTATAAGTAGCCTGTAAATGATGACATGGACGTGTGACTTTACATCCTAGACAAGAGACTTACCATTAATATTTTTGGTGTGTAAATTTATCTTTTAAAAAAAGAAAAAAAAGTATCTTCACGTCCGTATCCCCGAAAAGGTAAGCAGAGGTACAACAAGTGCACCCACGATTAGCCGAAGATACTTGGTCCCACAATGTGATAGGTGACCAGCCTATCGCCAACCGGGTACTTTCCAATCCCGGGCAATGTTGTTTTTATCAGAAAACTGAAAAAACACATTTTTAAATTGCCCGACCCAGGAATTAAACCCGGGACCTCATTTGGTCAACTCCGACACCGGACCACTACACCATAGAGGCGTTTTATGTTTTACCTTCAAAAAAACCGTCTGCACTACAAAAAAAAAATATTTTCCATATATCATGCTTTTTTAATTAGATGTCTATCTAAACTATATTTATCATATGTGGTATCAGCGCAGTTATCTGTAGCACTAAAGAGTAAGCAATAAAACCCGAATACTCACCACCTCTACAATTAGTAGCTAAAGGGTGTTTATTTGAAGGGCCCTGGTACGGTACCCATGTTATTTAGAGTATTAGGATAAGAATATCTCTAATTACACGCTAATTGATGTATACATTTTCTGCTTATTACATGGAGAAAAGATTGAAAAACTTAATTAGCAACAATCAACAATAGTTGTTTCCGAATTGAATCGCGCTGATATCAACATTATCTCATCAGAAGGTTTGCAGCTGTTCATGGGCGGCGGTGATCACTTACGATCTGGTTAGTCTCTTGCCCGTTTGCCACCTATTCCATAAAAATAAAAAAGAAGGTAAACTTTCAAAATCTCTATTTTAGCAAATTACGTAATTGCTATCATTGCATTAGGGCGATTTGTTCAATAAATAAAGAAAAACTGAACAAAAATATGAGTTTAAAGTTCTATTTTGCTATTATTAATCTCAATTCTATTATTATCTATATTCTATTATATATAATGCTATAATGCCGTATATTTCCATTTTGTCCTATTTTTAAGCTCGTTATTTTTGAGATTTGTAAAAAATAATATAGTAAGTAGGCTTCTTATACATGTAAAATTATTATTACTTAAACATTTTGTTACTTTTTATTATTTCATGGGCGGCGTATCTTAAAGTATAACTTAATATATCAATAAAATTTCAATATTCTTGGTGATTATCGATGACAATTAACATCAGATAAGACATTTTCTTTTTGCTATCCCGTACTGTACAAAAATATGGTCACAACAAGCAGGACCGCCGCTGGCGAATGGCACCCCTGTCGGCCGTCATGCCTCTAATCATACTAAACGGCAGCGATTTCGAACGTAAACTACGATTATTGTTTTTTATACAAAAAATATTGTAATAATCGTGATAAATAGATATTGTATATTTCTGTCAATAATCTCATCACAGGTGAGTAGAAGTTTCGGCTTAGAAGGTATGGCAGCCAATAATTATAAAAAATAATTAAAAAAAAATTTAATTTTACTTATTTTCCGACATAAACTTTAATAAATTCATATTACAAACCTACATAATTTTAATTTAAATTATGAAATAATGTATATATCTCCGATAACATCTGTAGTATTCTTCCCCCTAATTCAGGGAACTATTTAATCGCTGCAACTTTGTCATACCTTCCATATTTCTAAATATAACTATCTACCTTCATTTACATGTTGCTGTTGGGTGTTGATAAGTTGTATTTATAAACAAACAAGATATCTGTGCATTGGGTACATAGTAATGTATTTTTGGGATGATGTGTCCAATTAAGTATATTTTAATTTGTTTTTTATTTTGTTATTTGTATTATGATATTGTATTGTTTTTTTTTTTAATTTTCTTTATTTTGCATAAACTATTAATTACTGTCATATTTCAAGTGTAAAAAATTTTCCTACGAAATAAAGACATTTTGAATTTGAATTGAATAAACTTATGTATCTGACATTCAATTCTTGTCGAGAATATCGCATCTTTAATATTTATAGTATATAGTTACCTCTATTCATCAGGAGAGCTATCTGCTTGTTTACTATCGTATGATACCAAATAAAATACACAAATATTCATTTTAGTGTCAACTAGCTGACCCGGCAAACGTTGTTCTGCCTTTTTAACTACTCATATTTTTCTATATTTTCTCACCTAAAACTTCCCTGGACTTCAACAATTAATTCAAAACCAAAATAAGCCAAATCGATTTGGCCGTTCTCGAGTTTTAGCGAGACTAGCGAACAGTGATTGATTTTTATATATATAGATATAATAATATTTCCATTTCAAATTGTAAAAATGTATTTATTCTTTTCATAGGTAGAGTATATAGAGTTACTTTACCCATTCCTACCGCAAATAGCGTTGCCGCTTCTCGCTGTCGTTTATATTGATATCATTCATCATCATTGAAACCATCTTATGTCATTCATCACCATCACTATCACAGGTAGACTTTTCTTGATTTCTAAGGTCAGTTATAGTGTCAGTGAATTTTTAAAACGAAAGAATTTCAAATAAAATTTAATGCTAACATTGTTACTTCAGTTTTACGTACGTGGTAAGTAAATGTTCTACAAAATATACTTTGTGGTGAATATACCTACCCTGCATTTTTAGTCAATCATTTTGTCATCATTTATTGCGATAAATATTATTGCTATAAATTATTGAATACATTTTTTTTTATTGAAACCACTTACCAATTATCTTTTTTTATTACTAGCTAACCTGTACAGTTTCGCCGACATGTCGTAGCTATAGTTTTTCTTACAAACTTTCATCTGCTGTTTCAGCCACTTTGATTTTTGAAAAAACAATTAGCCTATTTTAGACCGGATCATCAACTATCTCCATGCCAAATTTAATTGAAATCGGTTCGATAGTTTAGCCGTGAAAGTATCAAAGGCAGACAGAGAGGCTTTTGCATTTATAACATTAAGGAAAAATTACTATTAGGTATGTATCGTGTAGTCACGGTGTCTACGATCAAGTGCTACGGCTTTTTTCGTAGAGCAACATATAATTTTAACCAATAATGTAAAAAGGTTTATGACATTTTCGTTATTGAATTTTATACTAACGTAATACGCAGGTAAAGTTTGTGAGTTTGTTTAAAGGAAGAAATCTCTAGCACTATAGAACTGACTTTGAAAATTCTTTCACCGATAGAAAGCTAAATTATTCCATAAGCTACATATTATCCCAAATTTCCTGCGGGTTAAAACCTACGCAGGTTATATCGCATGATACGGCTAATTAAGGTATTTTCTGTTGACCGCCCCGTTGGTCGAGTGGTTAGCGGCCCTGACTACGCAATCGACGGGGCTGGGGTTCGATCCCCGACGGGGACAAGCATTTGCGTGATAAGCATAAATGTTTGTATTTCCGGGTTTGGGTGTTTATTAAATATATTCCAGTATTTATATATGTATTTCTATGTATTAGTATCGTTGACTGACTTGACGTTGACTTCACGTAACACCCATTACACAAGCAAATAATTTGCTTACTTTGGGGTTAGATCAGTAGGTGTAATTTGTCCCGTGAATATTATATTATATTATATTATATTGTTGTCTATAGGCGATGGTTGACTCTTTCCATCAAGAGACCTATCTGCTTGTTTGTTATCTCATGATATATAAAAAAAATACTTTATTTGCACAAAATAGGGTTGGAAAAGATTTTGAACATACATATACCGATGTGCTTAAACCTGTTTTGCTAGATAAATGGCATGCAAATGTACGGTTTTATCCACGCACCATAGTGACATTTTAGCACGAGAATAATCATAGGCCTGTTTGACATCCTTTGATTTAAAAAAGTACATAATTCAACCCAATACTTATAATATATATATATATAAATATTAAATCCAATACTTGTCAATTTAGTGTAAATGTGGGTGGATGTAGGTTCTGGCGGAGACCAAGACTGACGTTCCATGATCAAATTGGTCGCATGTTATCCAAAGGTGGTGTTAAGAGTCTCCGCAATCCGGATTTGCATGACGAAAGTTATGAACGTGGAGGAGCAAGACGTGTCTGTCTGGATCATGATGTATTGCACTGAATTCTCTCTGTCTAATCCAAAGGGATTTGGCGTGAAGATATCTAATGTATGTATCATACGATTTAGTTATAAGTGTTTGTATATTTTTCAGTATTAAATTTTAATATCGTTACTTTATAGAATATTACACAAAATGATATTATGGTAGAAATTTCAATCTGTCTGTCTGTGACCGCGAGCGTTTTCCAATTAAAGTGGGCGCAGTGTAAACGGATTTAGTCGCTTTTTGCTATTCTATTTTTTAACCTTCTAGCTGGGATATTAAACGACGTCATTTTGTAAAGCGGAAATGTAATACAATTTACCAACAAAATATAGGGTTTTAATCTTTTTCTACCTTATTAATCGTAAGTAATGTTATAAATGTGATTGTTTGATTTTTAAGCTTTTGCGTATTAATTGCTTAAATTATCACCTTGAAATTTTGCATGGTTTTTATAAGGTGTACAGAAAAAGACAAAGACCAATGTTCATCCAGCAAATAGACTGTTACTCAGATGTAGAAAAAAATAACACGAGTGAGTGTAAAAGTGTATATTAAAATATTTTGAAAATTTCTTTGTATGTGTGTGTAAATTACTCCTTCACGCTATCAATTTATTCTGTAGATGTTCAGAAAGAAAACATGACGCCTTTATATCCTAGAAAGTTCATTGTTTTTGTTGCTTTGATAAAAATAATCCCGTGTTGTTCCGGATCACCTTACTTCTTGACGGTCGCCGCTTTTTTACACTATCAAGATTTAGGTTTGATAAATAGCGCTGTCAATAGTGGGCACAGCTTGTAATAATTTTATTCATTTAATTGATTACAACTGACCTTACAATTAACAAATCACATTAATAATAACAAAAGCGTCATAAGGTAGAAAAAGATTAAATCCCTTTATTTTGTTGGTAAACTGTATGGCTGGTATTAATGTAAGGCACCGAGACAAACGGAAAAAAACTGGTTTTCTTAATGACATTTTTATGTATTGATTGCTAAATAACGGTTTTACAAAAATTAACACGATATACCTGAAGATATTATCTAAGGAATATGCTAATTCATTACATGATAGAATGTATTTTACTCGATCATATAAAATTCCGAAAACAGGATAAAAAATCTCTAAAACAAGTAATTTGTTCATAATATTTCTAATTTTCCACATGTTTCCACACAACAAAGATGTTAATGGTGCGTTGCTATCTTGTGGCGAGGTCGAATGCCACATGCATAAGTTTACCGGCTACCTTACCCCCCAAACCGGAACACGAAAGTGACAAGGACTGACGCCATTGCGGCAGGAATAGGCAAGGCAAGGCAAGGCGGTGGTACCAGACCCGGGCGAGACAATGCAGAACTCTACCACCTAGTAGCCACGATAGTAGTGCTTCGCATAGCCAATCGATCGCCTTTTACGACCTGCCTGGCAGAACGACAGTTGGTCTATTCTTCAAAGGAGCCCGGAACCAATACGGGGTATTTGTATAACAACAAAGATGTTTACAGTGCGTTGTCACCCCTGTGGCATAGATGTGATGCCACATGCATTATTTTATCAGCTACCTTAACCTTCTAACTAGAACATGGTGGTAACAAGCACAGATGCTATTGAGTAGTAAACGTTAAGTCAGTGGTACCAATTCCAGGGAAAACCGTCCAGAATTCTACCATCTAATATGCACGATGTAAGTGAGGTATTTCACCCTCGATCGCTCTCTACGATTGTTTATCAAGAATTTAATAGCAAATGCCTTTTTACACAAAAATCCAGGTGTATCACAGGAAAAAAATAAAACAAAACATGACGTCAATAGCGATAAAAACCAAACCTAACTCTTAATAGCAATCTTTTAGTCGCAATTTATAGTACTTTTTTACTGGCTGAAGTATCCTTAGTGCTGCCAGAAGGTAGGCAGGCATAAACAATTTCATGTAAATGTGTCCGAAGACATACGCTCGCAATAATGACAGTGATTGAGATTCGTCCCGGTGATTTGATGGACTCAATATATGTCAATTTAACTCCACCTCTATTACCTTGACGCACCGAACAAGGCTCTACAAGGATAATTCGCATGCAATCTTGTACTATATATGTTTTTTATATTTTAGTATAGCAAACAAGTAGATGATTTTTTTGATGGAAAGAGGTAAACGCTGCGTTCTCCCCGTGTTGGTCCCGGGCTCCTTTGAAGAATAGACCAACTGCTGTTCTGCCAGAAAGGTCGTAAAAGTAGACCGATTGGCTTTACGAGTCACTACCATCGTGACTACTAGGTGGTAGAGTTCTGCATTGTCTCGCCCGGGTCTAGTACCACCGCCTTACCTATTCCTGCCGCAATAGCGTCAGTACTTGTCACTATCGTGTTCCGGTTTGGAGAGTAAGGTAGCCGGTAAACTTATGCATGTGGCATTAGACCTCACCACAAAATAGCAAAGCACCATTAACACCTTTGGTATCCATAGGCAATGGTTGACTCTTTCCATCAGGAGACCCATCTGTTTATTTGCTATCACTACATAGTATAAGACAAAGTCGCTTTCTCTGTATGTCCCTATGTATGCTTAAATCTTTAAAACTACGCAACGGATTTTGATGCGGTTTTTTTAATAGATAGATTGATTCTTGAGGAAGGTTTTAGTATATACCTTTCCGATATTCCCACGGGAACAAAAGCTTAGCAGGTGAAACCGCGGGCAGGTCGCTAGTCTTATAATATAAAAAAAAATCGCCAATGAAAATGGTGTCTATTTTATTAAAACTTTATTGTACATTTAGATAGATTATACAAAAGGCAAACTTAATGCTAGATGCGAGAGTGAATTTGGCCATCCAGTCAACCTTTTTACTAACAGAAATCGACGATAGTAGGTACGAAGATATAGGTATACAAAAATAAATAAAAAAATGTGTAAACGGTTGACCATACGGGCCATCCCTGAACCTCCCACTAAATTAAGATATTTTAAGCTCATAAGAGTAAAAAGTATAAGCATAGATTTTTCAGTTCAAACATCTATTTCGTTAAAAATGGCAGTATATTAATTTTTGAAAAGCTGTATATTTGAAAACGATGATTGCATTCATCTCAATTTTTGAGATCCTAGATCCTACTAGTTATTCTTTGGATATTGCTTTAGCTAAATAGTCGATAGTTTGAAAAATTTCGATGCTATGTCAAAAAACATTTTATTTTTAATTTTCTTCATTGGTAAATCCAAAACAAATTGACCGATTTTGATTAAAATAGCGATATTTGACGCAGTTTTTTATGTGACGCAGAGAAAAGCTAATAAGATTTTTAAGTCCATCGGTGTATTAGCCTGAAAATTATTTTAAAAATATAGAGTAAATATGCTAAAAATGACGTAATTTTAATATTTGAAAAGCTGTAACTTTTGAAAATTAGATTCGATTTTGATTCTTGAAATGTCATCTGACGTTTTTTTTAGTACTAAAATATTGTAGAATACCAAAAAATGATTGGTTGAAAAATTTCGAAGCTATGTCGAAAAAACACTTTTTTCAAAATTTTTCGTCAACGATTACTCTCAAACGGAAAAACCGATTTTGATGCATTTTATGTATTAGACGCAGTTTTTTGAGGAATAGAGCTGATTAGCTTTTGTACTCAATCGGTCCACAAATCTGGAAGTTATATTAAAAAAATACTGCTTTGCCAAAAATGTTTTTGGTGTTTTTTCAAAATTTCTCAAAATTTCCTGGACCGAAACAGTTGAAACCTTCAGAAAGTCTAAGTTGGGCAGAATCCAATCGAATGCTGTCAACCGCGTTTCGATCGGTCCAGACGTTCAAAAATTATGAGATGTTTACATACACACATACACACACACATACATACAGACATACTGAGGTTATCGTGAAAATAATCGAAAAAAATTCCTAGGACCTAAAAACGTGGACATCTGACGAAAACTCGATTTTCGAAAATCGGGGTAAAAATTCTCTTCTCTTCTCCCTTATCTACATATGTAGTGGGAAGTTAAAAATATATTTAATTTACTGTGTAAGTGCGATTACTGCGTCGCTATGCGTAAAATACGACAGTGACAAGCATTGCTTTTGTGGCAGAATTCAGAAATAGGGAAAGCGGATAAGGAAATATTTTATTTGTTTATTCCTGTAGACCTGACATCTGACGCTAATTTAACGTATCCAATTTTCTGGATCGCAATCCTTATCCAGGACGCTATCGAACCGGAATATGCTACCTACAAAGCCAAGAGGCAGTCAATCACGTCTACAAATAAAAATTTAAATGTACGTGGTAATGATACAAGTATTTTCTTCCTTTCTTTGATTACAATAGTTGTTTTTACATTGTAATTTTCATGTTACATAAGTTTTTATAACAAAAACACTTGAATGTAACAATAGAATCAAAATCCGGGCGTATAAAGCGGGCGCGGGTGTCATGGCGGCCCGAAGCGTCCGCCATAATGGCAATTTTTCGTATACAGCGCGCTGAATGCGATGAATGCGAGATGTCGCGTAAACGGCCCGCGACGTGCAAATTTGAGGCCTTTGTGTCGCGCGACTGGTGTGCGTGACTGGCATTCGATAGCCGTTGGTTGATTACTGACTCCGATGGCTATCTCTATGGAGATTACGGAAAGGGTTGGCATTGCTACAAGTCTTAAAGCTTCATCACGCTTAACGTTTCGTTGAAAGCTACATACCTAAGATTGGTGTAGTATATAAAGAAAACATGATCAAGCTATTAAATTAAGAAGCTGTATATTGCATTTTATATCGTTTTTGACCAGAATACCCCATCCAAGTAAACAACTATTTTTTTTTATATCATCAGATAGCAAACAAGCAGATGGGTCTCCTGGTGGAAAGAGTCAACCATCGCCTAAAGACACCAAAGATGTTAATGGTGCGTGCGTAATCTTATGGCGAGGTCTAATGCCACATGCATAAGTTTACCGGCTACCTTATCCTCCAAACCGGAACACGACAGCGACAAGCACTGACGCTATTGCGGCAGGAATAGGTAAGGCGGTGGTACCAGACCCGGGTGAGACAATGCAGAACTCCACCACCTAGTAAATACTACTAACTAACTAACTAAGGAACTTACTAACTTTTTTATATATCATAAGATAGCAAACAAGCAGATGGCTCTTTTAAGATACAACCATAGCCTATAGACATCAAAGATGTTAATAGTGCGTTGTTATCTGTGTTGCGAGGTATTAACGCCACGTATGCCAGTTTACTGGCTAACTTACTCTCCAAACTAAAATACGATCGTGACTAAAATGAAAGCTATTGCGGTAGCGATATAAGCATGGAAGTTATTGCGGCAGGTGGGGAAGAGAACTTATGTCAGCTTGTCTTGTTTCTTCTTACCAACAATTTTAGTGGAAAAGATATCATTGATGTGTAAAATCTTTCTTCTCGTTTACCTATAATCAGTGGGGGTGATTTCGTGAAATGCAACGAAAGTGCGTACAGCAAGGCAAGCAAGCGCGTGCTATTTCAATTGACCAATTAGCGTACGTGGTGGTAGAGTAGGTTATCAGATTGTACCAACTTAATCACTTACTGAGTCTCGCCTGTTTCAAATTTACTAGCTGCTGCGTGCAGCCTGCTGCATTATACATTTTTTGGTGAATCCCGCGGGATTGCCTAATTTTTCCCGGATAAAAGTAGCCTATGTGCTATTCCAGGTCATTATCTCTGTGCCAATCTACTCAGTAGTTTTTGCGTGATTGAGCAACAAACATCCATCCAAACATTCATGCAAACGTCCAAACTTTCGTATTTATAATATTAATATAAATTAACATTACTAAAAATAGTATCTTCCCACCAGTATCCTAATTCTGTACTGCCTAGTGGGAAGGAAATTTTTTCGATAGATAAATTCGAGGTTTATCCATTTCAAATCAAATAAAAAATATTTTGTCTTTATTATATTAGTAAAAATAGAGATTCCGATAGCGATTGATGGTCTATCGCGTCACGTAGTAACACTTCCCTTTCAATCATAGCGATTTCTGAGCTCACTTTGTCGGGTTATTTGTTTGTGCCGCCCCGAGCGGCCTGCGATGGCGGCGGAATCTGAATGAAACTTGCACTCTAAACGTTTCGGATATATAAAAGAAATCTTAATATTACGCCATCCCACAAATACATGATCAATTCGTGGTCGTAATACTTTTTATATTACGTACTTTTTATACTTTTTTGGTGTTTTTAAATGGTGATTAACAGATAGTGGATGAAGATAATAGATAGACGATAGATCCAATACTAATATGGATGGATGAAGTTAACAAGGGAGACCAGTATACATACCATATTTAAATTGATTGGGTGCTGTGCAAAGATAGAAACAAAGAAGAGCTACTGAAATTACCTTGTTTGTAACATGGTATCAATCCTCCCAATTCACGTGACATAACGTCAAACGAGTCGAAGCAATTAGAGCTCTTACGCACATAAACACGAGACATTATAAACTGGTCTAATTTCAAGCATCTCCTTTTAACTGGAAACTAAATTATACACTACGGCACTATGGACATGCAGGAATAAAAAAAGAAGGCCTCTTATGTAGTTCACCTCGTGTGGGTCCGGCGCCCTTAGAAGTATAGACATTTGCCAGTTCGTAAAAGGCTCAAGACACGCGGGCCCATGTCCATCTAACTTCGAAGAAGGAACTGGCGACGCAGCACCCGTGTGTAGTATTACAGGAACCTGCATCTTAAACTACTTTTTACCCCTTCACAACTCAAAAACTGTTTATCTTACATATTATGTGTATGAAATTTGGCACATTTATTATAACCTCTTAGTTCATCGAGAATCCAAAGTTTTATGAATGCAGCACAAGCAGCTATTGAGTTATTAAGAATTAACATCCGCCATTTTTGTGACTGACTGACTCACTCATGTATTTATAGGTCAGAAATTTAACCTACTTCTAGATGAAGTTAAATATTTGGCACCAAGGTAGATTTTCATGAATTTACAAAAGCAAAAAACCGAAAACTCAAAATTCTTGATAACTGTTGCTCGCGACTTCGCTCGCTGACACAATAATTATTACTTTCTTTTGCTTAGTCCGGTAAAAAAGTAAAAAGTTTTCTGCTAGTACAGAAGTTAGTTCTAGTGAAGTGTTAGCCACATGCAAAAAATACCAGTTACCTTATCGTCTTAAGCGGATCATGACAACGACAAGCATTAAAGATATTTTGCAGGAGTAGGTAAAAATCTACCGCCTAGTAGTTACGGTGAAATAAATTCTAAGAAAATATGTCACGAATGGAAATGTTGTCAAGTGTTGGTCCGAGCTTCTTTGAAGAATATACCATGTGCTGTTCTACCAGGCAGTCACTACCATCATAGCTACTAGGTGGTAGAGTTCTGCATTGTCTCACCCGGGTCTAGTACCAACGCCTTACCTATTCCTGCCGCATAGCATCAGTGCTTGTCAGCGTCGTGTTCCGGTTTGGAAGATGAGGTAAATAAATGTTAAGGTAAACAGCTTATGATATTTTATTGATTCAGGCGTTACTTTGCGGATATCCATTATTAAAAAGGTGAAATTAATTAAATCCGCGAACTGTTCGCGGATAGTAGCAAATTTAATTAATTTCACCCTTTTAAACAGCTTATGCATGTACTATTAAGATCCCGCCACAAGGATAGCAACGCACCATTAACATATTTAGTGTCTATATGCGATGGTTATCTCTTTCCATCAGGAGAGCCATCTGCTTGTTTGCTATCTTATGATATAAAAAACGTTAATACAAATTATAGTAAACTAGCTGACCCAGCAAACGTTGTTTTGCCGTACAAATTACTTGTACTTATTGAATATTTTGCTAGGATACTTGCGAGGGGGCAGGGTTAATTGAAATAAAAACCATCCTATTTTTTAAATTTGACAAAACAGTAGATATTTTCAAAATTTCATTGAAATCGGTCCAGTAGGGATAAGTACAATGAAAATCTTTTTATATTTGTGCAACAGATGGCAAATAAATCTTTCTATGAATGAATATTCTAGTCACATATTGTTTTATAGGTATGATAACAACGCCACTTACCGGGTATAAGTAGCTGAGAATCATTGTATATGTTGTACTACGCACTCGCAGAAGAAACTATAGATTACGGGTTGGGTATCTATGGTCTGGCGTTTCCGACGTATATAAATAAAATTAAAGCAATACAATTAAGATTATTAAAAATATTAGCCGATAAGTAATCAAAAAAAGAGTGTAATGGAGATTATGAAAAACTATATAAAATTTGTAAAATTGTACCAATAGACAAAAAAATAAAGATAATTATAGAACAATATGAAAGCAAGGAGCATAAAGTAGAGCGAGACTACGGATACCCAACTCGACAGTCTAATAAAAAAATATATGTGATTCCTAAAATAAATAATTACTTTGGTAAGCGTACGAGGCGGTAGATTGTACCAACGTTATATAATGAACTACCACAACACTTGATTAAAAGAGTCAGCTCAAAAAATCATTTAAAGAATATTTTAAACACTACTTGTTATTGTACCCATAATGATAGCGATAAAAAACGAAAAAAGTAATATTTGTAGTTATATATGTAAAGTTAAGATGTAAAATGTAATGTCAATATGTAAAATCCTTGTAAGTTCAATATAAACTAAGTAGTAATGTGAAGAAAGTAGTAGGTTATTATACCTGCTGCAAACTCCGGAACGGCTCAGCAGATTTTGATACGTATCTTGGGTGTGTATTGGAAAAAATAAAACTGTATTGTAAACTTCGTAATGGCTGAGTGGATTTTAATAAGATATATGTGTTGTGTAAGTATTATAAAATAAAACTAGACGAAAAAATTACAGTAATATATGCACTATTAAACGAGAACTATTGCCGACAAACTGCGATGCAGTTTGGCAGATGAAAAAAACTGTAAAAACCTTAGGCTAAGTTTTGGAAAATAAATAAATAAAAATTAAATTATCCAGGAGCGATGTCCGAATTCTTTCAAATCAGCGTATTTGGATTGAGAGAGTAGTGAATATTGAATAAGCAAGGTACAACACTATGTAATCCATACAGAAATTTTATGTATGTGCTATGTATAATATATTTTGTCACTCGCCTTTCTCTGCTTAAGCCTCGTCCTGATTAGACTAGTATTTTAGTCGAGTAGCTAGTAACTTAGTAACTTAACATGTCTGAATACAAAAAAATTAGCCGATAATATAGATTAGTGCATAAATTATTTGAGCCGATCCACTTCATTCTGTTATTTCGGGCGAGTAGCGCCATCCAACACGCGCTCCGCTTACTGCCTCACCGACTAAGCAAGTGTGAACCTCTCGTTTTAGGCGAGTTGATTCCTTGAATTACGCTGTGTTTTTGTAGGTCTGTTGTTTTATAGGATGTTAATCTTACGAAAAACTGTACTCGGACAAAGTGCAAACGATTTCAGCCAGTAGTGGTTGTTTAAGCTATTAAAGTACTCTCCACTCTACTAAAATACCAATAAAATGCGAACTAGGCTTTCAGGATAAAGATACATATGTGTATTTTTGAAATAAATTAGTAATTCTAGTTGCTAATATAAAACAAAAGGTCTGGGAAGTGCTATCGATAAGTTTTATTTGCTCTTACGTCTACAATAATCTTTAGAAAGGAAGCGGTTGACGATCCGATACGATAGTGTCACAAAGAAGCTTATTTCCGCCCCGACGCTGGATATAAAAGCCAAACAACATTTTCTTTTTAAAAGAAAATATCACTCTAAATTCAACCTTAAAAACAAAACCATACAGTTTATAGCGAAATTACAAATGACAATGGTATTTGTCTAGGTGTATCGTAGTGAAAATAAAAACTAAACAAATATGACGATAAGGTTTTGTAAGGGCGCGAGGTCGACACTCAATGACGAATGTAAATAGTAGATGTTACAGGATATAGAATATAAAACATTTTGTGCCTACCATAGAATGTCTCCATGAGATCCCTACCATGAAGACACTGAACTATTTACACATACATACATTTTTACACGAATTTTGAAGTACTAGTTTAACTAAGCTACTTAGTACTACGTGCTTTGTGCGTGTTAGCGAATTCAATTATTTAGATTATTTTTCGAAATGAATTTAAGCAGTAAATATTTGGTCTAATGACTGCTAATGCGAAATCGGACTTTTTTGGAGAGCAAAGTGCTTAGCTAGTGTTTAAGTTAAATGGACTTAGAACCTGTCCTAAGGATATTTCCTGTGAGCCAGAACCTAGGTTTAGGGCAATAACTTGCCGATAAAATTGAGAGTATGTGGCATCAGGAATTTAACTCGTTAATAACTCCCGATTAGGGTCTCGAGTGTCAGCGTGAGTGGGTTATGTCACCGCCGGCAGCAACAAGGCCTTTTTTAAGAATAGACCATCTGCCATTCTGACAGGCAGATCGTAAAAGGCGACCGATTGGTTCTACATGTCGCAACGGTCATGACTACTAGATGGTATAATAGAGTTTTACCGCCGTATCTAATTCTGCCACAGTAGCGTCAACGCTTGTCGATAACTGTATTTAGGCTTAGGGGTTATCTCTAATGTTAAAATCAGTTACAAACGATAAATAATAGAATGCGTTAGGTTATAAGTTAAATATATTTGTTTATATTGTATATTAACTATTGATAGTTATTTTAATAAACTTTAAATTTAATATCTATACGTAATGTACTAAAACAACATTTTAAATGTTTATCAATATAAAAAAAAAATATTATTACTTATTGGGACTAGTTTTATTTTAATCTAAGCAATATGTACAAGATTTTATAAAGCCGTAAATTTTTTTAATATAAAAAAATATTTATTTGCTGCCTATGATCATGTCTAGAATACCCATCTTTGTAAAACGGAAGAGTGCCAGCAAAAACCGACGTGGGGCGATAACAGCGGACAATGGCAGCTAGTGTAGTTAACAATGCTTCGTTTGTGACGATTCTTCGCATAATAGCGGGGTGCAAAACGCGGTAATTCGATAAAGGCTGCTTTATTATGAATTGTGGGCGTGAGATTAAGTTACTGTCTGCGTTTGTTTCTGTTTCTGTGGTTTCTATTGGTCTTTGGCTGTTTTCATCTACAATTAGCTTTACAGGGTTATATTTTAGATAAATTTATGACTATTTGTATCACTCATTAGTTCTGTTCAGTTTACTGAAATTAGCAAATAACCCACTTTTGTGAAGGCCTTTAAATCTAATTTAAACACGTCCTTTAACTAAGTTTTTATGGCGCCACCGGCAGGTGGGTCTTTAATAATTTAGAGGGTTGTTAGCATTGGTTGTTAGAAATAAATAAAAATTCATTATGATATATAGATATACAATTAGAGTATAATACCTTAGTTTTCGTAATGTATCACAAAAATTGTTGAGTTTTGAATAGCGTGAGTACACCCTTCACTAGCTTATCTTCTATATTATATAAATACATAAAGCGAAATCTTTGTACCTCTTTTTACAACAATCGTGCGGACGGAGGTGTATAAAAATTGACACAGTTAACGTTTATATGGAGGAGTGCAAATATTTTTATTGCATAAAGTGCATGAAATAAATTAAATTAGTGAAAATACATCACACATCATCACATACATCGTGTTCCGGTTTGAAGAATAAGGTAGTCTATAATTATACAAGTGGCATTGCCATTCCGCCACATGGATAGCTTAGGAGAAAGAACCCATGAATCGTATTTTGAAAACTGTCACCAATTATAATAATTAAAATTATTTTCATTTGTCATCGAGATCCATTATCTATTTTTCGCGATAAATCAAAAATATATTGTGATAAAAAAATGCTATTTCGTCAATTTCAATGATAACGGCGCCATAAAAGCTTTGATGTCTATAGAGCATAGACGATGGTTGTCTTTTTCCATCAGAAGACCCATCTGCTTGTTTGCTATCTTACTCGTATGATATAAATCCATACTAATATTATAAATGCGAAAGTCTGTCTGTCTGTCTGTTACGCTTTCACGGCTAAACCACTGGACCGATTTTCATGAAATTTGGCATGGATATAGTTGAAGATCCGGGGTCAAACAGAGGCTAATTTTTTTTTTCAAAATTTGGTCTCTGGAGAGCTGAAATAGGGGATGAAATTTTTATTAAAAGCTATTTGGACGACTTATTAATATACTCGCGGGCGAAGCTGCGCGGGTCAGCTAGTTAAACATAAATACAGGGCCGAAGAGATTAATATAATATTATCTTTTTTTATTCTTTAGCCTATGGTTAAACAGAATCATAGTGTGTTTATTTTATAACTGTTTAAAAATATCTGTGCTTTGACATTAATATAATTACTATAGAATTTCGATCAGATGGCGAACGCTAGTATGTTTTTTACATGTTAGTCCCAATCTAACTTGACGAAAAATCACCGGAATGGTCTGGCGATGGAGAGTGACATAGGCTACTTTTTGTCCCTTTCTAACCCCCGCACTTCTCTAAAATGAAGCCGCGGGCAAAAGCTAGGTGTATATATTTGTTACCAATGAAGTAGCCAACCAGTAATACTTTTTACTGCTATTTATTTAATAACAAATGTGTGGTGTGTAATTTTCTTTTTAATCTAAATTCAAAATGTCAGTAAATCTGATGGAGCAAGCCAAGCGCAGACCACGTAGAGTATAAATTGTACTTAATTAATATTTTACATAACTTGCCTAACATTAGTTATGCATATAATTTGAAGACAACTCGGTCACTTGGGACCTAATATTGTTGGCTAATCGTAGGTGCTAATTAGACCGCCGAATATTCCGCTCGCTACACCCAAAACAATCATCTATTAAAGATAGATGGCTTTCCTCAAGAAAGTCCATTTGCTTGTTTGTTGTCCTACGATATAAAACAGCGAGCGAGCCTTACGTTAATTGCATAGCTACGATATGTAACAACAATTAAGTTGGAAAAATTTGATGGATAACTCTAGTATCGCGCGCACTCATTATTCAATTTAAATAGCGCGTGCTTTTCCGACATTATATATGTTATAATCTGATAACCAACTCTACAATCACGTAATCAATTCAGCTTGCATAGCTGGTATGAGTGCATAAATTCCTGGGTTTGTAGTCTGGGTTGACAAAGTCATTCTTAATAAGTTTTTATAGACCATAACCACCATAAGTAATATTTTTTTATAAATAATAATTATAATATAAATGTATTTTTTTTAATTTAGACATTTGTATACAGCGTGTAAGGGACGGTCTGTCAAAAATCGAAACCATTTAGAAATTTGGGTGGGATTTTTTTTGTCAATTTTTTACCTTAACTTGGTATAATTTGATTTATTGTAATACTCTACAGTGCTTTTTTTATAAAAGATTAGTAAAATTTAAGGAAACGCAAAAAATAATAAATGTATTATGTGTAATACAACACCAAATAAACGGCTGGCTGGTTCGAAGTTACGGCGAACGCAGAGTCAGTGCAGTGCAACGTAAGCTTCACATTGCGTGGCGTGCAAAGAATAGAATATAATACTCTCTATGGTGGCGGGAGAATAAAAAAAATCATATTATTAAACGCAAATTTAGCATTTCTCACAAAAAAGGAATCGCCATAATGACTAGCACGTAACACACGCTGTATATTATCAATCTTAATATATATAAATTACATGTCACGTTGTTTGTCCGCGATGAACTACTGAACCGATTTCAATGAAATTTTGTAGATATTCGATATAGATATTCTACTGTTTTGTCCAACCTAAAAGATAGATTAGATTTTATTCAATTTACCCCCCCCCCCCCCTTCCCCCCTCAAATACCTCACCAAAATATTTAATACAAGTAATTTGTATGGCAAAATTACGTTTGCTGGGTCAGCTAGTATCCATACTAATGTTATAAATGGGAAAGTGTGTTTGTATATCCGTCTTTCACGACGAATCGGAGCGACGAATTGACGTTATTTTGAAGTGGAGATAGTTGAAGGGATGGAGAGTGACATAGGCTACTTTTTGTCCCTTTCTAACCCCCGCACTTCTCTAAAACGAAGCCGCGGGCAAAAGTTAGGTGTATATATTGTTACCAATGAAGTAGCCAACCAGTAATACTTTTTACTGCTATTTAATTAATAACAAATGTGTGGTGTGTGATTTTATTTTTAATCTAAATTCAAAATGTCAGTCATACTGATGGAGTGAGCCAAGCGCAGACGACGTAGAGTATAAATTGTACTTAATTAATATTTTACATAACTTGCCTAACATTAGTTATGCATATAATTTGAAGACAACTCGGTCACTTGGGACCTAATATTGTTGGCTAATCGTAGGTGCTAATTAGACCGCCGAATATTCCGCTCGCTACACCCAAAACAATCATGCATTAAAGATAGATGGCTTTCCTCAAGAAAGTCCATTTGCTTGTTTGTTGTCCTACGATATAAAACAGCGAGCGAGCCTTACGTTAATTGCATAGCTACGATATGTAACAACAATTAAGTTGGAAAAATTTGATGGATAACTCTAGTACCGCGCGCACTCATTATTCAATTTAAATAGCGCGTGCTTTTCCGACATTATATATGTATAATCTGATAACCAACTCTACTATCACGTGATCAATTCAGATTCGCGTTTTTCCCAGACTTCATACAATCTGATGGCCTGCTGCACCAACGCGCGCGCTCATTGATCAACTTAAATAGCGCGTTCTTCCTAGACTTCATACAATCTGATGGCCAACTCTACTACCGCGCGCGCTCATTGGTTATTTCTAAAAGTTCTTGATTTCTCAGCTTCTTGATACAAATTTCTATCGCATTTCACGAAACGACCCTCACCGATTACAAGAAAGCGGGAGGAAAAATGTTTTGTCATGTTATATTGATGGCTTGTAAAAAATAATATTTACAACCATTTAGCAACTGCTGAAAATTTAGTCTTTAAGCGACCGACAAAAAATAACATACTGCTTTTGTAAAGAGATTGACATTCTCTTTGAAGAGTGGAAGTTCTGCACGGCTGGTCACAATCGCAGCGATTAACTCCGCCAACAAAACATCCCCACAAAGAGCTTATAAGCATACGAATCCTAATCGGATGAACGTATAAAAGTCTCGCGTCCACATCGCCGTTGTATCTTGTCATATTAACGACAGCTGTCGAAGAAATGGAAGAGCTAGGTTTACTTTTTTTGGGACGTTGTAACTTTTATTATGGAGTCACTAAACACAACAGTCATTTAGTTACCTCGTGTTGATAAATCACAGCTGCCTTTTTGACTAAAACACAAACAATCCTTACAGTAGTTACATGTAATTTGTAACATCTGATATCTAAGTGATTAAATAGATAGAATCTCCTCAGATTCCCATCCATTGCTACCGCAAGCGCTCACTGGTCAATTCAAATGACCCGCGCTCATTGGTCAATTTAAACAGCACGCGCTCATTGATTAAATTAAATAGCACGCGCTGATTTGTCAATTTAAATAGCACGTGCTCATTAATCAATTTGAATAACACGCGCTTATTGGTCAATTTAAATAGCACGCGCTCATTAGTCAATTTTAATAGAACGGGCTCATTGGTCAATTTAAATAGCACGCGCTCATTAGTCAATTTGAATAGCACGCGCTCATTTGTCAATTTAAATAGCACGTGCTCATTAGTCAATTTGAATAGCACGCGCTCATTGGTCAATTTAAATAGCACGCGCTCATTTGTCAATTTAAATAGCACGTGCTCGTTAGTCAATTTGAATAACACGCGCTCATTGGTCAATTTATATGGCACGCGCTCATTAGTCAATTTGAATAGCACGCGCTCATTAGTCAATTTGAAAAGCACGTGCTAATTAGTCAATTTGAATAACACGCGCTCATTTGTCATCTCAAATGACCCGCGCTCATTGGTCAATTTAAATAGCACGCGCTCATTTGTCAATATAATAGCAGGCGCTCATTGGTCAATTTAAATAGCACGCGCTCATTGGTCAATTTAAATAGCACGCGCTTATTAGTCAATTTGAATAGCACGCGCTCATTGGTCAATTTAAATAGCACGTGCTCATTTGTCATCTCAAATAAATAAATAAATAAATATTCACGAGACAAATGACACTTACTGATCTAACCCCAAAGTAATCAAATTATTTGCTTGTGTTATGTGTGGTGTTAATCAATGATACTAATACATATTAATACATATATAAATACAGGAATATATTTAATAAACATCCAAACCCGGAAATACAATCATTTATGCTCATCATACAAATGCTTGTCCCCGTCGGGGACCGAACCCGAGCCCCATCGATTGCGTAGTCAGGGTCGCTAACCACTCGACTAACGGGGCGGTGAAATAGCGCGCGCTCATTGATCAATTCAAATAGCATGCGCTCATTGGTCATTTCAAATAGCGCGTGATTCCTTGGTTTCAGATGCAATTTACAAAATCACTCCTATAGATTGTGGCAAGCGAAAGGAAAGGACACATCAATAAACCGATAGATCTTCTGAGGGCTTTCCCTCAGAAGATCTATCGGTTACATAACCTGACCTGACATGGTAGAAATAAGTACTGATGCTGTTGCGGCAGGATTAGGTAAAGCGGTGCACCAAACCCGAGTGGAACTCTACTGCCTAGAAGTCACGATGGTAGTTACATGCTTGGTGAATCGTTCGCTGCTTACGATCTGCCTAGAAAATTAGAAGATTATTTATTCTTCAAACGATTCTCCTAATGGTTTATTATTGGTAGTTTAGATTATAATACACAGACACTTATTTACATTTGTAAACCTTTTTCCACTAAACTATATTCAGTTTAAATTGGAATAAAGGAATAATGTTAAGGAAATACTTATATTTCCGGGATAAAATATCTTATGTGCTATTCCAGATCATCCTACCTGTCTACCAAATATCATCCGAATCGGTTTAGCTGGTTTCGCATGATTAACAAACATCCAAACATTCATATTTATAATATTAATATAAATAACATGTTGCATTGAATCTCTTCCAGGACAATCGCTTTGTTAAGCATCCATGCTACCCCACTCAGTAGAATCGTATAAAGTGGCCAGCACGGTGTATTTGACTTGAAAAGAATGAATCCGAATCTGAATACAAAGCTTCGATTCCTTGGCATTATGTGACTATCGAGTTTTTTCAACATAAAGCAAAATGAATAAATAAATATAATAAAGAAACACACGTGATGATTCTATTACGCTACTCCGTAAGAAATTCTTACGGAGTAGAAAGTGAGGGTTAATTAAATGTCCAAAGACGTGTCAGTTCACCAAGATGTATCGATTGTCGCCTTATAAGTTGGGACGTAAGCCCCATCACTGCTTTTTTTTATATTATAAGATAATAAATAAGCTAATAGCTCTTCTTAAAATAACAATAACGCAGCCGCAAGACCGGTACTACGGATGTCCCTGGGCGGCGGTTATCGCTTACCATCAAGTGCACCTCCTGCTTATTTGCGACCCGACCCGCCTTGTCTTCGTACGGGTAGTGTACATGTTTAACTTACTTCCCGCTACGTATATAGATAAGGAAGTTACTGATTTGACACGATTTTCCCGTTTTGAGGTCTTAGGAACCTTTTCCGACTATTTTACAATGACGTCAGTATGTTTGTATGAATGTATGTATGTATGTTTGTGTATGTGTGTAAATAGGAATAGCATAATCGTTCTCTCCATGAAAAAATACATGAAATTTACATCAGTGGGGATACCCTTATCCGTTAAAAAAATACATATATATAATAAATAATAAGGGTAGCGCTGCAATGTACCGACTTTCGTATCGTTCATATACATATATCAATTTTCATAATAATCGGTTGAATAGTTTATGAGTCTGTCGATTTCATATATATACAAGCATTGAAACAAGAGAAAACCATCCACTGTAGGACCAAAGATGTTTATAGTGCCTTGCTGGCAGCATGGCGGTGTGTTAATTCAACACGCATTAGTTTACCGGCTACCTTACTCTCCAAACTGGAACTTGACAGTCCCATTTCTATTAAACGTCATCAGATTGCAATACATTTCATAATATTGTTTCGTGTAGTCTTTTTTTATATCATAAGATAGCAAACAAGCAGATGGCTCTTCTGATGGAAACCATCGCATATATACATCAAAGATATTAATGAGCGTTGCTAACCGTGTGGCGTGATAGCAATGACATATGCATAAGTCTACCGGCTACCTTACCTTTCAAACTGGAACACGTCAATGACAAGCATTGGCGCTATTGTGGCAGGAATAAGTGAGACGATGGTACCAAATAATCGGGTGAGACGTTGCGGAACTCTACCAACTAGTAGTTACGATGGTAGTGACACGTATAGCCAAACGGTCACCTTTTACGACCTGCCTGTCAGAATGGCAGTTAGTCTAATCGTCAAAGGAGCCCGGATCAACACGGCAAAAAATACTAAGTATAAATTAGTAGCACCACATACCAAAGTTTAATAATGAAAAAATCTTACACAAGTGGCATTTCAATTTGTCACAGGGATGGCAAAGCAACACAATCATCTCTATAGGCGATGGCTTTCTGTTTCTATCAGGAGATCTGCTTGTTTGCTATATCATGAAATTAAAAAATAAGTCTATGGAACTTGTTAATCCTAAGAATAAAGTATAATCAAGTCTTGCAAGCATAATACAAACAATAAATTTTCAAAAAGAAGGACATCTCATACACATAAAACAGTAAATAAAAGTAAAATATTGAAAACTGTCATGGCGAGCAGAAAGGCGCGCATAACAGAATATCCTCTGGTTTCCGGTCTCTCGCGCGCCAAAATGGCAGAACGGATATTTGTGTATCGGCCCGCGGCAATCTTGCAGTGTGTTATATAAAGAACTGCGACAATAAATCCTTACAAAAAAGAAATAAAATAATATTATGGTTTGCCAAAAATTGTGGAGCAGTAGAGGAGAATGTTGTTATTACATATTTTTATTTCAGAGGATAGCAAACAGACATGATTCTTCTAATGAAAGAGATAACCATCGACCACAGACACAAATTATGTTAATAGGGATTTGCTAACCGTGTTACAAAGACGTAAATTCACGTGTATAAGTTTAGTTTAATGATCGCTTTTCACACTAAAAACAAAATGTTGCATACCTACTTAGTTTATTATTCAAGGCTACTACTATGGAGTCTTTTACTAAGGCAAAACAAACACTACCGACCGTTTTCCGAAACGCAAATTCATTTTAACAAGCAAATAATCTGTGTTTTACAAATCAGTTGTTTGTAAAAATGATGTTAAATACAGATTTAACATTATATTTAAAAATTCCTTATTAAAATAGATTTGCGTTTCGGAAACCGGCCGTAAAACTTGTTGATTATAAATATATTTTATACTAAATGCAGTGCATCCCGCTGCATTATAAAAGTTTTTGACACGCGGGATCACCTAATTTTTTCAGGATGAAAAGTAGCCTACGTTCTATTCCAGATCATCATCTAGATTTGTGCCAAATTTCATTCAAACTCGTTCGGTAGTTTTTACGTGATTGAGGAACTAACAAGCATCCATCTAAACATTCGCATATACATATAATATTAATATAAATTGATTACCAGATTGAATGGATGTTGTCCGAAGATGGTGACTGGTGTCAAAATTCTCCGCAACTGGCATGTTTATATGAAGAGAGTAATGAATATGGAGGAAGCGAGACAAATCTGCACTCGGTTCCCTATACCTTTTCCATAAGAGATCTGGCGTCAGTATATATATATATATATATATATATATATATATATATATATACATACATACATATATATATATATATATATATATATATATATATATATATATATATATATATATATATATATATATATATATATATGTGTATCAGTGTTTAGATAATTTGGATCAAATGCGGAAGTGAGTTTGTTTACGTCCACGTCTCAATTACTTAAGAGACCATAATGAATAAGAGACTTTTAAAAAAGATAGAAAAACATTTATAGCGTGAGCGAAGCCACAGGCAAACACTATCTTAATAAGTCAGTAAAGATAAATAAATATACAAATTTTATGTTCTTGTTTCTTTCACTAACTTACTAAAGCGTATGCTTTTTGTCAAGTCTCGGGTGCTGTAGCGTCCCTGAAATCCGCCATATTGATTTCTTTCCCTTTCTTTTTTCGCCAACGCTAACCAAACAACTTTTTCCTATTTGTCCTCCATTCAAAGCTTTCAGTCTAACCAAATTTCATTTGGATAAAAATCCTGAGATTTATGCGCTAAACTGATGAAAGAACAGAAAAAATTAATTGAAATACGAGTAGGTAGGTAGTTTTCAGTAATTTTTTCTTTTCTTTGTTCCGGTACACTTCGAAATTATTATTTTAAAGTGTGTATGGATACTGGAATAATAATTCTAAGATAAATATTAATATATGATAAATTTCTTGTATAATTAGTGTCTCTTTTAGATTTATTCAATTATTGGGGATATTTAAGATATATTGATATGTATATATGATTTCGGCAGTTTTTTCTATAAGTTCTTTAAAAGAATACCTAGACGTGTTCCCGATTAAAGGAAAACGTAGCTTGTATACTAATAAGTGCAACTCACCACATGCCACATGAATGGCAAAAACATCTTTTTTAAAAAACTCTTTTTCTAAAATGAAACAGAACTAACTAATAATACTTTCTAATATAATATAATATAATAATAACTAACTAATACTTTCAACACTAAATAAGGTGTTAAAAAATAAAATGTTAACGTGTATTAATCTTATGCTATAAGCGAGAATACATTGAGGATATGCAAAAACACATGTTTTGCCATATCTATAACTACTTATGTGAAATTAGGGACAGTTTTGAGTGTCAGTTTTGTTCGGGAATGTGCATCTTTAATTTTTTATAATAATGCGCAAATAGATCATTCGCTTAATAGAGCGTTTAATTTACCCCATGTTGGTCCGGGCTCCTTTGAAGAATAAACCAACTGCCGTTCTGCCTGGCACAGGTCGTGAAAGGCGACCGATTGGCAATACGTGTCACTACCATCGTGACTACTGGATGGTAGAGTATTTACTCGCCCGGGTATTTGGTACCACCGCCACCTATTCCTATCGCAATAGCGTCAATGTTTGTCATTGTTGTATTCCGGTTTGAAAGGTAAGGTAACCAGTAGACTTATGAATGAGGTATTGCTATCTCGTCACACGACTGACAACGCACCATTAACATTGTTGGTTTCTATAGGCAATGGTTTCTCTTTCCACCAGGAGAGCCATCTGCTTTCTAGCTATCTTATGATAAAAAACAACTACCTATTAATGTACTCGAGTGTTTTTTCCACTTTAAATACTTTTTAAATGACTATAGGCTAGGGTTGATAATTTTTAAAACAAAAGAAAATCATAGTAGGATGAAACCCAATGAAAAACGAAGAAGTGAGCCCCCCTCACACTTCCCGAATTCAAATCGTCCGTAATCTATTTTTCCTCTTATTTTTGACTTTATTTTCTTCTGTTTTCAATGGGTTTCATCCTACTATTATTTTCTTTTGTTTTTAATGAATTTCAAAGGGATCAGCTCCGGTCTACTAGTACTACGTTTAAATTCATTTAAAAACTTTAGTGCTAGTGGACCTTAATGCTTGAATTTTTAAATAAATTTCAAATAAAAAGACCGAAAGATAGAGAAGAGTACCGAATAGAAAGAAGATATTAAAATTACACTTTGAGAACTCGCGAGTAGGTATCTAATGTTTTACGACATTTACGAGTTCAGTCGCCAAAAATTTATTTAGTTACTAAAAAAACAATTCATAGGTTTCAAACCCTCACTAATTACCGATTCTAGTTGATCCATATCAACTAGGTGAAACTTTTTTTCCCTTTACCTTCCTAAAAAAGTTTTAAATATTTCGAATGACGAATTGCCCTACTTAGTCTTTAAATTTAGGAACTCATGCGCCCATACAAAAGTGATACCGCTAGACCACATAACCCAAAAAATGTTACCCAACAAATTATGTATATCAATATTATTTCATACTAGCTGCATCCTGCATAGTGCACTGCAGTGAATCCAACGAAAATAACTTATAAAATAAAAGAATATTTTTTATACCGGAAAGGTATAAAAAATATCCTTTAAGCTGTTTCAGGACATTATTTATCTGTGTGTCAAATTTGTATGAAAATCGGGCCGGCCATTTTTGAGTGATTGTGTAGCAGACATCTAAATATCTAACATCTGAACATACAAACATCTAAACATCCAAACACACAAACTTTCACATTATAACATGTATGGGACTAGGAGAACTGGCGAATTTTGTACCGCATTAGAACAGGTTCAAAATCGTTAAATGTTTGACAGCTAGGAACTGTTTCTATCTTTATATATAAAAATCAATTGCTGTTCGTTAGTCTCGCTAAAACTAGAGAACGGCTAAACCGATTTGGCTAATTTTGGTTTTGAATTAATTGTTAAAGTTCAGGGAAGGTTTAAAAGGTGACAAAATATAGAAAAAAAATAAGAGTAGTTAAAAAGGCAGAACAATGTTTGTCGGGTCCGCTAGTAAGAAAATAAAAATGTTGATTATATTATTTTCTCTGTATAAAAACCTTCCTCGAACTTTAAAGAATATATCAAAAAAATTAGCTGAATTGAACGCGCCCTCCTCGAGATTGGCGCTTAGCAACACATTTAGCGATTCTATTTTGTATATCATATAGATTAATAGTGTTATTCGGGACCCAAAATCATTAATTACTTCTTCGCTCAGTCAGCTAAAAAACTAGATTTGGTCACTGGATAATGTAGCTTTCCAATAGTAAAAGATTTTTTAAAAGCGGTCTACTAGTTTTGAAATTATTCCTTAAAAACATAAAAATACAATTTTTTTCTCTCTATACCTAATGTTAGTATAGATATAGGTTATTTTTCAATTTCATATTGAATTTCTTAGATCACAAAACAAACCCCTATTATTTATGGCCTATTCGCACTGGCCGGAAACGTGGAAGGGCGTGTAAGATTTGAAATTGGAACCAAATAGGCGTTAAATGGCAGCGTGCGCTGTCATAACGTCATTTGGCGTTCATCAGCGAGCGAAACAGCATCCCCGTTTGGTGCACGTTTTATTAGCGTAAGGAATAGCGGGGCACAGTTACTCGGAAATTGAGATTTGCATCAGCGAATATACCGGCCGGTGATTGCATTTTCTTTGCAACTGCAGCGTTTAATTTGCCTTAGAGGAGCGCTTGGTTTGGCCAAATTGTGTCCTGTCGCAGCGACGTGGATGTGTTAATTGAATGAGTTAAAATTGAATTACTCTCTGAATATGACATACATTCTCTAAAATAAATAGCCCTGCAAGTTTACAATACAGTCTTTACATCCATAAACAACCGATTTCAGCTGTTTTTCCACTTCCCATACACACCATACACTATAGCTTTGTATACAATAAATAAATATATTGCGGTAATTTTCCATATCAGAAAAACAGAGGGAAAGGAGTATCACCAACCAGCTTAGAACGTTTACTAGGTGGTAGTGTTCTGCATTGTCTCGCCCGGGTCTGGTACCGCCTTACCTATTCCTGCCGCAATAGCGTCAGTGCTGGTCGCTCTCGTGTTCCGGTTTGGAGGGTAAGGTAGCCGGTGAACTTATGCACGTGGCATAAGACCTCGCCACAAGATAGCAACTTACCTTTTGTGTCTTAACACCTTTGGTGTCTATAAGCGACGGTTGACTCTTTCCATCAGGAGACCCATCTGCTTGTTTCCTATCTTGTGATATAACAAAAAGGTCGTAAAAAGCGATTGATTGGCTATGGCATGCATATCGTGACTAGTAGGTGGTAGAGTTCCGCCGCAACTCGCCCAGATATTTGGTACCACCGCCGCTACTGCCGCCGTAATTACGCCAATGTTTGTTTTTACCGTGTTCCGGTTTGGGGGGTAAGTTGGCCGGTACACTTATGCATGTGGCATTGTCATCCCTCCGCATGGGTAGCAACGCACCATTAACATCTTTGGTGTCTATAGGCGATGGCTTCTCTTTCCATCAGGAGAGCCACCTGCTGATTTGCTATCCTATGATATAAAAAAAGACTAAATTAAATATTTGAAATAGTTTACTACAGTCATTTAAACGCAGTATTACTGCGATCATAGAATACATAATTATACAGACTGGAATAACCGGACGTGTAATATATCTATGAATAACCGACTTCCTATTTCTGATTCAGGGATTCTAAATAAGGAAAAACTTTAAAAACAACAAAGAAAAATATCAACACGCAGAGATTGAACCTGCGACCGTCTCCCTAAAGCCGGGACGCTCTTCCACTGAGCTAGTGTCGACAGACTCGACGTGGCGAAATTCTTCTTTGCTGTATGATCGAGTCCGTCGATTGCGGGAGTCGTCGAATCGGGACAGTTGCTCAATCTTTATCAAGCACAAATCCGTTCGTGCATGGAATACTGCTCTCACCTCTGGGATGGATCCGCCAAATACCAGCTGACGCTTGAGGCGATAGGAGGCGTGCCAAGAGGCTCATAAACGACGATGATCTTGTAGGCAAAAAACTCCAGAGCCTTGCTCATCGCCGCAAATTGGCTTGTTTATCGGTCTTTTATCGGTTACATTTTGGAGAGAGCGCTGCGGAATTGCACGACTTAATTCCGCCATCTCCGTTTTTCTATCGATCGTCGAGGTGCACAGATACTAGGCATCGACATATTATGGTGCACGTTCCACGTACCCGAACAAAGCGGTTCGATTCGACATTCTAGATCCGAACCGCAAGGGACTGGAATATGCTACCTAAGTCTGTATTCCCCGACGAGCACAACCTGGGGATCTTTAAGAGAAGAGTGAACAGGTACCTTCTAGTGAAGCGCGTTCCATCTTAGGCCGCACCTTAGCTTACCATCAAGCGAGATCGTTGTCAAGCGCTTACATATCGACAGTAAAAAAAAATACATGGTCGAGTTGAAATTCGGTTAAAAATTAAAGTAAAATATAGTGCTACCAACTTATCTAGTCAGTAGACAAAATCGGAATTACAGCTGCTACCTAGTGTAATATCATTCTGCTGTCAGATTTTTTTATGCTGCGGCTGCACTTGCGCCTATGGCCACAAAGCTTCGCGCAATGACGCGATACATGCAGATGTGTCGCAAATATTCTGGGGGGGATTTTTTTTTCTAAGCTAACACAATGTTGGTGCAATTGGCCATAAGTATCTTCGACTACTGTCACTGTCGTGTTCCGGTTTGGAGGGTAAGGTAGCCGGTAAACTTATGCATGTAGCATTAGACCTCGCCACAAGATAGCAACGCACCATTAACATCTTTGGTGTCTATAGGTGATGGTTGACTCTTACCATCAGGAGACCCATCTGCTTGTTTGCTATCTTATGATATAAAAAAAAACTAATCATAAGTGTCTGATAAAATAAAGAATAATTATTATCCGATGAATCTAGTATGTGTAGTGTTTATTTTTATTAATTTAATTCTGTGGTCTAGTCGTCCGGTGTCGGTGTTGAACACATGAGGTTCTGGATTTAAATCCCGGGTCGGCCAAATCAAAAATGTGTTCTTTTAGTATTCTGATATAAACAACGTTACTCGGAATTCGAAAAGGACAATAGGCTTAACACCTATCACATTGTGAGACTAATGGCCGATTACACTAACACTGTCTTTAGTTAGGACAATCCTGAATAGTATACTGTCACTTCTTATCTTAAATTTAAAGAATGTGACAACATGTCACTAAAGAGTGTCCTAAATTAAGACAAGGTTAGTGCAATTGACCATAAAGATCTTCGGCGAATCGTGGATGCACTCGTTGTACCTCTGCCTACGTTTTCGGGGATACGGGCGTGAAGATAATATTTTATAATTTTACAACTATAACGAAAACGAGTATTGTTGCGCAGTATCGATCATTTATTTAGTTTAAAATTTAATTACTGAAGTCAAAAAAATGTGAAAGATTTCAATACCTAAAATATGTAAAAGCAGTTGACTGTTATATCAGCCTCATCATGGCTCATCATAGCAGGAGGAAAAAACAGTTTTGCTACTTATACGGTTAGTAATAATAATAATAATTACTAATAATATCGCTAGATAAATTACACAAATTGATCTAACCCAAAAGTAGGCAAATTATTTACTTGTGTTATTGGTGTTAGTCAGCAATACTAATACATAGAAATACATAGGTATATAAATACTGTTACATACATAATAAATACCCAAAACCAAGACCAAAGTAATATAGCAACACTATTATTAAATTTTCTCGAAAATCAAAAAAACAAGTAGCAGCTTAGAGTCTGGAGGAAAGTTTGTTACTACTCCCGTGTCTCGGATAAGCACGTAAAGCTGTCGGTCCCAGAAATAGTCAATAATAATCGTTATCAGGTCGATTAAATGCGCGGTGGGGATCACCACTCATCTCGTCAACCAACAAACCGGTGAATCGTGGTGAAATGGAAATTCTATAGACGTACGATTTATTCTGCCTAACGGAAAACCGGGTGTGATGATACTTTTTTTTAATTATTTACTCCTACTAGCGATCGCTATGAACTTAAAAACTTTACTTTGATGGAAAATTGTCAATAAATGAACAATAATAAAGACATTTCAAAATTATGTAAATTTGACGAATTATTTTTCATTAAAAAATTCAACTGTTAATACTTTTTAGCAATTTCTCGAATGATTTGATAAATTTAACCAAGGAGTGTTTATTGTTGTGCAATATCGATATTCCAAATCGGATTATTGTTCGATATGTGATCGATAATAAAATCATAAAGCCGAGTTGACTGTTCCATCAGCCACCTCGTTACGTCTCACATAAAACGCGGGATGCCGTTTACTTCTAAATTTTATTTCGAATCAATTCTTTGCTTTCCATCTTTCACAAATAGACCCTTCATATGAACGTTTGGAATATTCAAAACGTGTTCAATTGAAATTTGTATTAATAAAAAAATAAAAATTATTTTATCTAAGATTGATATTCAAATTGATAAATGAACTAAATAACAAATCTAGATTGATGAACATTGCTTGTCCCCGTCGGGGATCGAACCCGAACCCCGTCGATGCAAATCTTCTGATAGTGTGGTAATCCATGGGCGACGGTGATCAACTTACCATTAGGTGAGCCTCCTGTCCGTTTGCCCCCTTTTCTATAAAAAAAACTAAATCGTGATTTTTATATAGATGTTGTCTCGGCGAAAATGCAGAAACAAACTCCATATTGGTAAAGGCTACTTTTAAATTTACCTTTTCACCAGGTTGCTTATAAAAGTCCCTGCTATCGTGATTATTGGATTTTTTAATATTAATAAATAAATACTATTAAGACAATACTTTTTTACTTACACTCCACATATATATGTTCTGGATAAATCAGGTACGGAATAAACAAATAGAGTTGGGTACCATACTCATTAATCACAATCCAGACAGACTTATTGCATTTGCATTCTAATTCTCTTAATGCATATACGCTGGTTTCCGAAACTCTTGATAGCACCTTCGGACAACATTCGAACAGTATGACCATGGTACGTGAGTCTTGGTCTTCCCAGTTGCCTACATCCGTCTAATTAGAAGTGTATATGCTATAGAAAGAAGGGCGCAAGTGGAATACACCGCATCAATCTAGATTTGTTATTAATTTTTCTTTATTATGTTTTTAATTTCAAAGGTTTTCTGAAATTTCTGAAATTATTGCGTAGTATATGCAAGTTTGTATATTCTCATCGTTTTTACTAGTGTTGTATGTTGTATGTGTATGCATAGATGTACATAAATCATGTATATGCAATGTGCATATTCATCTATGTAATAATAATAATTATACATGGGGCACACTAAAAGTTTTGCACTTCTAGCTAATCGGAGTGCTAAGTGTGAGTTTTTCTTTTCGCGTTCGATCGTGAGCGCGTTTGGAGTTTACTAGGAATTTGTATGTGATTTGTACAGCGCCACCTAGTGGTAAACGTGAGAAACCAGTTTACCACTAGGTGGCGCTGTGTGTAAGAAAAACTCACACTTAACACTCTGAACTATTTGAATTTCGAATGTTAAATTTTTAAAACGTTGCAACTTTCTTAGTAATAAAAAAAAAACAATTGGCGGGAAATGATTTGTCAATTGATTTTTTATCACACATCAAAATTCTACGTACGCAACGAAAATGGAATTAAGTCGAAAAGATTTCAGAGCGATGATTTTTTATGATTTTAAAAGTTCTCTTTCTCCGCAAGACTGTGCCGCTTGTCTTCAAAATGCTTTTGGGAAAGAAGCACCTTGTTTGAGCACCGTGAGGTGATGGTTTGCTGAATTTGAGAGAAGTCAAGCTTCTTTACATGAAGAATTTCGTGAAGGGCGGCCTTCAACTGCCTGTTAACTGGTTCAACTGACTGTTAAGTGGTTAATTGAAGAAAACGGGGGATTGGTATGAGCCAAATTCAGAAAAACACGAAGAATTGAAAGTTCGGAAACTTTGTTGTCATGGGATCCCTCATGAACTGACAGCGTAGCAGAAGCGGGCTCGCCTGGAATGGTGCTCACAGATGCTACTGAAGTACGACCACGGACATTCTAATGCTGTTTATGACATTGTCACAGAGACAAAACGTGTATTTATTGTTTTGAACCCGAAAAAAAACTGTTTGAAAATGAGAACAGGCCAACAAAAGTGAGACAGGCAAGAAACGTTGAGAAAAAATGGTCGCGTTTTTTTCTCAGCTACGGTTCCTATCTGTACAATTCCACTTGAAGATCGAAAGAATGATAATGCCGAGTGGTATTCTACCATTTGTTTACCCAGGGTGTTAGAAAAAGTTCGCGAAAGACGACCCAAAATAACGCTTCTTCATACACGGCCAACAAAAACAAAGTCATTTTTTGCTTCCGAAAAAGTACATCTTGCCACTCATCCAGCGCATAACTCCGACCCTATGATTTCTATATTTTCCCCAAAATCAAAGATTTGATGAGAGATTTTACTTTTACCAACTCCGAAGAGGCAGTGATAGCGTTCAATCAGCACGTAGAAAACATGCCTTCAGACCACAGATTCTGTGGTCCTCCTGTTTTAAAAAATAGTTCGATCGCATGAAAAAATGTTTAAAATGTAATGGAGATTATTTTGAAAAGCAATAAACATAATATTTTGGTTATAACATGTTTTTTTAAGTTACGCAAAACTTATAGTGTGACCTACGTGTTATAATAATTACTATTATTACATTACAGATTATTTAATAACGCCCACATATATATGCAAACTTAACGCAAATTGAGGTAAGTATAATTATAATTATTATGACCTTTTTGTGTTTATTTGTTGTATTCTTTTTTTGCATGTTCTCTTTTTTATATTTATTTTTTGTTTTTTATATGTTTTTTTTTATATTTTTTATATTATTTTCTTATATCTAATATAATTAATTACAGTAGACTATTATTGCATACACGTGTTTTTGGCTATTCCATATGCATTATGGTAATTATCGTAAGATTAAAATAAATAATTTATTAATCATATAGTAATGAATATATTATGATATTGTTGATGGCATGAATTGATAGGATTCTTATTTTCGGTGCCTATATCATATACACATTGTTAGTCTGTTTGTTAATCGTTTGTCTGACATTCTTTTGACATGTCTGAACCAGTGGAGCATTCCCTTTCATAATTTATACTATAAACCGCTCCGTTGGTCGAGTGTTTAGCGACGATTCGGGTTGAATCCTCGACTGGGACAAGCGTTTGTGTGACAAACATAAATAGTTTGTATTTCCAGGTTTGGGTATTTATTAAATATATTCTAATATTTATATATGTATTTCTATGTATTAGTATCGTTGACTAACACCCATAACACAAACAAATAATTTGCTTACGTTGGGGTTAGATCAGTAAGTGTAATTTGTCCCATGATTATTTATTTATTTATTTACTAATGCTGCTTTTCAATCCAATCTCTCGCACACTTTGGTATCACGAACGCGATCCACGGAACGTGTTACACAACAAATAACTTCATTTACTTTTATAGCAAAAACGTGATATAATATATTTCATTTCAGGTAAATCATATTGATATCAATCCACCACTCCACATTTAACCAAATAGATACGAAGCCACCGTGAATAGTTTAATCATCCGTTTCGATTATAGTCCAAACGGGGACCGTTACAATAGCTAGGGCTCGAAAATAAGAACATGGACTTTATTAATTTTTGAACATCAGACAAATAATAATTGTCGATCTGTCTGGCGATCTGTAACTTGTCATTTTTTTTGTATAATGTGTCAGGCTAAAGTCGCAAAAGACGAAAACGAAAAAAACACAAACTATGATGTTTAGATTTTTTATATATTATATAGAAAATTTAGAATTGCAATAAATATTTTAAGGATGGTCTAGTAATACTGTTGTTAAGAATAACAGTGCTAGACTTAATTTTTTATGTTTTACTGATTAAACCACCTTCAGGTGGTAAAACATTTTACCTATAACTTACACATCAATTTTACAAAAAAAAAGGAAAAAATATTTTCTAATAAGTAAATTGATCGCTGTTTATATGTCTTAGATAAAAAAAGCAATGAAGTCCATTTTTTTCTTATTCTCAATTCGACCGACCACCCTTTCTGACAGTCTTCGCTTGGACTATTATTTGTTTATTATAAAAAACCTATTTAATTTAAAAATTTTAGGCTGCAGAATTCGTAAAGAAAGTAACTTGTTCAGGTTGAGGTCATTGGATCCTAGTTCGAAACAAAAATGGAATATTAATATGTTATATTAAAAAATAAACATCACGATGCCGGTTCTCTAACAGGGTATACAGAGGGAACTGAACATTTTTTTCGTAACGAAATTAAACAATTGGTACATATAACTGAATCCGCAAAACCAGGCTTTTTGAACAGAGAGTGCTCAGCAGAATTAAGTTTATTGACTTAAAACCCTAACACCCCTATTAATAAACATAGACTATAGCAAGAATAACTTTACTCCAAGGCTTAAGTTTGAAGTAATTAAATTCACTATTAATAAATATGGAGTAAGGATGGAGTAAACTAATCCGAAGCTACTCTGGGAATAAAAGTTAATCCTAGGCGCCACATAGTTTAACAACTGACTAAGGATGGACTAGTGTATTTTGACATGTGTGTACTGTGTAGTGTTTGATAATTATTTGTTGAATTCATAAACTATTATTTTGATTGCATCCGTTTTTGTGCGTTATTGTTTGGTTATTATTGCAAATAATATGGATAGAGATTATTGATTATTTGATGATTTGAGGGATATAGATGAAATAAACGAAGTTGAAAACCTAGCTCCATTAATAAAACGTGTGAAATTTTATAAAATTCGTAAAAATCCACTGGAAGAACTTGATGAAACTGACTTTAAATCTAAATACAGATTTAATCGGGCTCCTGCTGTTTTTATTATTGATATTTTAAAAAATGATCTAGCTGGTGATGCAAGAGGGGGCTTTATACCACCCCATCTGAAAGTTTTGACTGCAATCAGAACTTGGGCCCGTGGAGAGGTAAATATAATTATCATCAAGATTATACATAATATATGAATATATTTCACTGTCAATTATAGTTTTTAATTTTCGAACATTATTTTTCTCAACGGGGGTTCACCACAAAATTGGAACATACCAAACTATATATTGTTGCATTGGCAGTATTGCACAATATCGCAATGCATAGGCAAGATGTGCTTGAGAATATAGAGGTAGATGAAGATGATGACAATGTTCCCGTGACACAGGCAATAAACAATTCCCTCAGAGGCAATTCTGCACGGGCCGCTTTTATTAATGAAAATTTTTAGTGTAAATATATTGTCACCTGTGCTTTTGTAGTTCTTATTTAGTGCAAATAAAAGATTTGAGTTTGCAATAATGTTTTATTTTAAGCACCTATATTAAGGAAAATTAAAAAAAATTAAAGGCTTAAAAGATTTTTGTGGTTTCATGTGCTTTTTTAATTTCTAAGATTTCTCTTTCTAATGTGGCAGACTTTAATTTTTCTCGATGAATTGCCATTTTAATTTCATGCTCTTCCTCGGCCATTTCCATATGTCTCATATGTTCCTCATCCTTTAACATTTTGCTATGTTTTAACATACTGCTTACATAGTGATCATGGTCCTGCAATTACAAACAGTAAAATAAATAATTTAAGACAACCATACATAAAATAATAAATATTAAAATAAACTGGCAGCGCATGCAGCCCGCTGCATTATTAAAGTTTGTGGTGAATCATGCGGGATCACTTAATTTTTCCGGCATAAAAAGTAGTCTATGTGCTGCTATTCCAGGTCATCATCTACCTATGTGCCAAATTTCATTCAAATCCGTTCAGTCGTTTTTGCGTGATTGAGTAACACCCATTTCGCATTTATATGTGAGTTAGGCCTCTGTGGTCTAGTGGTCCAGCGTTGGCGTTGACCACATGAGGTCCCGGGTTCGATTCCCGGGTCGGGCACATTTATAAAAAAACAGTGTTTTTTCAGTTTTCTGAGAAACATAAAGTTGCCCGGGATTGGAAAATGCCCGGTTGGCGATAGGCTTGCCACCTATCACATTTGTGGGACCAAGTATCTTCAGCTAATCGTGGGTGCACTTGTACCTCTGCCTACCCCTTCGGGGATATGGGGGTGAAGATACTTGTTTATTAATATAGATATTCACCTTTCTTGTCTTCAATCCACTATCCATGACATCATTCATGTTTCGTTTGAACACCTGTAAAAAAAGTACACATTAGCTGCATAAGAATTTCAAAATAAAATTGCACAACCTCTGCATCTCTCTTTGAGGATACAGGCGTGAAGATAATAGACTATATTATAAAATTATGTACCTTTTTTCGAGGAATTGTGCCCATGCTTTTTTTCACTGAAGTGACCATGGTTATGGCATCGGGAATCTGTGATATTTAAAAAAAGTTGAAAATACACTATATTTTTCATATAAAAGGTCTTTGATACTTACCTACTTGCACATGCCTTGGGGTGCAAGTAGGTATGCATCAAAGATCTTATATATTTTGAGGTGAATCAGCCTCAATACTTAAGATTTTGTAGCTATACAATGTACAATATAATCTATTATTGTTGTTATGTTATTTTATTGTTATAAAAGTAAGGTAAACTACTGACCTGAACAGTTACTTGTGAATCAACATTTCCAATTGTTTCGTTACATAATATATTCTAAAACAATAGAAAAATATGTTTAATATGTTAGAATTTCAGATGCAATATTTGCTGTGAAATTAAAATCAATAAATACTTACAGCTCTCTGCTGATTTTCTATATCACTGTTATGATTTTGTATATCATTTTTATGTGTATCAAATACTTGATCTACATATTTTGACACTGTTTTTGAACCCTAGAAATAAAAAGATAATAACATAAATTGTTAACATAATAAAATAAATTTTAATATACTTAATTGAATAAAAAGTTCATTTCACAAATTTAATAATAACGCTGGACAAATTACACAATCAACAGGGCCGAGGTTAGATTCCCGGCAGGGACACGCATTTGTGTGATGAGCATAGATATATTTCAGTATTTATTTATGTATTTCTATGAATTATTAGTGTTGACTAATACCCGAACTATATGCAAATAACTTGCTTACTTTGAGGTTAGATCAATTTGTGTAATTTATCCAGTTATATATTAATTGTAGATTATATACAGCTAACCTACATTAATCTGGATGAAATATATATTCATTGTAGGCATATCGGAAATTCAAAATAGTTTGTCTCTTACTTTTTATGGACTTCCTCCCATGCTTTATTTTTTATCTTGTTCGTATTTGTGTCGAGTGATTTATTTTCAATCACTTGAGCATATTCTTTCAGTACTGAGCGAAATAATATCTGAAACCATACAATATATTAAAAAGAGAAACTTCAGCAGATATAAACAATAATAAAATACCATGCAATAACTATCAAGTATAAACATAGGTAATTTACCTTTTTTTCTTCATCCCAGTTAATGGAGCGATTGCGTTTTTGACTCATTTTTATATTCGTTATATTAAGATAACAAAGAAACTCAAAATAACTAATTATAATTAATAAATTTTAATTTCCAAGAAACAGCGTCTTTTCAATTTGACAATTCGTCTGTTATGAATGTCACTGAATGTCACCGTGACGGATTGAAATCATTCCATATTCACTCAGTGACTCACTCTTTTTACTTTTAAATTGTAGGGGTTGCCATAACAATTGCGTTAAACCCGGTGTAAGGAATGCATTGTTAGTCCAAAGTTACTCCGTGTTTATTAATAGACATTTAATTACATGATTAATACTTTGTTACTCTCGATTTAACTAATCCGAGTGTAACTTCAGATTGTGTTTGGAATAAGTGATTTTTATTAATAAGACTGTAAAGGTTTCTCCTGTTGGACCGTACGTGGGTTACGTCAGTATCTTGACAATAAAATGGAGAACAAATGTGTCGTCAGAATTTAAGTGAAAACCCCTTGACTGGGGTTTTGACTGTCAGTATGATAAAACAGTGGGCTGCATCTACGCTGACGGTGACTCTGACATGTTTATGTAAACTGCGATGAGATCATCAGGATCTGATAAGAAATCGAACGTGTTAATTTTATTTAGACACTTCTGTTTACCACAATTTACTAATTTGATAGTTGAAAGGATAAATGGTTGTTTTTATCTCAGTATTTTTCCTCTAATAAATATCACTCGTATCTGGAACAAAAGAGATCAATTTAGCTTTAATGAACACAATAATAACTACTTTTATAAAACTAAAACACATTGTGTTTACTCACATAATACCTTATGGCTAGAATAGGATAATGGATAGCGACACGCGATAAATCTTTGGAATTACTCAGTTGTAAAAGTGAGACTTTAAAGCTGATTTACAGGGAATCAATAAGGTCTATACAAATATAAGAAAACTTTGAATTTCGTTTTTCATAAACGACAGAGACTATAATAAAATTTTGATCTACGTCTATTAATAAGATCTGTAGACATTTTTTAATTACTTCCCAAAAAGAGGAGATTCTCAATTCAAATGTTTATGTATTTTTGACGTGAGTTCGTATTAAATTTGCTTTCACAGTGGGAGACAGTTCAAAAAACCGATGAGAACAAAATCGATGGATACAGTTTGTATTATAGCTAAATAACGGTCATCAACATCCAAAATCTCATGATATCTTTTTTTTTTTTTTTTTATATCATAAGATAGCAAACAAGCAGATGGGTCTCCTGATGGAAAGAGTCAACCATCGCCTATAGACACCAAAGATGTTAATGGTGCGTTGCTATCTTGTGGCGAGATCTAATGCCACATGCATAAGTTTACCGGCTACCTTACCCTCCAAACCGGAACACGACAGCGACAAGCACTGACGTTATTGTGGCAGGAATAGGTAAGGCGGTGGTACCAGACCCGGGCGAGACAATGCAGAACTCTACCACCTAGTAGCCACGATAGTAGTGACTCAATAGCCAATCGGTCGCCTTTTACGACCTGCCTGGCAGAACGGCAGTTGGCCTATTCTACAAAGGAGGCCGGGACCAACACGGCGAATATAAAATATCGCTAGATAGCTGAAGAATCAAAGAGTTTGTTAAGCTAAGGCCGGACTTCGATGTTTTGCGGGGGGTGAAAGAGGATGTGCCGCAGTTTTTAGGTAATTTCGCTGCGTTACATAATTTGCATATACTATATCTTTTGACTCGGAGCAGCTATAATGTTTGATTAAGTACTATTCGACAACTTTTGTAAAGATTTTTTCCCTTACCGATGTATCAATACTATCAATCATTGTAATTGATCAAATATTACTATTATTAATTTAATTATAAAATATACTTTATAATTATCGATTTAGAATCGATTCTGTAAGTGGCCATATTGATTGTAATAACGCAAGGATGAGGTGACATTAGCAGACCAGAGCAAGTTTATAAACATAACTTGTTTGTTCGAATCAGTTAGTGTAAATATTAATTGAAATTAAAACTATAAAGTAAAAGTTTACGTGTGTTTGTTTAATTCATTTTTCAGTATTCTTTTAGCTTCAGTATTCGTTAGGACGGTACATTCATGTCTACGAACAGCGAATACATACAGTACCCGGCGATAAATATTGCACATCGAACTTTGGAAAGAGACAGTCGGATAATTTCGGCTGCGTAGAGCGTTATCTCAGTCCCACACTACCTATGTGACGTTTAGTCAGTCGTTGTTCAAGTACGATAGAGTGCGGTCGCGTCCCGATCAAAAATATATATTTAGAGTTGATAACACCCACAAATTTAAATAATTTAAAGTTGTAATATGGCATCTTTCGGAAAAAGAGGGAAACCTTTACGAGATCAGTCACGTGAAATTATCTACAATGTTTATAAATACTTTGTAACCGAAGCTGATAGATTTAAAAAAAAAGTAGATGAAAATGTAAGTTGTTATTTTAAGAAGATTCAAGAGCGAGTTGCAAATGCCACTGGAATTTCAAGAAGAACTTTGAACAATATATTAAACGAAGTCAGTACTGAAACACATTCGACTGGAATTAAGTTCAGCACTCCAAAAAAAGGGAGACCAAAAAAGCAATTTCGTTTGGATATGGACGATTTTGATTACGATGTTGTTCGAAGAATGGTGCATGATTTTCACTTACGATTTAATGAACTGCCAAAAATAAAATCATTAAAAGCTAAATTATCTGAAGCTATTAATTACAATGGGTCTGAAAAAACGTTGAGAAAAATACTTCATGACATGGGATTTCAGTTCACTAAAATGGAAGATAATCGAAAAATTCTAATGGAAAAGCACGACGTTAGTCTCAAACGAATGGAATACCTTGATAAAATACGCAAATTTCGCGAAACAGGAAAAAATATCGTCTACATGGATGAGTCATATATACATGCATCCCACACTAAAGGGAAATCTTAGAGTGACGATAAGAAAAAAGGAGTAAAAAAGCCAATTTCAAAAGGTCAACGTTTGATAATAGTTCATGCGGGAAATGAAAAAGCTTTGTACCCGGTGCTTTTTTAACGTATAAATCCACGGACACTACAGGTGACTATCACAATGAAATGAATAACGATAACTATGAGAAATGGCTGGTTAACCAATTAATCCCAAATATACCCAGTGATTCTGTTCTAGTTATCGACAACGCACCCTATCACAACAAATATATTGAGAGACCCCCCAACTCAAACACCATTAAACGGGAAATGATCAACTGGTTAAACAGACACGAAATTCCAGTTGATCCAAAATTAACAAAAACCCAGATTTACGCTATTATATGTCAGCACAAGGAGAGGTATACAGAGTTTTCTGTGGACAAAGTACTTGCCGAACATGGGCACACTGTGTTGCGATTGCCACCATATCATCCGGATTTTAATCCAATTGAAAATATATGGTCTCAACTGAAAGGCTATGTAGCCTCTAGAAATGTGGGTATGAACTTAACTACAGTAAAAACATTATTGACTGAAAAAGTAAACATGATCGGCGCTGAAGAGTGGAAAAAGGTTTGCGATCATGCAATCAAATGTGAGAATGAATATAGAAGCATTCAACACAGTTTTGACAATTACACTGATAGATTAGTGATAAATACGGCTGATAGTGGCAGTGATATTGACCTCTTTGAGAGCACAGATAGTGAAATGGAAGTAATTTAGAATTAGAATTATTATTATTTTTATTGCAATGTCTCATTTTAGCAATAGGTATAATGGTGTTTATTATGTACACTAAAGCTGTAATGTTCCAAAATAATTAAATACGTAAATATAATGTGAACATGTTTTTTTAATTTATTTTACCCCAACCTAAAGCCATCACTTATAGAAAAATTAGTGTATTTTATACAAAGAATAAAAATATTAAAGAAGCAAATCATACTTGTTTTAACAGCTCCTAATAGGTACCGGACTGTTTGTATTTTGTGCGACAGAGATAACGCTCTACGAAGCTGAAATTAGCCGATTGTCTCTTTCCAAAGGTCGATGTGCAATATTTATCGCCGGGTACTGTACGTAGAACACCTACGCACGGTGGTGTTCTGCAGAACTCGTAGCTCTTTGTAGCATCGAAGTTACGCGTAGTGGTTCGACAAATTGTCTACCAGACAATGCATTAGCTTTAAAACAAACCGAGAAACATTCATCGTTACTAGAGTTTAATAATATTTACCGTACTGATCTGAGCTCATTTTGAAAATAGACTAACTTTCTTCATGCCAGGCAGTTTGTATAAGCCAATCGATTGGCTAAATGTGTTACTACTATCGTGACTCCTAAGTGGTATGTTTCTACAGCGTATCGCCCGGGTTTAATGCAACTACCTAACCTTTTTCACGACGCAATACCGCCATTGTTTTCACTCTCATATACTCATTTGGGGCTTAAGGTAGGTGGTAAACCTATGGTACAACAAGTGGTAAATCCGCCACACAGATGGCTACACGTTATTAACATCTTTAACATGTATATGTGAATGTTAACTGTTTATATCGCAATAGCTGTGGCCCGCGATTTCGTTGGCGTGATCCAAAAACTTTATTAAGAGCATAATAACTAATTGGTAATTTGTGCTTAGTTTTTTAATGTTTTTAAAAAATCAGACACTACTGACTAGTCATTAATTTCGCATGTACTACCGCATTAGAGACATGATCTCGTACAGATAACTTCATGTGGAAGAAAGTGAGCAAACGAGTAGTATTATTATGTATTTTTTTAATATAAAGGTTGACTGATAAAATAATGAATATACTAAAGGAGAGTATTCAGTATTCGATTCTGATACCAAATATATAAAAATAGGTAATTAAATTTTGAGCCAATTATCCAATGGACACCCGTGCATAGATATCGAAGTTCATTGTTTAGGAACAACGTTGTGCCGCCGAGACACGTGAAAATCAAGTGACTATATTTTTTTAATATTACTACACTAATTTCATTGAGGCAGGTTATACTACGAAGTTAAAGAATATTCTCTTTTTATCATATTTTTGTTAGTTACATGAGATCATAAACTATCGTGTCTTTTAATATGTACAGTTTTTTACCAATCAACCTGAATATTACGTGATACATAAATACAATTATTGAAAGAGACCCTTTGAAGTAAGACTTTTTTAGGCGCCGCTTAAGAATAACTCAGATTTTTTCGAACGGAAATAACATTTGAAGCAGGTTCCGCTATTTAAAAATAGAGTGTGAGTATATGGGATACTTACATTCTTTATTTAAATATATTTTTTATATATTATAAGACACCAAACAAGCAGGTGACTCTCCTAGTGAAAAGACAAACCATCGCCTAAAGTTATCAAAGATGATAATGGTGCGTTGCTACCCATGCCGAGATGGCAATGCCATATGCATAAGTCTACCAGCTACTTTACCCTCCAAACCGGAACACGACAGTAACAAACGCTGACGCTATTGCGGCAGGAACAGATAAGGCGGTGGTACCAGACCCGGGCGAAACTATGCAGAACTTTACCACCTAGTAATCACGATGGTAGTGACTCGCATAGTCAATCGGTCGCTTCTTACGACCTGCCTGGCAGAACGGCAGTTAGTTGGCCTATTCTTCAAAGGAGCCTGGACCAACACGGGAAAAAAGGAAGAAAAAGAGGGGGGAAAAGGAAAAGTCACGAATATTAGCTAGTTATATAAATGTGACATTGAATTCTTTTGTTTGTTATCCTTTCACGTCGTAATTACTTGATCCATCGTTATGAAATTTTCCACACATACATGTGTGGATACAGAAAATAATAAAGAATACTGAATGGTATCTTTTAATTTTTTATCCTATAGTTAAAAATATACCGTCCCAAAGTAAAACATTAATTTTAACGCAAACAAAGCCGTAGACAAAAGCTAGTACTAAATTTAAACTAAAATCGAAAGTAAACAATTAACGCCTAACAATCATACAATATCAGTATCATGCATTTTGGAATCAAATCCAGGAGTAATTTACAAATGTAAACACCAAACAGATTCCCATTTATTGGGATTAAAAAGTTGATTATCAGCCGAATTGATGACAAACATCTTGTGTTAATAGCTCTTCGCCGAGTCAAGGAGGAGCTCAAGCAAGGTGTTCAGGAAAACTTAGATTTATATCCCTACAACGTATATGCCAAATTATGTACTTCATAGACTTCTCAGTACATGACTTTTATTTTTGAAATAGCTAACGTTAAATTGATTGTGTAGTATATAACTAAGTAGCTGTAGACCTAAGATTACACAATCGATTTGGTTACGGTTCGATTCCCGACAGAGATAATCGTTTGTTTCTCAGGTCTGTGTGATGAGCACGACCTTTGTATTTCTGAGTTTGGGTATTTTTTTATAATCTAGCTGATATACACAGCTTCGCTCCTAAATAGAGTAAATGTTTTATACAAACTTTCACCCATTTCAGATCAGGGTTGATTTTAGAGAGGTTTGAAAAAATTAGCCTGTGATTTATTTTTGAGAAAAAGTTTACTTCTGTGTTTTCAAGTAACTCTTTGAACTAACTACTAATTTTATTTAAATCGGTTTAACAAAAACTTAGTTTAGACATAAAAGCGTAAAAGACAGACAAACTTTCGCATTTATAATATTAGTATGAGTTTCATTACGAGTAGAGTAGTATTGTCTAACACCCATATCACAAGTAAGTGATTTCCTTAATTTTGTGGCTAGACGAATTTGCGTACTTTGTCTAGCGACATTTAAATTTCTATTTTAATTTCAGAACATTCTTCTCCTATTCCTACCTGTATTCTTGCTAACTTGTGAAGAGAGATGGCGCTTCATGTTGTAGCATGGCACAAAGTATTCGGTTTTTTGTTTAAATACATCTATTTTTATGTATTGACTATTACCTAATTTTATTTATCCACCAGTTTCCTTTTTAATTTAATTTGCATAAGCATTAAATGCATGTTCACGCTTTACACAATTTTTACACAATGTTTTCGCGAATTAGGGCTGTTTCCAAGATAAGCGACATAAATTTATAAAAAGAAAAGAATTGTTCATTTAATTATACATGTTATATAATTATTGATCAATAAACTAAACGCAGTAAACTGCAACAACCACCTTCTATTCTCCTAAATATCTGGAACCATGAATTAGATATTCACCAAATTTATATTTGACTTATAGGATATAATATTGTATATTATATTTGACTTATAAGTGGGTGTATTATATTTGACTTATGGGATTTAATTATACTCTCCCAAACAAAAGAAGATTTTTTTAGAAATCAGTCTTGGGGCCCGATTCACTTAACAAAACGTCATGCAAGTCGAAGCGTGTAAGGCTCTCACACATTTTTCTTACATATTACGCCGGCTTGTAGCACGACACGATTTTGTGATGAATGCCCGGTTCCTATATCACTAAAACGACTCGTTTTAGTTACGAGCATTTTGTATGGTATACAGCCTACAGGCTGTTCCTATAAATATCAAATTGCCAAAATTTTAATCAACTTGTGGAACGCTTCGTTATTATTAAACTGATTGCCAATGGTTAGTGCTACGAATGGCAACTCGTTGATTAAAGGGACCTGGCATTTATGTCGACAATGTAATATTATGGTACCATTCAGCTGATCTCATTATGTAGCCTAGATGTAGGGACTGGAAGTCTCAGATACAGAGTTGTGACGAAACTACCAAGTTTGGGACTATTTGTTTTGTTATAAGTGGTAGTTTAATTAGTAATAACGATGATGAGAATCTGATGATGGAGCTTAAATAGTGCAACCGAAACTCATATGTATAAAGGGATAAGATAATCAAGTTCGTGTTCGTTGGTTATTTTATTTTTAACTAACTACAGCGTGCAGCCTGCTGCATTATAAAAGTTTTTGGTGAATCCCGCGGGATCACCTAATTTTTAAGGTATAAAAACGTCATCGTCAACGTGTGTACCAAATTTCATTCAAATCCGTTCAGTAGTTAAATATCCATCCAGCCAAATATCCAAACTTTCACATTTATAATATTAATATAGATTGTTTAGATATTACATTACATATAATACCAAAGATCTCGTAATGGAACCGTAAGAATGTTATTAAAACTTACAGATAGAAAGTGCTAACATACTGGATACTTAAACAATTCGCCTGGATTGACGATTCAATATGTGTATTTGAATATAGAATGGTGAATATGGAATAGTATGGTGGGCAGACGTCTTTATTTAATCGGAGAACATACATAAAAAAGATGAAATAATTCTTAAATATTTGAATAGTAAATATGTAAGTATATAAACACATACCCGTTTCCTAGTCGTATTTTAAATTACTTAATTCTTTTATATTGTTCAAAGAAAGTCTTTAGATAACAGGCCAAGATCGAGACTTCCACAAATAAACTTAAGAACACCCCAACAATTATCCCGGCGCGGTAAAATAAATATCGTTACAAATAACGTTGTTATCGCCAATATAACAAAGCCAGTGAAATGTATCTTCCTTCTGTTTGTGTAACCGCCTGGTAACCGCTAACCGCGATTTCAGATTAAGCGCAAGATAAATATTTAATGTCGCGATCCATTTATCTTTCTCCATTATTTGTGACTTGGCTAAGGCTTTTTTGTAACTTGACTAAAATTCTTAAGCGAAATTAAAGTATTCAATCTACCAAGTTTCAATTCCACAATGTACTGTGAGGATCAAATACGCTATAGATATTTTTTAAACACTACTTCATTGAGGCCTTATGATGGAAACTAAAAGCCAATGCCCACCTCATAAGTAAATACGTACCAAAGGGTTTAATTTAGTAAAAACAAATGGCAATAATGCACTATATATGTACATCTTTTTCTGTACATCTATATCATCTATACAAATAAATAAAATTTGAGTGTCTGTTTATATTAAAATAACCGCTTTTTACTAAATACATGGATGTATACACGGTACACATACCAAAATAACATTTTTTGCAATTTTTGTCTGTCTGTCCGATTGTTCCGGCTAATTGACCGATTTTGACCGATTTTGACGGGACTTTCACTTGCAGATAGCTGATGAGGAGGAAGAGAACAAGGATTAACCTATGCTATCTTTTTAAAATATTTTTTGAAAATCTTCCACGCGGACGAAGTCGCGGGCATAGCTAGACACAAGATTTCAATTTTAATTTAAGTCATTACACTATTTGCACTTTTAGGGTTTATTTTTAACCAGTTCTAGAATTAAGAAATTTCTATATGGTTGACTATGGCTGGACCCCCTTACATAGAATAAATCATCTACCTAAGGCGAATGATTCGCTATACGTGTCACTGACACCCAGGTTCAAGGTTGTAAAGTTCCACAACTTCTCGCCCGGATCTTAACATCATCGCCTTATCTATTCCTGCAGCAGTAGGATCATTGCTTGTCACTGTCGTGTACAGGTTAGGACGGTAAGGTAGCTAGGTAGATTATGCATGTGGTATTACCACTCCGCCACACAGATATATACGCACCATTGACATATTTGGTGTCTTTAGGCGCTGGTTGTCTCTTACCATGATGAGAACCATTTGCTTGTTTGTTATGATATAAAAAAGAATCTTAATAAAGCAAATCCATGGTGGGTTTTTATTTTTTAGTAAAAAACAAAATACCAATAATTTATTCAATCAATTAATGACATTTTACCTAACTAAAATATGTTTTGCTACAAAAAAACAAAAGGACAATCTTATTACAATAAGAATATAATAAAGGTATGATTTAACTGTATAAATTTTATAATTAAACCTCTATTTTCTCTCGCCATTTAAAACTCCATTTCGTATAAAACGAACGTAACCGCTCTCAAGAATAAGAAGTAATAAGCAGTTTTCTTTCGCGCCAAAATTGTCTTCCATAATAGCGTCGCCGACAAGATACCGCTGCCGCCATAAAAAGAGATAAACGACCGTTCTCTCTATTATTTTTGCTCTTTAACAAAGGCAATGTGTGCATGTACATTTGTCTCTTTCTCACGTATTGTGTAAACGACCTACTCGCTCTGGCTTAGGAGAAAAACAAAAATTTGTCGCGCGCCCCCTACCCTAGTCACTAATGTTCGGGGTGAGGTGAAGGAAAATGGGCTCGCCTCCTTTGTAATTTACTTGAAAAACTTAATATGTGTCAATTAAAATTTTATTAAGGCCTAAATTAAAAGATCTCGAGCGTGCATGTTAATTTTATTAACATTTCAATAACGCTTCACGGAGTCGATTACGAGATATTTTGTGATGTGGTATTTATGATATTAAATTATTTTCCACAAATAGAATTTTCTTATTAACTTGAATTTCTAATTTGGTAACCTTTATTCTCATTGTAAAAGTATGTTTTAGTTCCTAACGTATTATTTAGTGCTATTTTTTTAGAATGAGTTACAGGCTGCTATTATCATTCACATCATTTTGCAGACTGCTGCAGCGACACCGGTTTTTTTGGGCGAGAAAGTGCTTAAGGTAAGGTTAAATCGTAATAATGGGTGGAAATATATAAGTAATGCCACGTGCATAAGCTTATCGGCTACCTCATCCTCTGAACCAATGATCTGTTGCGGCAGAAATAAGTACCTTCCCTATGGTACTATGGTGGTATCTAAAACCTTGGCTAGACGTTACAGAAATCTACAAGTCTCTAGTAATATCAAGTCAAACTCTAGTTTTTTTTATATCATAAAATAGCAAACAAGCAGATGGGTCTCCTGATGGAAAGAGTCAACCATCGCCTATAGATACCATAGATGTTAATGGTGCGTTGCTATCTTGAACGAGATTTAATGCTACGTGCATAAATTTACCGACTACCTTACCCTCCAAACTGGAACACATTAATGACTAGCACTGGCGCTATTGCGGCAGGAATAAATAAGGTGGTTGTAAGACCCAGGCAAGCCAATGCAGAACTCTACCACCTAGTACCCTAGATGGTAGTGACTCGCATAGCCAATCGGTCGCCTTTTACGACGTGCCTGGCAGAACGGCAGTTGACCCATTCTTTAAAGAAACCCGGGACCACCATAGGGTAAAATCTGAGTTATCGTTTTCTTAAATCATGGAACAGAAGACAATCACATGATTCTACAGATGAAAAGACTTAACCACCGCTAATAGCCATTCGAGCTTATACCGGAATACAACATCGACAGAGACATTATTGCGGGTGGAATAAATGAAGCAGTTGTGGGAAACCTGATACATCTGGTACATTGCTACTTTGTTGCTACATATATTACCATACATCCATACTAATATTATAAATGCAAAATTGTGTCTGTTACGCTTTCAAGGCTAAACTACTAAACGGATTTTGATGAATTTTGGCATAGGTATAGTTGAAGATCCGGGGTCAAATATAAGATTTTGTCAACATAACTTTTTTTTCATTAATCAGTCAGAGTCCAGAGTCAGTCAATCAAAACATACAAAACAATAATTAAAGGTAGTAAACAAATATTGCAAAGACTGTTTCAAGTTTTGTATGACATGATAACGAATTTGTTTGTTTGAAAGGGATGTTTTGCATTTATTATATGATTATAATATAATCACCTCTTTCTAGTGGTCCGACGTCGATGTTCAACACATAAGGCCCCGGGTTTGGTTCCCGGGTCGGGCAATACAAAAAATGTTTTTTTTATTTTTCTGATAAAAACAACGTTGCTCATAATTGAATAAATGTTTGTACATCTGCCTACCTCTTCGGGGATATGGACCTGAAGATACTTTTTTTACTTAGTATATTTTTTATTTTAACCCGGGTCGGTCCGTGTTTTTCTCCAAATGAATAACATGATAATTATAATAAAAAATAGTGGCATCTGTATTTAATACATGTAATTATGTCTTATAATGAATTAAATATGTCTACCTATTCTTATTCATACCGTCAGTAAGAAATAAAACACGTATAGTGCTATCTTCACCTGAGCCGCCCAGACGTGACCGTAAAGAAAAAGGGGCGAAGTCTCGCGGAAGAGGCTTCGCTGATAAGCCGCCGTAATGGCCCCCGCTGATAACGCGCTCCCGCCTTTTTCTTCCGTCGAAACATCGCGCCATTGTCACTACAGAATGGCTATACAAAGCCTTTTCTTGCAACACAATAAGAAATGCGGTCGTCGAGAAGAAAATAAACTTTGGTTTGTGTCGATGGCTTTTTAATATCGAAAATAAAAGTTGACATTTATTACGTAGTAGTAAATCATGTGACGATCTCCGAAAGTTCGATCAATCATGTACCGACGCGAATATTTGGCATAATTTATGTTTCACCTAAATAGTGTGGCGATATTATAAATTATATAGTAAATTATTAACTTTTGATGTGTATTTATATATACACTATTAGCAGTTGCCCACTGGTCGAAATTCGGCCATAGAATAATTTTTGAGTTTGACATTGACTTACTAATATTTCAATCGAGTTTGATAACAGACTTTAGGTAAGAAATTCGACCAGAGAATAACAATGACAAACTTTTAAATAAAATAGTACCTATACACGTGTGAATATTATCATGTATGTCACATGAATGTATTCTGTGTAATCCTTGTTTTCATAAATTTAATGTATTTCTAAGCAGTCAGAAATCAGAAATCAGAAATCAGAAGACCTTTATTTAAGTATTTAAAGCAGTAAAACTTTTACTGTACCAAATTTCATTCGCCATCGTTCGCTTATTTTTCGAAATGAACTTAAGCAGTTGGTTCAAATGGCCGTTACTGCAAAACCAGGTGTTTCGGGCAAGCAGAGTACTCATCCAGAGTTTAAATTAAGTGGGCTTAGAGCCCGCCCTAAGGTTGTCTCCTGTGAGACCGGACCTAGGCCTAGGGTGGGAGCGTAAGTGGCATCAGGATTTCGGTTCGTTAATGGATCTTGGCCGGAGTCTCGAGTGTTGGTGGCCCGAACCACCGACGGGCCGAGTCGCCGTATCTATCAATCGCGTCCTCCAATATCAGTCCTTTACCAATCCACCTGTATATTACTCTATGACAAAGCAATCATTCATAAGCATTAGTAAGCACTGATAACACGTGATTGTTCCAATCATAGACCGTATGAAATTTTTCTGTTTGTCTATCTTCTGTATGCCCTGATATAGTTCAATCCCAGCTTGACCGATTTTAATAAAAATTATTAAATAGCTAATGCATAACAGACCATATCGTCAAAGAATTTACGCCAATAAACCCCGGCATGTCATAGCTAATAAAACTATAAAAATTTTAAATTGTAAAGTTAGGTATATCACTACACGTAAACATAGTATAAAACAAAGTTATTTTCTCTGTCTGTCCCTATGTATGCTTAAATCTTTAAAACTACGCAACGGATTTTGATGCGGTTTTTTTAATAGATAGATCGATTCTTGAGGAAGGTTTAGTAGATAAACCTTGCCGATATTCCCACGGGAACAACAAAAGCTACACGGGTGAAACCGCCGGCAGGTCGCTAGTTAGTTTAATATAAGAATGTTTGTATTAAGGAGGTTCACGAGGACTGTATTTTGAAGATGCTGACAACTGACCTACAATTTGGCACACATAAATTAAAAGAAACTCTGTAAATTATTGTTATAAATACTATTTAATAGTAATGAAATTAGGCAAAGAGGTAATTAATGACCCGGGGCAACCATAACAACTTTAAAAAACTTAACCGCCCCGTTAGTCGAGCGTTTAGCGACCCTGACTTCGCAATCAATGAGGCTCTGGTTTGATTCCCGACGGGGACAAGCAATTGTGTGATGAGCATGAATGTTTGTACTTCTAGGCTTGGGTTTTTATTATGTATTTATTATTTAGTATTTACATATGTATTTCTATGTATTAGTATCGTTGACTAACACCCATAACACAAGCAAATAATTAGCATACTTTGGGGTTAGATAAGCTCTTTTCTTGAAGGTCCCCAAGTTGTATCCATACGGAAACAACCCTGCCGGTAATTGAGTCCACAACAAAGCAGTGAGAGGCAAAAAGTGTCAAAAGAATCGCATAGTTGTGAATTTCCTGACATCGAGACTTCATATTTTAACACGATGTCCGATGATGGAATTCGGCGGCAGGAATTAATCCAAACAACTCAACAGAACACTCTCCATAAATACGATAGAAGACGCAGAGTGAACTTACGTTTCTGCACAATGCCAAAGAGTCTAGCCTGGTCATTAACGATTAGAACCGCTCTACGCTGAATGCGATCAAGATGAAGAATCTGATGGAGAGCTCCGGCCCAGAGACGAGAACAATACTCCTAAAAGACTATTCTTTTTTATATATCATTAGATAGCAAACGGCTTTCTTGATGGAAAGAAAAAACATCGCCTATAGACACCAAAGATGTTAATAGTGCGTTGTTATACATGTGGAGCCACATGCATAAATCTATTGCAATGCCACATGCATAAATCTATCTCGAAAGACTCGAAAGTCCACCTTTATCCTAAACCAGAACACGACAATGACAAGCGCAGACGCTATTGCGGCAGGAATAGGTAAGGCGGTGGTACATAATACCAAGTGTGTGGTGGTACGACATTGCAGAACTCTCACCTTATAGTCACGATAGTAGTGACAAGTATAACCAATTGGTCGCCTTTTACGACCTGCCTAACAAAATTTTGGCCTATTCTTCAAAGGAGCCAGGACCTTAACGTGGGAAAAAGGTGGGAAAGGAGAAGGATAATCTCTTTACGGGTTCAGATTTGACCAACAAAAAATATCCCATTTCTTAAAAAAAGCTTTGTTATACATACTTTTTACTAATTTAATATCTTTAAAATCATAAACAACATTCCCATCACAGACAAATGGCACATTAAATTTGCTTCGTAAAGTTTATGTTCCATCGCAACGGATAAAATCGAGTTAAATGGTTAGCTGATAAGCAATTGAAGTGCTAAAAATGTAATATAAAAGTATTATCGATAAACAAGAGGGCGGGACGAGTGTGGGGGCGCGAAGGCGATGAATGAGGTAATTAAGGCGGCAAACGAAAGAAAATGAGAAGAAAAGCCGAGAAAACTCGGGGAAAACAAGAAAACTCCGTGTGTAACAGGGCCGGAGTTAGTCGTATCTAGACTTTGTATTACCACCAAAATAATTAAGGTTTGATAGACAATTAAAATAATCCTTTACGCGCAATTTTGAGACTTCAAAATAATTAGTTAATACCGGATCAAAAACACGGCTACACTAAGAAGATAAATCATAACCGATGTTTTTAATCTACATTTTTAAATTAATCGCCTCTGTGGTCTAGTTGTCCGGTGTCGGTGTTGCCCACATGAGTTCAATTCCAGAGTCGCGCAATTCAAAAATGTGTTTTTCCAGTTTTCTGTTAAACTATGTGGTCCGGGATTGGGTAAGTAAGGTCGGTTGGCGATAAGCTTACCATCTATTATATTGTAAGAAAGTACCTCTGACTTCCTCTCCGGGAATACGGGTATGAAGATACTTCTACTTAAGTTTTTAAATGATGTAAAATTTGCATATAATCATACTACAAAAAGAGACACTATAAGTAATATAGACTCGCAGAACAATTAACTCCAACTTTTTGTTTCTCTAATTAATTTTTAAAATATTTTACACATACTGGTAAATCATGCGATTAGCGAACCTATATACGAATCGAGTAGGCTTTGGTTTGATTCCCGGCAGGGACAAACATTTATGTAATGAGCACAGATGTTTGTATTTTTCGGTTTGAGTGTTTATTATGAATGTAACAATATTTGTATATGTATTTATACGTACTAGCGGTCGCCTGTGGTCGAAATTTAACCATAAACAAAACAATAAAATTTCTTTTTAGCCGAAAATAAAATATTATACATGTGTATATATGTCACATGAATGTAGTGTGTGTAGCATTTCTTTTTATTAATTTAATGTACTTATAATAATTTAAAATGTATTTTATTTTAAATCATCAGGTATATGGAAACTTTAAATTGTGCCAAATTTTATACTCCACTGTTTTCGTAATTGTCTTAAAAAGGGGTCCTTCTCGCAATTGTTCAAAAAGTTTTTCCTTCACGTATTAATATATAGATTGCTAGCTGTGCTCGCGACTTATCGCGTGGAAAAAATCTAAAATAAAAACCCGTATAGTTCCCGTTTCCATGGGATTTCCGGGATAAGAACTATCCTATGTCCTTTCTTGGGTCTCAAACTATATCTGTACCAATTTTATTCAAATCGGTTCAGCGGTTTAGCCGTGAAAGCGTAACAGACAGACAGACAGAGTTACTTTCGAATTTATAATATTAGTATGGATTATCGTTGACTTACACCCATAACACACCCACAACACTCATATCATTTGTGTGTTAGTCAACATATATCGTTGACTAACACTGTCAAGCTATATAATTATTGCTATCTGCGATAGCGTAGACTACACTAAATCGGGCAGGAAATAATGCCAGAAAATAATAAAAAATAATGTTAAATCGATTTGCGTAATTTGTCCAGCGATATTATTATATTTCCGTATTTTGTATTGATCGCTTTACTTAGGTTATGCAAATCACATTCTTCTGAAATACTTTTACACATATCTCAAATTTTCTCAAGAAAACTTAGATACGGTTATAATGCGTAGGTCACACTATAAGTTTTGCGTAACTTAAAAAACAACATGTTATAACCAAAATATTATGTTTATTGCTTTTCAAAATAATCTCCTTTACATTTTAAATATTTTTTCATGCGATCGAACCATTTTTTAAGACAGGAAGACCACAGATCTGGAGGCATGTTTTGTACGTGCTGATTGAACGCTGTCACTGTCTCTTCGGAGTTGGTAAAAGTAAAACCTCTCATCAAATCTTTGATTTTGGGGAAAATACAGAAATCACAGGGTGCTAGGTCGGAGCTTTGCGCAGGATAAGTGACGAGATGTACTTTTACGGAACCTTAAAATTACTTTGTTTTGTTGGCCGTGTGTGAAGAAGCGATATCATGGTGTAGGAGAATGCGGCTTTTGGGTCGTCTTTCGCGAACTTTTTTAACACCCTGGGTAAACAAATGGTAGAATACCACTCGGCATTAACACTCTTTTGATCCTCAAGTGGAATTGTACAGATAGGACCCGTAGCTGAGAAAAAAAAACGCGATCATTTTTTTACCAACGTTTCTCGCCTGTCTCACTTTTGTTGGCCTGTTCTCATTTTCAAACACCCATTCACAATGCTGTTTTTTCTTGGGTTTAAAACAATAAATCCACGTTTCGTCTCCTATGACAATGTCATAAGCAGCATGAATGTCCGTAGTCGTACTTCAGTAGCATCTGTAAGCACCATTCCACGCGAGCCCGCTTCTGCTCCGCTGTTAGTTCATGAGGGATCCAACAACAAAGTTTCCTAACTTTCAATTCTTCGTGTAAAATTTTCTGAATTTTTCTCATACCAATCCCCAATAGTCCTCGAATTGTCTCATAGGTAATCCGTTTTTTTTTTTTTCAATTAACCGCTTAACAGTAGCCACATTATTTTCGTTGACGGCAGTTGAAGGCCGCCCTTCACGAAATTCGTCATGTAAAGAAACTCAATCTCTCTCAAATTCAGCAAACCATCGCCTCACGGTGCTCAAACAAGGTGCTTCTCTCCCAAAAGCATTTTGAAGACAAGCGGCACAGTCTTGCGGAGAAAGAGAACTTATAAAATATAGAGAAATCATAAAATCGCTCTAAAATCTTTTCGACTTAATCCCATTTTCATTGCGTACCTAGAACTTTGATGTGTGATAAAAACACAATTGGCGAATCATTGCCCGCCAATTGTTTTTTTTTTATTACTAAGAAGGTTGCAACGTTTTAAAAATATAACATTCGAAATTCAAATAGTTCCGATTAGCTAGAAGTGCAAAACTTTTAGTGTGCCCCGTGTATTATCATTTTACCGTATATTTTGGAGTAAAATTATAAATTAGTTTCTTGTAGTTTAAACATTTTATTTATTTTAGCATAATTAACCTGGACAAAAATCACATATGACATAAGTGGAACAAACGTACCGTATGAATTCTTGCAAAGTTGACATCTGAAAGTATTTTTTCTAGTGTTAATACTTAAAGCACTTTAAAAATCACTTATCCTCATTTTTCCCTTCCAGTACTAATTTTATGACTTGCTTTACATCCGGCGATAAAATTTAACGACTTTACCCAGTTTTGGGTCCATTTAATTTAAAAAAATATTTAATTAAATTTGACACAGTACAAGTGAATTTAAACATATTTACAAATGGAGTTTCACCAAGTGCCGGCGACGAAAAGGATAAAATTGTTGAAAACAATAGTATTTAAATAGTAAATATTTTTAACGATCGCTTTAATATAATCATGGTTTTGATTAGCATCAACACGATCTTGATCTTAGTGAATATGTCATTTCCAGTTACTGATTCTATTGACTGACATGTCATGTGTTTTTACACATGACATGTCAGTCACTAGAATTTTAAATGCTAATCAAAAACATAATAACACCTTGTAAATTTTGAAAAATTGTAACTTTTGAAAACTTGATTCGATTTTGATGAATGCTTTTTGTAACAAATGGCACTCGACACAGTTTTTTAATACTGAAATAATGTAGAAGGTATAAATCGATTGCTTGGAAAATGTCCAAGTCATGCCAGAAAAACATTTTTTTCTAAATTTTTCAGAAAAAGTAACGCCTGAACGAATTTACCGATTTTCATGAGATTAATGGTAAATCAATGCAGTCTTTTCAGAAAAAAAGGCTGATTATAATCCGGAATCATTCGGAGCGAAATGCTCCTGGAAGTATTTTAAGAAACATTGCCATGGCGACTTTTTGAGTCTTTTTTTTTTCGAAATCAACGAAGCTTGATCGGTTCAAATTTTCAGAAAATCTAAATTTAGTGGAACTAAATCGAATGCTTTAAATTTCATTTCAATACAGACATACATATATGTACGTGCAGGTATAATAACTTAAAGTAAATAATGCTATTTTGTTTTAAATCAAAAAATATAACAATTCATTTAAATTTGACGCGATCAAATTTTTTGAAGTATATTTTATTCTATCAATTAAAAGAAATAAAATTTCATTAGTTTCAAATGAATTCGTCGTGATTATTTCTTAATCTGAGGTGAAAACCTGATGGCACTTAACCATGTATTAGTAGAATTATATAGTTAACATAAAATATATCCAAATCCGCACCTGCTCCGTAGAGCGTCCATGTCCTCTATCTTGAATGGTCCGCTAACAAACTCTTTCAGAAAAATACAATAATTACTTTAAGCCGAATAAAAACCGCTTTCTTAGTCCGGACAAGCGCCCTAATTTCACCTTCGAGCTACGCTTCAGTCTTCCTGTCATTTAAACAAAAGATCTCGAGAATATATTGTTTATTTAATTAATGTATGTGCATAATATTTAGTATTTTATTATTATTATTATTAAATTTATTATTATTTAATTAATATACTTAGAATATGGTTTTGAAAACGTATTTTTTTTTTATTTTTCTCATTTAAATCTCAATACTTGGTAACTATAATTTCTGCTAAATTGAAAAGATCAATAAAATGTTAGAATTTATTTGAATCTGAAGTTGGATTGGATTGGGGTTAGTGTAAATAAAATAAAATATAATAAAATAGCAATAATTTACAACTCTCATGGACACAATATTTCCGATCACTCAGATCAGTCTCTGAAATCGTAACCTATAAATAACTTGGTATTTCATATTTCAAAGTGCTTATATATGTTTAGGATGAGAACGTTAAGTAGTTGGTGAAGGTTTTATTAGCTGATTGGCAAAGTTCTAAAATATAAAAGAAAAAAGTTGTAACTTTATAATATCTAAACTATCAATATATCAAAGTGGAGCCAAATTCAGTAAGATGTCCCAGGCAGTAATGTCCATAAGGTAGACAGCATATACGGTTGTACCATTCACGCTCATTAGTAATTAGGTTATAGATGCCACGGCAATGTGGGTGTTGCGGTTTTCTGAATGGCGAAGACTAAAAATATATAGGTTATTTGAGAAAAAAACAACAATTAGAGCACGCGTGTAATAATTCTGTCACATCTACCGCGATAGCAATACGTAATAACAAGAAATAATAACAAATTCAAACTTGTTTAATAATAAGGCCGATATAGTCTAATAGAATTTCGTCTCATTTCAAATATAGAAAGTATTTATTTAACAGACGATTATATGAGAATTCAAAACGAAAATATGGGTATTTCACATTTAATATATAAAAGGCGATAGTTATATCATTCAATCAGGAGTCTACTGTTCATTTATTATAATGTGCCATAAAAATATTTAGATTTTTCTCTTTTTTGGTAACGGAACAGATGTAGATAAAACAACCCCCTTTTTATAGCCCAAATGGATGGCCACTTAAGAACAAATATAAATTTCAAATAGCGTTTTCAATGTGCTTCATTTGGCGCATAAATTTTCATCGTGAAGTAGTCGTTTAGTCTAGAAGTTTTACCTCGAATCTTTTCATGTCTTTAAAAAATATTTAAATTTACGTCTTGGCGATTTACAGGACTTTAGCATTTGTATAAGTCTTATAAACGGGTCTAATATAGGTATGTATATATTATTATTATTTATTATGTTTGTATACGTCTTACATGTAGGTATACTGGTATACGTCTTTCATAACTTGGTCAGAGATGATTATGTCGTAAAAGCGTTGAAGTGTTTGTTTATGATATTGTTTTTTTTAATAGACTACGCCATAAAAAGAAAGGTTTTTCCGTATGTATTTGTATAATGTATGATTCCATGTTGCTGAAATAGTCAAAATAGAGGATTATTGCTTTTTGTTGAATTCACGCTTTTCCTTGTAATTACCGAACACGCAAAAATTGTTATCAACATACAAACATGCAAAAGTTTACGATTCCTCGAGTAAGTCCAGACCTTGTCACTCAATCTCGTCACCACATCTATCTGCTACTAGTAACCACCAGGAAACCAGTAAGAGACAAGCTAAGGTTAAACACGTATAATCATTATAACTTCTAGGTGATAATCGAATCCTAAAAATATTCCGTTTGGTACGGAACATCCTTCTTATACTTCTATATCTATCTACTATCTTGACAAAAATACAATAATTTTGAACAATAGCGATTTTCTATATAAAACTAGCTGACCCCGCAAATGTTGTTTTGTCATGTAAATTATTGTATTATAAAATAACCTCTGTGGTAGAAGGGTGAAAATTTAAGGTTGTACCTTTTAATCCATACTAATATTATAAATGCGAAAAATCTGTCTGTTTGTCTGTCTGTTACGCTTTTACGGCTAAACCACTGGACGATTTTCATGAAATTTGGCATGGAAGTAGTTGAAGATCCGGGGCCAAACATAGGCTAATTTTTTTTTCAAAAATCAGTCCCTGGAGAGCTGAAATACGGGATGAAATTTTTATTAAAAGCTATTTGGACGACTTATTAATATACTCGCGGACGAAGCTGCGCGGGTCAGCTAGTAGTTAATAGTTTTAAGTTACCATTCAATTTCAGAAATCAGAAGTACTTTATTCAATAAAACTTTTGACAAGTTATTTTGACATTTTTTTTTAAAAGGTACTTAATTAAAATTAAGAATATTAAGAACAGGAATCATCGAGATTATTGGGAGGAAGTAAAATAAAATAAAAGTAAAGGAGACAAAAAAAAATTATTTAAAAATTGGACTTAGAATACTAATGTATTAGGATACTAACATGGGCGCACCGAGAGGAAGGGGGCAGTGAGGGGCAACTGCCCCCCCCCCCCCCCCCTGGAATTTGTTTACCTCTCTACTATTTATGTACTGTTGTAGATAAAAAAATAATATGATAAAAATATAGTCTTAAAATGTTACGGTTGCCCCCCTGGCCCAGAATCTGGGTACGCCCATGGATACTAATGTACTCTGCGGCGCAGTAATTAGCACGATTCGAATATAAAAATCACAACTTTTTCTGCATAATAAATCTGTCTGCATAATAAATAATAATACAAAGTCAATTCAAGTTACTGGCAAATCAAGATAATCGTTAGAAGAGCAATCAATTAGATATTATCTTATTCAATCTCCTGAGGCGCTGGCGTCTACGCTAATTATCTACGCCCGTGTCTACGATTCTACGGGCTACGAAATGAAAGTTAGTCCACCACAATATGACATTTTGCGATAATTATGCTCAGATTAGCACTGTCTAATAGATATTAAGATATTTAAAACATATTTATTAATAAAAAATATGAAAACAGTTAGTATATATTTTATTTAAATCAATAAATAATACTTTAACACAGTACCAAAGTTTCAAGTAATTTTGAACAGGAAATACTGATAGCAATAACTGTGAATAAAATTAGTAATGGAAATCCAAAATAATTATAACCAAGATAAAGAGTGCGCTACAACGTAAATTAAAGCTAATATGTATTTAGTTGGCGCTGATAATCATGTTTTATTGAAAAAGTTTCTCGCTTGCGCGGTTGATTAAGATTAGTTCGTAACTTGCACAATAATTTAGATTGAGCGATTTGCGCGGTAACAGGCTACAGCCAAGGCCCGCTCGCAGTATGATACGCGATACGCGGCCCAAGGACATAAGCTTGTACATATTTTCTAGATGTGACCCTTCAAAGTTGCACGTTGTTGTAAAGAGTTACGACTGAAGTGACTCATTGAGCTAAATGTTAGTATTTTATGTACTGCTTGTCGGGAAGGTAGGTGATCTTTTCTTCGAAAAAGCCTACACCAAAAAGAGGGAAATAACCTAAGCTCAAAATATTTTTATGTCCTTTATATTACATTCGCCTCGAAGTTTGTTTGTTTTTTCCGATTTTAGTATTGTGATTCTTACTCTTACTATGCGTTCCAACTAAGAATGGGATCGCGCTTGTTATCAACTTCATACCACAAGTGTGAAATTAGTAATGTCAGCAAAAAAATATTTGTAAAAAAAATATTGCTGGTTTATTGAAAAACAAATAACGTTTTAATAATATTATTTATCATCAATAAAAAATTAGTAAAAAGCATCAGTCTAGCTGTTCATCTATATATTAAATAAAGATGTCGTGTCATTTATACCACTTACAAGTCAAAAACGACGGGGTCAATTTTGATTTTTGTGGGTTTGGGTTGTATTTGTCCAGAATGGAATAAAAAGTATTAAAATATAATATTCATCAATAAAAAACAGTAAAATATATCAGTCTAGCCGTTCATCTAAATATACGTATATATGAAAGTCGTGTGTTATTTTACACCTTATTTTAATACATGATTACATAATCTGATGGGAATCTAAATAAAAAATATACCAATTAGAATGAAATTAATTTTTTTAAGTATTTCTTAAAAAAAATAATTAGTTTTTTTTGCACACCTTACTCATCAGTTACGAAGTTTTTGCAAAATGTGGAGCATTATGTCATCCTGACAGACCTATTCTTATTTGGAACGCATAGTACGTTCCGATCGCAATACAATAATTGAAAAATATTAAATAATATATATATATATATATATATATATATATATATATATATATATATATATATATATATATATATATATATATATATATATATATATATATATATGTATGTGTGTGTGTGTAATAAACATCCAAACATAAAAATGCAAACGTCTGTTCTCATCACATAAGCGTTTGTCTGCGTCAGGAATCGAACTATAGCCTCATTGATTGCACTACACAAATGTAGCTACCCATACAACCCACGGGACGGTTAAATTACGAAAATTTATTAAAAACGGTCAATATTTCGATAGTGCCTTATTTCAGCAGTAATAGGCTATTTGGCGGTATTCTTCTCTAGTGTCCGCAAAATTTTATTCAAGTTAAAAAACTATCAGGCTCATCCAGCCAGACAGTATTAACGTTCAAACATCTTGTAACTTTGAAGCCACAGCTAATGGCTTAACACGCGTTTGTAATGAGATACTTAATGAATTAAGCTAAATTTACTCGCGGCTATGGTAATTATATCATACGCTTGAACCAGGGGCTGGAAATAAACAAGAAAATTAATTCACATTAAGACACGTGACTCTATACGTCTACGCACATATTATATATACTAGTGTTGCCTGCAACTTCGTCCGCGCGGACTTCGTTTATTCCGCACAGCTCCTCCCCCGTAGGTGGTAGCGTGATAATATGTAGCCTATATGTTGACCCGACCCGTTAGTAACATTCATGCAAAATTTGAAGTAAATCCATGCAGTAATTTTTGAGTTTACCCCGGACATACATACAGACAAACAGACAAAAATTCTAAAAACTATATTTTTGGCTTCGATATCGATTGTAGATCACGCCCCAAGTATTCTTTTAAAAACTATTCAGTGTACAGTTTTGACTTTCCAGTTTCCTACGATTTTATTATATATACTAGCTGTTGCCAGCGACTTCGTCCGCGCGGTCTTCGTTTACTCCGCACAGCACCTCCCCCGTAGGTGATAGCGTGATAATATGTAGCCTATATGTTGACCCGACCTGTTAGTAATATTCATACAAAATTTGAAGTAAATCCATGCAGTACTTTTTGAGTTTACCCCGGACATACATACAGACAGAAAAACAGATAAACAAACAGACAAAAATTCTAAAAACTATATTTTTGGCTTCGATATCGATTGTATATCACGCCCCAAGTATTCTTTTAAAAAAATATTCAATGTACAGTTTTGACTTTCCTACGGTTTTATTATTTGTATAGATAGGCTTCGCTCTTGCTGAAATTTATAGTACCCTGAGTACGTTAGGGGTTTTACTTTCCATCTTTCTTTTTATTACAATTAAGATCTTTGATGTCTAAAGGCGATGGTTATATCTTTAAAACAGGTGAGTCATCTGCTTATTTTCCATCCTATGATGTAAAATTAAATATATTTTACAAATTAATACGTGAAGCAAAACCCCTTGTACCCCTGTTTACAAAAAAAATCGGTAATAATTTCTATGGAAATAAGTGGCAAACGCTAATATTTTTTATCTAATATACGTCAAACATAGATTAATAATAAAAAATCTGTAAACCGTTGAACCTGCAGGCCACCCCTGAAACTTCCCGCCAAATTAAGGTATTTTAACCTCAAAAGAGTAAAAACTATAAGCACAGATTTTTTCAGTTCAAAGTTCAAAAATTTTTGTCATTGATAAATCCCAAACAAATTGACCTATTTTGATATAATTTACGATATCAGACTCAATTTTTAAAGAAGAAAAGCTGATAATAGACCGTGATCCTATGAACAAACTTTTTTTTATTAATAACAAGCTGAATTTTTGTGAACAGCTTCGTTTTAATAAGACAACCATCTTTCTATCTTCGAAAAATCTCGAATCGGGTAACTAACAAAGTAATGGGGCTTTGAAAATTTTGATTCGGTGCAGGTAAAATATTTATTAATAACAATAATTATTTTTCGACTTTAATCGCTTGATTATATTATGAAAAACGCGATGAAACTTTTATCCTTCACATTCAATGCATTTTCTAACGGATCCTCCACTCTAAAGCTTCGGTATTATGAGATTTTGAAATTGATATTAATCAATTTAAAAACAACCTAATTTTCTCACTACAGCTTGTTAATTATTATTATTGTAATTCAAAAATAACATTGCCCAACACGTAAAATGGAAACTTTTCTTAGTCCGACACTAAATTTTTCTTTTTTATATCTACTTATATCTTGTTAGTTACCGGATTCGAGATTTTTCGAAGATAGAAAAGATGGTTGTCCCGTCAAAACGAAGCTGTTCGTAAAAATTCAGCTTGTTAGTAATTAAAAAAACATTTGTTTAGTGGGACCACGGTCTATAAGATTTTTAAGTCAATCGTAGTATTAGCGTGAAAGTTATTTCAGAAATATTAAGTAAGTTTGCTAAAAACAACGTAATTTTAATATTTGAAAAGCTGTACTTTTTGAAAATTATATTCAATTTTGATTTTTGAAACGACATTCAACGTAGTTTTTTTAGTACTAAAATATCGTAGAATACTAAAAATGATTGCTAAGTTGAATTTTTTTATATTATAAGATAGCAAACAAACTTACGGGTCTCCTGATGGAAAGAGTCAACCATCGCCTGTAGACGCCAAGGTGTTAACGGTGCGTTGCTTTCTTGCGGCGAGGTCTAATGCCACATACATAAGTTTGCCGGCTACCTTACCCTCCAAACCGGAACACGACAGTGACAAGCACTGACGCTATTACGGCAGGAATAGGTAAGGCGGTGGTACCAGACCCGGGCGAGACAATGCAGAACTCTACCACCTAGTAGCCACGATTGTATTGACTCGTAAAGCCAATCGGTCGCCTTTTACGACCTGCCTGGCAGAACGGCAGTTGGCCTATTCTTCGGAGGAGCCCGGGACCAATACGGGGAAATTTCGAAAATATGACGAAACTTTTTATTAAATTTTTCGTTAACGAGTACTCCCAAACGGATAAACCGATTTTGATGAAATTTATGCATTAAATGTAATTTTTTAAGGAATAGAGCTCATTAGTTTTTGTACTCAATCAGTACACTAATCTGAACGTAATATTAATAGAATACTGTTTCGCCAACATTTTTTTCAATATTTCTCAAAATCCGCTGGGCCGACTTGGTTCAAATTTTCGGGACAAAAGTTATGGGATGTTTACATACACACGCACGTCGACATGAAACGTGAAAATAGACGGAAAAGATTCCTCAGACCTCAAAACGTGGACATCTGTTGAAAACTCGATTTTCGAAAATCGGGGCAAAATCAGTAACTTATTTACATACGTAGCGGGAAGTTAAAAAAACTATACACACTACCATACGTTGATGTGCCACGTATATATTATACTATTTATTTATTGTTAGTCTGTTCTCAAAATTAGAAGAAATTTAATATATTCTACGATTTAATTGTACTTTTAAATTAATAAAATTACGATTGTATTTTGAACAGAGGCGATTTCCAGTATAACAAATATTTAATTATCGTTATAATTTCCACTAGTAAAAGTTAGTTCGTGTCGTAAAACATGCATATGTATTGCATATTAAGTCAAGTAGTTTGGTCAAATAATTTTAAAATAAAATACTCATCATATTCTTTCCATTTATTGCCAATACAAAAAAAAATGATGTGGTGTCGTGGGACACCAGGTAGGATCGAAGTTCCTTCGGCTAAACGGCATTACTCGCTTGTGTATGCGACTGTCGCGCCTGCGCACGTCTCATTTAATGGTTTTATTCCACGCACTTTTTTCCACGGATTTTTTCTTACGGTTTTACTATCACATTTTTTTCAGTTCGGTCGCGCAGCAAAATCCCTATCCCCCCCAAGCCTACCGTAAGGAACGTCGTTCCAATAATAAACAACATAATATTATGGTACTACGATTTATGTGATGTAATGGGCTACAGCAATTTGTCGTTTAAACGTCTATATTATACACTTTTGCTAATTATAGAATAGCAAGGGATAATTCTCCCGATAGGAAATCATTGCCTTTAAACTGTACAGACCGTATCACTAAGACTTCTATCGCAAAATGCTAAAACTATCAAAACCCATCATTTAAATGATAGTACCGTATTGAATATGTAGAACTTACAGTAAATAGTATTCGATCCGTACCTACATTACATTCAACAATATACAATCAAAACAAATGTTACGATAGTACGTATTAAAAATCACATCCATGATTCAGAGTGCTAAGTGTAAGTTTTTTTTCGCATTCGATCGTAAGCGCGTTTGGAGTTTACTAGGAATTTGTATGTGATTTGTACAGTCACCTAGTGGTAAACGTCAGAAACCAGTTTACCAATAGGTGGCGCTGTACAAATCACATACAAATTCCTAGTAAACTCGAAACGCGCTCACGATCGAATGGAAAAGAAAAACTCACACTTAGCACTCAGTTACACTTTTACATTTTCAGGAACATTTACAGGAACGTGAAATAATTGACAAATTAGAATGCTCATTTCTTAGCTCATTTTTATTTCTACGATATTTCGGTCAATAGCTTGACCTTCCTCAGGCATCTAAACTAAGGTATAAAATAATAAAATAATCACATGTTCTCAAATCTATATTTTACTAGCTGACCTGCGCAGCTTTGCCCGAGAGTATATTAATAGGTCGTCCAAATAGCTTTTAATAAAAATTTCATCCCCTATTTCAGCCCGCCATGGACTGATTTTTGAAAAAAAAAATTAGCCCATGTTTGACCCCGGATCTTCAATTACATGCATGCCTAATTTCATGAAAATCGGTCCAGCGGTTTAGCCGTGAAAACGTAACAGACAGACAGACAGACTTTCGCATTTATATTAGTACTAGCTGTGCCCGCGACTTCGTTCGCGTGGAAAAAATTCTAAAATAAAAACCCATATAGTTCCCGTCCCCGAAGGATTTCCGGTATTAGAACTATCCTATGTCCTTTCTTGGGTCTCAAACTATATTTGTACCAAATTTTATCCAAATCGGTTCAGTGGTTTGGCCGTGAAAGCGTAACAGACAGACAGACAGACAGAGTTACTTTCGCATTTATAATATTAGTATGGATGGATATAAAAATCAATTGCTGTTCGTTAGTTTCGCTAAAACTCGAGAACGGCTGAACCGATTTGGCTAATTTTGGTTTTGAATTAATTTTTGAAGTCCAGGGAAGGTTTAAAAGGTGAGAAAATATAGAAAAAAAATAAGAGTAGTTAAAAAGGCAGAACAACGTTTGCCGGGTCAGCTAGTACTAAATAATTTGACATTTTTATGAAACAACTTATTTACCCTAATTATCATAACATGTGAGGTAATTTTTATGGTAAAAACTCGTTTCATTAATAATTTTGTAGCTACATCAGACATGAAATAATTAGATTTCATTTTTTTCATAATATTGAATATATTACGGAAAAAATGAAATAATTAGAACATGGTTATTTCATAATTTTGTAATTTTGTTTATATGCTTGAGGAAGGTTTGACCTTCCTTCCTTTTTGACCGAAACCTCACGGAAATAAAAATGAGAAATGCTGAGAAATGAGCATAATTGTAATTTGTCCACATTCCTGTGAATCTTAAAAAATATTACGAAAACAAATTCCGAGAAGCCCATACAAACGTAGCAAAACTAGTAATTACAAAACACGTCCCATTCCCCGTGTTGGTCAGTCACTGGAAATCTTAAGGTAAATAACACTACAATAAAATACCAGAAGTTTAACTAACGAATTTTTTTATTGCTAGCACCGAGAAAGTTTAACTTTCTTGTAACTTAAAATTATATAACATTTAAGTACTATTCAAAAATTATACACAACTTTCTACATATTATAACATTATCGTTTAATTTATATACAGTTGACTGGCAAAAAACTGTACACACCGAAGGAGGATGCTCAGTACTTGCACAGAATACTTAGAGACCAACAGAAGTCAATATTACATACAAGTAATATTCGAGCATGGCACACATAGACACCTCTCACGGACGCGATATCTCCGACTGGTGCGAATAAACTGTACCGAACCATTCCGAGATATCGCGTCCATGAGAGGTGTCTATGTGTGCGTTGCTCGAATATCACATGTATGTAAATTGACTACTGTTAGTCTCCAGTAGACTGTGGTACTTGATTCTAATACAAAATATGTAAAAAATAGGTACTTAAATTTTGACCTAATTTTCCAATAAATATGTTAAGTATGGACACCCCGTATAGATATCGAACTTCATTGCTCAAAAACAGTGATTTGCCGCCGAGCAGTCAGAGAATCAAAACGCGCCTATCACTCGCTCGAGAACATCTTTTTTGCATATTACTATACTGTGTTGAGGTTTACTATGTAGTTAAGTAAAATTCTCTTTTTATTATATTTCATTGGTTACATATAACCATTAACTACTGTGTCCGTCAATATGTACAGTATTTTACCAGTCAACCTGTATTAACCATTGAGCGAAACAATTTCCATAAGTTGACAATTCTATAAGACCTAAAATACAACCTTGTGGAATTCCCAGAAATAAAAAATAATAACAAATCAGAAAACTACCATGGTTATAAAATTTCCCTCCTTTTGTTAAGTCAAATAACTTCAAATAAGCCATTATCAACAACACGCATTAATGGCTGTAAATTTGAACTATATTAAGAAAAAAGTCAGGATATTTATTTGAAACAAATTAGGAGTTTCAACATTTTGATTTTAATTATTTATATAACATTTAACTTTGGAACTGCCTTCTCATTATAAAAAGCAAAAAACTCATTTGCAAGACTTGAAGACTAAACTTTAACATCCGACCATTAACATCTGAGTGCTAAGTGTGAGTTTTTCTTTTCGCATTCGATCGTGAGCACGTTTGGAGTTTACTAGGAATTTGTATGTGATTTGTACAGCGCCACCTAGTGGTAAACGTGAGAAACCAGTTTACCACTAGATGGCGCTGTACAAGTCACATACAAATTCCTAGTAAACTCAAAACGCGCTCACGATCGAATGCGAAAAGAAAAACTCACACTTAGCACTCAGATCTGAGTTTTTCGAAATAATCAAACTTATTGAATTGTGCTAAGTATATATTATTTCAAACTGAAAAATAAATAATATAAAATATATGCAAAAAATTTTTGGCTCGATTACAATAGCTCTGTTAACTTTTGCTTGAATTTATGTGCATTTGTTGTAGCATCCAACATTCCTTACCAATACACCCTGCTACCCCTCCGTGTAAAAACAATGTAACTCGCAAATGTTAGCTGATTATTTCTTAAGAAATTCGACTCGCGCTCGGGATACTTGTATTAGAACTTGCTCATGGGGTATGCTAGTTAAGCCAATGTGGCCCGTTGCTTTTTCTGCACGCTTCTGATGACAGACTTTTGTTCCATTGTCAAACTCTCACCTCTAAATTGCCTGTAACTAAAAAAATAATATAACATTGTAAAGAACTAAAATTAATTGGTTTAACAGAAACCAATTAATTTTAGTTCTTTCCCCGTGTTGGTCCCGGGCTTCTTTGAATAGGCCAACTGCCGTTCTGCCAGGCAGGTCGTAAAAGGCGACTGAGTGGCTATTTGGGTCATTACCATCGTGACTACTAGGTGGTAGATTTCTGCATCGGCTCGACCGGGTCTGATACCAACGCCTCACCTATTCCTGCTGCAATAGCGTCCATGCTGGTCACTGTCGTGTTCCGGTTTGGAGGGTAAGGTAGCCGGTAAACTTATGCGTGTGGCATTAGACCTCGCCATAAGATAGCAACGCACCATTTACATCTTTGGTGTCTATAGGCGATGGTTGACTTTCCATCAGGAAACCCATCTGCTTGTTTGCTATCTTATGATATAAAAAAACCTCTCTTCTTCCTCTTGTTGGTCTGGCCACCTTATGAAACAAAGATAACCTGCGCGCTAAGCAATTCGTAAAAGACGAACGATTAGCCAAAGGTGTCACCAAACGTGTTTACTACATAAGAGAGTTATGCAAAGTCATACCCGAGTTTAATAACATCGCTTTAACTATACCTGACACAATACAACAGTGCTTGTCATTGTTGAGTTCGGCTTAGAGCATAAGATAGACAATAAACTAGATAAAATAGTTACATAAATGCATTCATATAAAAAACCCAAGATACACAATAAGTGTGTCAAAAACGTCCTCCAAAAATGTCCTCATTTCAAATAGAATCGCGTCGGCCGTGTCACTGTCAATTTTATTTATTTTTGTATATTGCTTTGTAAAAACAACTATAAGTCTTTAAGCACTTAAGGTTGCATATGCAAAGACATATGTTTTTGCCATATCTATAACTACCTTAAAGAAATTAGGGACACTTTTGAGTGTCGGTTTTATTCGGAACTGTGCATCTAGGGTCTTTTATATCAATGCATAAATGTATCATCACTATCATCTTTTTTGTGTATAGGCAATCGTCTATTTGCATCAGGCGAACTTCTGCTTGTCTGCCGTCCTATCGTATATAAACAGACTAATAGAATCTTTAAGTATAAGAGAAATCCCAGAGGGAGAAAGAGACTAACTTAGTCCTTTCTGGGTCAATTTCACAAGTAAATAATTTAAATGTACATTAAGTAATAAAACTTACATCATATCATAGAACATGTGTTTCTCCCTGGTTAGCGACGGCCGCGTCTCTCCCAGAGCGGTCATTATGTCTTCCTTGTACACTACTACTGTTTCCAAATTCCTGTTCTCACTATTCATCTGAAAATAAACTATACATTTAATCCAACACCGCGCTGCAAACCGTTGTTTGGACAAATTTGTGAATGCCGCAGGACTGACATATTTTTCGAGAAGAAAATCGTTGTGCTATGAATAACTTATTTTAAACAAAGGAAAATTCTTTCTTCCTGAGCGCGAACGACATAATTCTACTAAAGTTGTATATAATGACACTGGTTAAAATATAACCAGTGTGCAAATTTTTCATTGTTTAACGTTTATTATTTTATTATTTTTATTTTTAATAGAATATTTGTATTGTAAATTTCATTGTTTAATGCGAAAATGCGATTCTATCATTAATTTTTTTCTTTACTTTTAAAAAACCCCACTAAATACATTTGACATGACTTTTTAACTCCAACTCACCAACTGCCTTTCCAGTCTGCCCAACTGCGCGGTGGTCAGCAACGCCTTGAGATCAGCCGGCGAAAACCTGTCAGTCTTCTTGGCTAGTTCGTGGAGGTCAACCTCGTCGTCCAACGTAACATTTGATGCCAGCACTTTGAGTATTTCATAACGGTCACGCTGATGAATAAATTTAAATACAAAAACGTTAAACTTTTTAGTCTTTAACAGAGTATAATATAAAAAAGTATCTTCACGCCTATATCCCTGAAGAAATAAGGCAGAGGTGCAACAAGTGCACCCACGATTAGCTGAATACACTTAGTCCCACACTGTGTAGCAAGCCTATCACTAACCGGGCACTTATCCAACCCCGGGCAACGTTGTTTTTATCAGAAAACTGAAAAACATATTTATTGAATTGCTCGACCAGGGAATCGAACCCAGGACCTCCTGTGGTCAACACCAACACCGGAACACTACCACTAATATATACTTTTTTAAATATAACTTTTAAATATAACTTATTTCAAATAACTAATAAAATAACCATAAAATGTTAGTATATTTTAGGCTGTTTACTTACAGACCTTACAGAGTATATCTATACTAATATTATAAAACTGTAGTTTGTTTGGTTGGTAGTACGCGGTAATCTCGAAAGTTGCTGAACCGATTTGAATAATTCTTTTTGAGTTGGATACCCTGTTTATCGAGGAAGGTTATAGGCTATATAAAAAAATGAAAATGAAAAAAAAAATGGAAAAAAATTAAAATGAAAAAATATTTATTTGCAAGAATATGGGTGTCACAAGTTATTAAAATAAATTAAATTACCATAATATTCTACCATAATATGGCGTGCAAACATTTTAATTTATGTTTACGCGGCCACAAACTGAAAAGATCCGGCGGAATAAACTCAGCGGGCTTCTTTTTTTTCTATTTTTTATATATTACAATTTACTAATTCTAGTATTTCACATCAAAAAGTTATTTTTACAATTTACAAAATATCATGCTTAATCCAAATTTTTACAATTTACAAAAAAAATACCATTTTAAAAAATTTGGCATTAAATTTTTATTACATTTAAATTTTAAGGTAAATTGTACAAGCTTATATTTCTGTTTATTAACATTTAATCTTATCTGCTAAAAATTCTCTAATATCATATTATATTTTATTTAACAGTAAATCGAACAATTTTTTGCGAAATTTATTTATAGGTAATAATTTTAGACTATCAGGAATACGATTGTATATATTAATTGCCATACAATATGCATTTTTTTTATAAATATTTAGTCTTTGGCTTGAACATCACGCTATGACTAACAGAATCGGAGTATCAACGAAAAATGTGGTCTAAACGGGTTTTTTTTTTCTTTTTCAGAGTGCTAAGTGTGAGTTTTTCTTTTCGCGTTCGATCGTGAGCGCGTTTGGAGTTTACTAGGAATTTGTAGGTATGTGATTTGTACAGCGCCACCTAGTGGTAAACGTGAGAAACCAGTTTACCACTAGGTGGCGCTGTACAAATCACATACAAATTCCTAGTAAACTCGAAACGCGCTCACGATCGAATGCGAAAAGAAAAACTCACACTTAACACTCAGAGCTATCCTGGTGTGCGCTGCGTTAATGTTTAAAGTTACGCAAAAATCATGTATGATCGAATTTTTCGTCTTAAAAAGTTGTAAAAAAAAGTCCGCGATAGTATACATCTATCTATTAAGGTTCACATTTTATGACCCTTTTTAAGATAATCAAAATTGTTTTAAAATAATACATCATTTGCGACGGTGTTTTAATAAACATGGTATTAACCTTTATCAAAATAAATTAGTTATTCATCACAAGTATTTAATTTTGAATTAAATCGCCCATTGTTTCATTTGTTTTCAACCAATAACTTAGGAGATATCACAGTTTAAAGATATAATATTATTATCAAGCACCGCGCGAGGCGTGCGTACGTGCGTGGGGTGAGTGATAGCATGCCGCACAAGGGCAGATCAAGTGGGGGGGGGGGTCATGGCCCTCTCCCCCTAGGCGGGAATCTAGGTTTGTTTTTATTGCAAATAAATAAGGATTAGAGCCTATCTTGACTGAACCTTAAATATGTAACCCCCCGTGACCCGAAGGCATATAGTCGAAGTAGAAAACAAAGACTATCAGTGATATGTCAAAGGGCAATATTGGCGGATAGAAATTAGTGTTGACGAAATTGCTGACAGAATACTGGTTAAACTTCCAGGAGATAGCGTAATCAATACATCGATTGACATCCCTACCTAACCTACCGTTCATTTATTACTCATGTTTCCCTGCCATTTTTAAATCCCCGCTACGTATGTAGATAAGTAAACCTCAAAAATCAAAAAAATTTGGCGAAACAGTATTTTTTAAAATTTAATTTCCAGATTTATGTACCAGTTGAGTACAAAAACTAATCAGCTCTATTTCGCAAAAAATCTACGTCTAATGCATAAATTGCATCAAAATCGGTTTAAATCTGTTTGAGGTAATCGTTGACGATATATGAAAAAAGTGTTTTTTCGACATAGCTTCGAAATTTTTCAACCAATCAATTTTTGGTACTCGATATTTAAGTACTAAAATGTCGCCGAATGTCGTTTCAAAAATCGTCGAATTTTTTCAAAAATCAAAATCAAATCTAACTTTCAAAAACTACAGCTTTTCAAATATTAAAATTATGTTGTTTTTAGCAAACTTACTTAATATTTTTAAAATTACTTTTAAGCTAATAAACCGATTGACGTTAAAACCTTATCAGCTTTTTTTCTTTACAAACTGCCTTAAAATGCCTTTAATTGCATCAAAATAGGTCGATTTAATTGGGATTTATCAATGACGAAAATTTTTGGAAAAATGTTTTTCACACTTCTTTAAAATTTTTGAACCTATCAATTATTTAGGTAAAGCAATATTTTAGATCTCAAAAATCGGTTGAGAGCCATTCGAAAGATCAAAATCGATCATCGTTTCCAAAATATTTAGCTTTTCCAAAATTAATACATTACCATTTTTTTACACAATAGATGTTTGAACTGAAAAAATCTATACTTATAGTTTTTATTCTTTTGAACTTAAAATACTTTAATTCAGAGGGAAGTTTCAAGGATTTTTGTTAGTTTTGTACATGTTTACAGATTTTTTACTATAGTTTCAGTTTTACTGATCATGATCGTAGTGGGATGACTATATAATACTTTGCTACACTCTCACCGTAGATATTAAAAAAAACATAATCAAACTTCAAATGAATGTACCTACAACATAGCAGACATAGGAACAAACTCTCCTGGTTTTAATTAGTACTGTAGGTATGGATTGTTTGTTTCAATAGTTTTCAAGTGTTTCGTGGATTAATTAAAGAAAGTTCCAGTTCCTCTAGAATGGTATTATAGGTCCCCATAACCCATTCCCTCTTATGTGACGCAGACGAAGTTGCGCGGGTCAGTTAGTATTACTATATTATCTTAAAGACAATTTTTTTATTCTTTGTATAATTACTTTAAATTGTACATTCTTATAAATTCGATGACTTTTTTTATGTCATAAGATAGCAAACAAACAGCCCATCTGTTTGTTTGCTATCTTATGACATAAAAAAAGTCAACCTCCTCAAGTCTCCTGATGGAAAGAGTCAACCATCGCATATATACACCAAAGATGTTAATGGTGCGTTGCTATCTAGTGACGAGATTTAATGCCACATGCATAAGTTTACCGGCTACCTTAATAGGTAAGGCGGTGGTACCAGACCCGGGCGAGAAAATGCAAAACTCTACCGCGCGATATTATGCCGCGTCCGTGTCGTAGCAACTCTTTAAGAAACGAGCTTACTCTTTTCTAAAAAGTCGGCCACGCAACTGCAAGACCCTTGGTATTGTAGATGTCCATGGGTGGCAGTGATAACTTACCAGCAGGTGCACCCCCTGTTCGTTTACCTCTTTTATCTGCTATAAAACAAAGTGTCATGTGTATAAGAGTCCTAAGCGCATTGAATCAATTGCGTGAATTGGGGTCAGATGTGTGTGCAGTGTAGAGTGGCGGCACCTCCGTGGGCAGTCCGCAGTAGAGGTGCGCGGCGAGGCGGCCGGGGCGCAGCATGGCGGGGTCCACGAGGTCGGGCCGCGACGTGGCCACCACCACGGGCCCGCTCGCGCCGCCCTCCGCGCCGTCTAGCTTCGCCAGGAACTGGTTCACCACGCGGTCCGTCACGCCCGTCGAGTCGTGCCCGCGTCTGGGACACACTACTGTCACAGACTACTGGACACTAACACAATTCAATCTACATACAAGTAATATTCGAGCAACGCACACATAGAAACGTCTCACGGACGCGATACATCGGAATGGCTGGGGACAATTTGTTCCGCATCAGTCCCAGATATTGCGTCAGTGAGAGGTGTTTTAGGTGCTATGCTTGAATATTACTTGCATGTAACATTGACTTCTGTTAGTCTGTAGTATTCTGTAGTATAAGACAGCAGGTCTTTACACCACACTCCCATCATCTTTCAAAGAATATTGAGAAAGAAATATGAAGAAAAAATAAGAGAGAGAAAGAATGTCAATATTGACGCAAATGAACAAAGTGATTTTCCTGTAAATGTTGTCACAAATAAGCGAAATAGCTCTCCTGTAAAATGATGTTTTTGAGAAATGTCAATATTGTCGTAAATGAGCGAAATGGCTCTCCTGTAAAATGATGTTTTTGAGAAATGTCAATGTTGTCGTAAATGAGCGAAATGGCTCTCCTGTAAAATGATGTGTTTGAGAAATGTCAATGTTGTCGTAAATGAGCGAAATGGCTCTCCTGTAAAATGATGTGTTTGAGAAATGTCAATGTTGTCGCAAATGAGCGAAATGGCTCTCCTGTAAAATGATGTGTTTGAGAAATGTCAATGTTGTCGTAAATAAGCGAAATAGCTCTCCTGTAAAATGATGTTTTTGAGTAATGTCAATGTTGTCGTAAATGAGCGAAATGGCTCTCCTGTAAAATGATGTGTTTGAGAAATGTCAATGTTGTCGTAAATAAGCGAAATAGCTCTCCTGTAAAATGATGTTTTTGAGAAATGTCAATATTGTCGTAAATGAGCGAAATGGCTCTCCTGTAAAATGATGTTTTTGAGAAATGTCAATGTTGTCGTAAATGAGCGAAATGGCTCTCCTGTAAAATGATGTGTTTGAGAAATGTCAATGTTGTCGTAAATGAGCGAAATGGCTCTCCTGTAAAATGATGTGTTTGAGAAATGTCAATGTTGTCGCAAATGAGCGAAATGGCTCTCCTGTAAAATGATGTGTTTGAGAAATGTCAATGTTGTCGTAAATAAGCGAAATAGCTCTCCTGTAAAATGATGTTTTTGAGTAATGTCAATGTTGTCGTAAATGAGCGAAATGGCTCTCCTGTAAAATGATGTTTTTGAGAAATGTCAATGTTGTCGTAAATGAGCGAAATGGCTCTCCTGTAAAATGATGTGTTTGAGAAATGTCAATGTTGTCGTAAATAAGCGAAATAGCTCTCCTGTAAAATGATGTTTTTGAGTAATGTCAATGTTGTCGTAAATGAGCGAAATGGCTCTCCTGTAAAATGATGTTTTTGAGAAATGTCAATGTTGTCGTAAATGAGCGAAATGGCTCTCCTGTAAAATGTGTTTGAGAAATATCAATGTTGTCGTAAATGAGCGAAATGGCTCTCCTGTAAAAGGATGTTTTTTAAGAAATGTGAATGTTGCCGCAAATGGGTGAAATGGCTTTCCCATAAAAAGATGTGATTTGAGAAATGACAATTTATCACAAATAAGTAAATGGCTCTCCTGTAAATTGATTGTTCTTTAAGAAATGTCAATGTTGCCGCAAATGGGCGAAATGGCTTTCCCGTAAAAAAATGTGATTTGAGAAATGACAATTTATCACAAATAAGTAAATGGCTCTCCTGTAAATTGATGTTCTTTAAGAAATGTCAATGTTGACGTAAATAAGCAAAGTGGCTTTCCTGTAAAATTATGTAATTTAAGAAATGTCAATGTTGTCACAAATAAGCGAAATGGCTCTCCTGTAATATGATGTTTTTTGAGAAATGTTGATGTCGCAAATAAGCGAAACATAAATGAATACAGGGAAATCGCAAAAATTAGTCCACAGCAACTCGGGCGAGACGTTACAGAACCTTATCCCCAAGTAGATAACAATTCATTTATCAGGCAGTTCACCCACTACGAACTGCCTGATAAGAAAAAACCTGATCTATTCTTCAAAAGTGGGACCTACTTAGATGTACTGATAACCGTCGCACACGAAGTCATACATATTTTTTTCTACTTTAATTTCAATTTAAAATACAACTAGCAAAAAGCAGAGCTTTGTAAGGGCTCGCTAAGTTATAATACCAAGTAAAGGTTAAATTACCTATTCTTAGGAGAGTATTTTTTTGCGAATTACATCTTTTAATGTATCATGACTTAAACATCTTTTAATGTACCGTGGACTTTATTTATTATATTCGCATCAAAGGCCTCGTCAGGCTTTGTATCTAGGGAGGCGCAGAAAAATAAAACCAAAAATAAAATATTTCTAAGATAATTTTTTTTTCGTACTTATGTATAAGAAAAATTCTTTAAAATTTTTTTGATTTATGAAAAACACGATTTCTATAATTATCAATATCATCTACAGGGAACAATCATAAAGGTTATCTACATATTTTACACCATATTTTCTGGTCTACCTATAATATAGTACCTACTTATGATATGTAGCAACTCAAGATCTATCTCGCGCCACCACTTCGCTCTTGAAGTCTAATATTGATAAAAATCAATTTTTATTTATGGTAACATTCTTGTAAAAGAATTTTCTTGGAAAAATGAGTTTTAAAAATAAAAGTTGATCTTGTAAAGAAAATTTAATTTAATTAACCTTCAAAATGTTTAGAATTAATATTGGACTTACCGCAGGCACGAAGAATTGGCGGTAGAAACTCAGCGAATAAATTTTTCGAATTTTTCCCTCAGAGAAACTCTCGGGGTTCGATTCCCGAGTCAGGCAAATCAAAAATGTGTTTTTTCAGTTTGCTGATAAAAACGACGTTGCCCGGAATTGGAAAAGTACCCAGTTGGCGATAGACTGGTCACCTATCACTGTCTGTAATCTGTAAATGGGTTGACCTTGCAAGCCATCCCTGAAACTTCCCGCTAAATTAACGTATTTTAAGCTCAAAATAGTAAAAACTGTAAGCATGGTTTTTTCAGTATAAACATCTATTTTGATAAAAATGGCAGTATTTTTGAAATGCTGTGTATATTTTGGAAACGGTGGCCGATTTTGATCTTTCAAATGGCATTCAACTCAATTTAAACAATGCTTTAGCTAAAAAATCAGTAGGTTCAAAAATTTGCGTCATTGATAGATCCCAAACAAATTGACCGTTTTTTAACCAATTAACGCTACGTGACGCAGTTTTTAAAGGAGAAAAGATGATAAGATTTTGAAGTCAATCGGTATATTAGCCTGAATTATTTCAAAAATATTATGTACTTTTGCTAAAGAAAACGTAATTTTAATATTTGAAAAGCTGTAACTTTTGAAAATAAAATTCGGTTTTGATTTTTAAAAGGGCATTTGACGTAATTTTTTTAGTACTAAAATATCGTAGAATACCTAAAAATATTGGTTGAAATATTTCGAAGTTATGTCGAAAAAACACTTTTTTCAAAAGTTTCGTAAACGATTACATCCAAACGAATAAACTGATTTTGAGGCAATTTATGCATTAGACGTAATTTTTTGAGGAATAGAGCTGCTTAGTTTTTGTACTCAATAGTACATTAATCAAGAAGTTATTTAAAAAAAATCTGTTTCGCCACAATTTTTTTTGGGTTTTTTCAAAATTTCTCAAAATCTCTTGGGCCCATTTGGTTCAAATTTTCAGGAAGTATAAGTTGAGCGGAATCCAATCGAATGCCATCAACCGCGTTTCGATCGGTCCAGGCGTTAACAAAACTTATGAGTTGTTGACACACACACATACATACAGATATACTGACGTCATCGCGAAAATAGTCGAAAATGGTTCCTAAGACTACAAAACGTGGACATATGGTGAAAACTCCATTTTTGAAAATCGGAGCAGAATCGGTAACTTCCCTATCTACTTACGTAGTGGGAAGTTAAAAAGTACAAGTGGTTTAATAGATTAATATTGTATTAAAATGGAGTGAATGAAAATGAATTAAATGAAATAAAACTACCACGCCAAAGCTTAAACCTAAAAGTGCGATATTTTTTCAGTAAAATGTACCACTAAAGGCCACAGATCGTCGCCTAGTGTAGCTTTGTAGCATTTTAACTCGTTAATTTTGTAATAGGTGGCGTTAGCAGTAATAAAATTCTAATACAAAATGTATCTTCTATTTTTTTTATGTTTATGAAATAGCACTTTAATGGTAGATAACATATCTAGACATGAATTTAAACCACCACGTCAAAGCTCAAACCTAAAAGTGCGATACTTTTTTAGTAAAATGTACCACAAAAGTGCATAGAAAGTCGCATAGTGTAGGGCTCGCTTCGCTCGCCCAAATAAAACAAAAATTAAATACTCACTTTGGTGCCAGGCTGTCAAACTCATCGAAAAACAATATGCAGGGCCTCTTCAGCTCAGCCCTGGAAAACAGTTGAATTTTGAAATTGCGGAACAGGTTGTATTTTAACTGAGCTAGTATTTCTAAATATCAAACATGTACATTGTAAAAACTAGCGTCTACGTCCACGACCATGTATTCCATCATTTACATATTCAAGATATTAAGTCAGAATGGACACATCCAGAATGAAATTGTGATTCTATTTCTGTAACTGAGTAATACTCGTAAAGCCTTTAGCGCAAGTTTACAATGAAAGTCAAATAACAGTAAGAAATTAGTAACAGGTATGGCGGAGTGTGATGCTCTCGAGTGAGATATCTCGGATCTAAATTTATTGTTTGGTAGTCAACATGGAAGTGAAAAGTTTAGTCTTGCTCGCCTTAGCGTCGTGCCTGATACGGCACAAATAATCTATAAGACATAAAGTAAACAAATGCTTATTTATTTTAATCCGGACGTCTCCCCTCTTCCAAATTTAAATAATAATATATTTTTTATTTAACATTAATTTTAAATTAAGTTTTTTTAACATTAACGGAACGGAGTCTACGGGACAAGCAACTCTCGTATGTGGCATTGTAGGTATACGCTTTTGCGAACTTCCCAAAGCTGTTAGAGACTTTCTAGTAAAATGTATTAGGAAAAGTTGTGATGAAATTTCAGACTATTTAGAAGACAAAAATCCTGGGATTAACAAATGCTTTCAATGCAAAAACCAATATCATATATGTGTTGCGAGGGTTGCTTGTGACGAGGTCTAATGCCACATGCATAAGTTTACCGGCCACCTTACCCTCCAAACCGGAACACGACATCGACAAGCACTGACGCTATTGCGGTAGGAATGGTAAGGCGATGGTACCAGACCCAGGCGAGACCATGCAGAACTCTACCACCTAGTAGCCACGGTGGTAGTGACTTGCATAGCCAATCGGTCGCCTTTTACGACCTGCCTGGCAGAACGGCAGTTGGCCTATTTTTCAAAGGAGCCTGGGACCAACCCGGGGAATGTATTAATTGTAACAATTGTAATATTTTATTTAACCGATATATAACCAAGAAAGCTCGATCGAGCCGCACGCGATAGTTTGTGGAGTTCGGTTGTAAACAACCACGCTCCCATTTGATTTGTATGAAGAAGTTGTGTGGCTTACGCTCTGTGGTATATTTCCTTTATCGTTAATTAAAAATATTCAAATAGTCTAAGATTATTTAGTCTGTAAAATGATGTCACTTTAGCGCAAAAAATCAGTGATACGTGTGTCTTGTGTCTTGTATTTATTGGACTATCGCATGTAACTATTGTTTTTTTTGTTATAAAAAGTTGATAAAAGGTTTGCTTAGCTTATAATGATTGTATTTAGATATTCAGCTGTAAAAAATAAATCGTAGTAACAAAAAATAAGGATCAAGTAAATTATAACTTTTTTTTACTATCGATAGGGAAGCGCTTGACCAAGATCTCGCCTGATGGTAAGCTATGATGTGGCCTAAAATGGAACGCGCTTCCCTAGAAGGTACCTGTTCACTCTTCTCTTGAAGATCCTCAGGTTGCACTTGTCAGGGAACACAGACTCAGGAAGCATATTCCAGTCCCTTGCGGTTCGGATCAAAAATGTCGAATCGAACCGCTTTGTCCGGGTACGTGGAACGTCCATCATATGGCGATGCCTAGTATCTGTGCACCTCGACCATCGATAGAAAAATGGGGATGGCGAAATTAAGTCGTGCAATTCCGCAGCGCCGTCTCCAAAGTGTATCCGCTAAAAGACCGATAGACTAGTCTCTCTACGGCGATAAGCGAGGCTCTGGAGTTTTTTGCCCACCAGATCATCGTCATTTATGAGCCTCTTGGCACGCCTCTCTTTCGCCTCAAGGTCTCTAACTGGTATTTCGGATAGGGCGGATCCATCCCAGAGGTGAGAGCAGTATTTCATGCACGAACGGACTTGTGCTTGATAAAGATTGAGCAACTGTCCCGGGCTGAAATACTGTTTCACCTTTGCCAGAATACCAAGCTTTTTTAAGGCAACGTGGGCTTTCCATTCGATGTACGAACCAAAGTTGAGAGTAAGCGTTAAGGTGATGATACTAAGGAGCTCAAATTGGTCAGTCATCTGCACGTACACACTCTGAAAAGATGGAGACAGATGGAATGGACTCCGTTTAGCGGAGAATAGACACGCCTGGGTCTTAGTCGCATTACCATGACCAGATTGACATCGCCCCAATCGGACGCTGCCTGTAAGGACAGGTTCATATGATCTACCATCGCCTCTGAGAGCCCGGATCTGTGCCGTACTGGCTCGCGCGCTGGATACGTAACTCTCCACAGCAGTGCTATCATCTGCGTACTCATAGATACCGGGCTTCAGCAGACAGTTAATATGTAGCAGGAATAGAGTTACGGAGAGAATTATTACCTGAGGGACTCCGGCATTTATAGCGATTTAGTCGGACAAGCAGCCGTCGAGGAATATTCTAATTAACCTGCCACTTAAAAAATCTGAGATACAGGCGCAGGGACCAGTAGGTAGACCGTACGAAGGAAGCTTGCCAATAAGACTATCATGCCAATCCCTGTCAAAGGCCTTCAAGATATCAAGGGAAACAGCTAGTGCTTCACCATGATTCTCGATGGCCATGCTCAAGATGTAGGGGACATACGCTAGAATATCCCCAGTGGACCGATTTCGGCGAAACTCGTATTGGCGGTCACTGAGTAAATCAAAACTGAGTAATAATATTAGGTAGTATCGTTTTTTTCAAGAAAATTTTAACAATAGTACTTTATATTGATGCCTAATAGATAAAAGATATCAACTAGTAAATGTTCGTTTACAGAATGCTAAAATATTGATTCATTGTAAAGTAATAATACTTTTTATACATCGCGCCGGCATGTCGTCATGACCGTTGAAAACGCGCGAACGCGTCTTGGCTAGTAATTATGTCTTAATTTTTGATTTTGATTTTTCTCGAATGTCAATCGGTTAAAAAATAATTGATATGTAGCAAAAAGAAGCCGGATGAGTTTCTGCCGCGTGATCATCACAATGTGCGACAACGTTTTGAATCCAAAATAACAATATTTTCATACGTCCAATGTGCCTACTAGGTTCTATTTTTGTAGAATCGTCTCATTTCTTATTAAATAAAGTGTACCACAAATCTCATTGAGTTGTGAGACAGTATAAAAGACTAGCTAATGAACCCCAAGTTTCTTTCTTACTCACTCATCAAACAAATTCCTTACAGCTTTCTCACTCTGGCCAATATACTTGGAGAGTATCTCAGGTCCCTTGACGGAGATGAAGTTGATGTTGGCGAGGCGCGCCAAGCACGAACCCAGGTGCGACTTGCCGGAGCCCGGCGGTCCGTACAGCAAAATACCGCAACCGCGCTCCGGGAACAGGGCCGGATACTACGAAAATTCTTAAATCACACAGCGAAATGTGTGATAATCTTCTTCGCTGCATTTTACCGTATCGTAATTATACCATGTTTTTTTCTTGTAATAACCGTGATCGACAGCTTTATGCCTTCAGTAAAAGCACAAGGCTATTAACACACTAGACTTTGTGGTAGCGCTGATATTTATATAAAATTTTTATCTCGAAAAACTTCAATAAATGTTTTTTGTCATCGATTGCGTAGTCAGCGACCCTGACTACGCAATCGACGGCGCTCGGGTTCGATCCCCGACAGGGAGAAGCATTTGTGTGATGAGCATAAATGTATTTAAGGGTTTGGGTGTTTATTAAATATATTCCTATATTCATATATGTATTTCTATGTATTAGTATCGTTGGCTAACACCCATAACACAAGAAAATAATTTGCTTACTTTGGGGTTATTTGCTCGAATTGGGTGGTTTTCAGAAGCCGAGTGAGTCCGTCGGCATATCACTCGGATGTGGTCCGAAGTGAAAACCAGTTTATAACATAGTTATAAAATATATTAAATTAATTGTTGGCTTTTAAACATTAGTTCCTGAAAACCTTCTTTTTTTCACATAATATATAAATCGGATTCTTCTAACTACTGTCCCTATTTTAAACTGATTGTCTTCTAAGATAATGGAAATCTATTTAAGTCTATGCAGTTGCGAACAAACACTAATTAAAGTATCAGGAAATGTTTGCCTAAATAGCACGCACACCTTCCTACTAAGATATTGCATTTGTTAACGGGTTTTGAAAATCAGACCATCTGCCTTCCTGCTAGGCAGCTTTCTTTAAGACGAGAGAAAGTAAAATATGACACTACCAAGTGATTATTAGGTGGTAGGGTTCCGAAATCAAATAGGGTACCACCAGTTTTAATTTGCAATTTACCACAGGTTTTTACACGTGATATATTTTATTATTAATGTTATGGCTTATGTCAATAAACAAATAAGCTCAAACTTTCTCTTGAAAAAAAATATTCTAAGCATGAATCCAATAATAAACTGATTTTTACACCTTTCTTTTGTTCATTTTATTTTTAACCTGTTTAGTTGTTTAAGCTAATTTCGGTCCGACAGAAAACCGCCATCACTAAGCGCTCTTGCGACATCACAGTAGGTATGGCAAAAGTGTCACATTTGGTTTACAAAAGTAAAGGCTATAAACATCAGCTTTTTTATTTTATTAAGTTTATAGACTGTGGTTGTAAAAGACCCTTATAATTCTTTTTTTTATTTTTTCTTAAGTTGAAACTTGAAGAACAAAATAATAGGAGTATTCATACCAATATCGGCCAAAATATGGCTTCAGTAAGCGCTTGCTTTATTTCGTCCATTCCACCTACAGATCCCCAGATGTCGAAGGCTTTGATTTTCTCCTCATCCTTTAGCGTTTCCTCTAAGAGACGGGGTTTGGAACCCGGACACGCTTCTGAAATTTACAACAATGTGTTACCTACTCTTTGAAATGATATATAATGATAACGGAGATTTCTACAAATATAAAAACAGATTATTGGTTAATATATTTATTCAGATTTAAAAAAAAAAATAAGCACAAAAGCAGTCAGTCCTCTTAATTACAGGAAACAAACGAAAATCGTTATAGGTCGGTAAATTTATGCAATGGTAGAGAATGCCAAGTAGCATTAAGTCTTATGTACTCAATTGTGCATAAATTTTTAAATAAATAAAATAAATAATAGGAATCAACACCAATTTTTTTATCGTAATGCACCAAACACACAAATTACACTCGTGTTGAAAAAAGTTAACCATCGCCTTCAGATACTAAAGATGTTAATGGGACGTTGCTATGTGGCAAAGTGTATTCTACGTTGCTGGCATCCGATGACGAAATATTTAACAACGAATGGGAGCAACCCTAACTTAACGCGATGATGGATATCGAATAATGCCGACCGTAACCGACAACAACCGATGACAATCATAACACGACGACCCGCGATGGCCGATATGGAGTGAATGAATCCAACTGTAAATATACACGGATACGCGCAACGATACCAATTACAAGTGTCAAGTAAACTGCGTGCTTGAATAGACTATATTTTTAAATGCGAATGCAAACTTATAGCTAACTAAGTAAAAAACTTTTTATTTTAATATTTTGTCTATTTATTAACATTAACTCTTATTTAATATCATAAATGTTTTTACGTTGAAGGACGACGGTATCACTATAGTTACAAAAACGCAAAACTATCCAATATTTTTGATGTTCCCCAGCCAGTATGAGTTGGATGTCAAACACCGTTGTCGCCAATAAAGATGTTGACAACGGGTGACGCTAAAAAAACAACGATATGCATCAATGACAAAAAATAACAGAAACGCCCATGTCTAATCACGATGATACCTAGATGAACATTTTGCTCTTTCTCGCATTTTACAAACTGACAACTGATCGCAAAAACGCAAAAAAATTCATTCCTCATAATTACCATATTTTTTAACAGCTTTGAATATTTTCTGGTTCACGTAGTCAGTGATCTCCCGCACGTTGTACCCGATGGTTTCAATGGCCATTCGGTTGATGTCATCATCTTCCACCGCGAACGACTCCCGTATTTTGTCATTTATTAAGTGTTGTAAAAGACTAGCCCTTTCATCCTACAAAATATTTTACATGTTTTAAATCTTTTGGACGAACAAATAAAGCTTACGATCCGATTTATCGCAAGAAACAAGCAATAGTAATATTAAGAAAAATTTTATTTACTAAAACAACACCATATACAGTACGCTTTTTTTAGACGAGGGACGGAATCGAACTTGTGAAAATTCGCTCTTTTCAGGTTGATTAGTAATAGATTGTACACAATGAAGGACACGATAGTTAATGGTCATAAGTAAACATCAAAAATATAATAAAATATTGCTTAACTACGTAGTAAATGTTAACGAAATTAGTGTATTAATATTCAAAACGTATGCTCACCGCACGATGTACTAACGAGTCTAGTAGCAAGTTCGTTAAATCGCCGTTTGTAAACAATACAACTTCTATGCCTCGAGCGGGGGTAGCCATTTTTATTTGATAATTAGGTAAAAATTTAAGTATCAATTTTTTTAGATAAGCGGTATCAGATTCGAGTACTGATCACCCTCCTTTAGTATGTCAATTCTTTTACCAGTCAACCTGTATATATCGCATAAAAATATTGAAAAAAAAGTGATAAATAACGGAGAAAACAGTAATTAAAATATTGTCGAAAGTTTCGCATTTTATAGTCACTCTTGCGCTTAGCGTCATGAGACAGCACATCAGTAGTAGGTAGATAATGTAAATGTAATTACCTCCCCGCATTAAACTAGTGTGACTCATTTTCTCTTTACACTTTGTTCCTGGCTTAAGGCAGGCAAAAATACCTAGGCACTAAATTATAAGAAATGTTTTAAGCATGTTAGAATTTAAAAAAAGAAACCTTAATATTTATGACGTATTTTAAAAATTGAATAAACCTATTTATAATTATTGAACTTAATTAATTTAAAAATAAAAATTTTACACTAATCTCATTTTTGAATTTTTCTTCTGAATACGAAGATTTGGGAACACCTCATTGTAGTATCTGATAATACATCGCACACAATCATTACCTAACGCATAAGCATGTAACATATTCCTTTATTGGAAAGTTGATAAGATGACATTGTTATTGTTTATTAGCCAAACACGATTACAAAAATACGAGAGGAAGTTTACTGCATTACGCATCTGGACGTCGCGGTGATGGTTTCTCTTTCCATCTGGAGAGTCATCTACTTGTTTGCTATCTAATGATAAAAAATATGTCTTAAGTATCTGACGGCGACGATTTCCTTTTCCATCAGGAGAGTTATTTCCTAGTGTTATCCTATGACATTTTTTTATATCATAAGATAGCAAACAAGCAATTGGGTCTCCTGATAGAAAGAGTCAACCATCGCCTATAGACACTAAAGATGTTAATGGTGCGTTGCTATCTTATGGCGAAGTCTAATGCCATATGCGTAAGTTTACCAGCTACCTTACGCTCTAAACCGAAACACGACAGTGACATACAGGAATAGGTAAGGCGGTGGTACCAGAGCCGGTCGAGCTAATACAGAACTCTACCTACCTAGTAATAAACATAAAAAAAGTTGAAACAACTAACCTGATCTAATTGTGGTATATCAAATTGAGCCGTGAACAAGGGTCTCCCGGTAACTTTCCGCAAGGTTTTATGTAAGGACTTAACGCTAGTAGCTGTGAACACTATACACACTCCTGATCCTATAGATTGAAGAAAATCTTTTATCTCTAAAGCTAGCCTGAAAATTAAATAACGATGATAAAAAATAGCGACAAATTAAAAATAACACAGACGCTATGAGGAACAGTATTTAAAACCAAAGTGTTTATATAACGAAGGAAATGAATCTGGAGATACCAAACAAGCATACACAAACATGTAAAGAGATTAATGTACAGTAGGTCTCAATCTATTTTGGCCGCTCTGCAGTGAGCACTTAGTTGTAAGAAATAAAAGTAAAAGGACAAGCAGCTCAAAACTTAATCTATACTAATATTATAAATGGGAAAGTGTATGTGTGTGTTTGTCCCTCTTTCATGGCAAAACGGAGTGACAAATTAACGTGATTTTTAAGTGGAGATAGTTGAAGGGAAGGAGAGTGACATAGGCTACTTTTTGTCTCTTTCTAACCCCCCATTTCCCACGCGAGCGAAGCCGCGGGTTGTGTTGTGTTGTTCATTCATTGTGTTGCTAGCAAGTTACAATAATTATAGTAGGGAAGCCCAAGATGCTAAAAGGGTAGTTACTCAAACGTCATAGAGATATATTGGATTTTGTAGATTTAATTATAGGAAAAATAAAAGGTTATATAATATTTTTTCATTTTTATGGTGGGGAAAAAATCTGTAAATAAAAAAATATTAAAAAACCTGTGACATGGAAACACTAAATCGTGTCAGATTAAGGTATGTTGGGTTAATTGTCTGCTAAAAATTAGAAAATCTGTCGATTCAAGTGTAGCATAAACCAGTGTGATGGTCACAATGTTGCAAAGAAAACATTGTTTTGACATTCTCGAGCGCGTCATGATGCAAAAATAACGAAAAAGTATAATCTGACAATTTCCACAAGCCACACATTATAAAAGAAAATACACACATTATTATTTTTGTCTCAATCGGGTAAAAAGTAGCCTATATTAAAAAAACTATCTTCACGCCTGTAGGTACAACCAGTGCACCCATAATAAGGCGAAGATACTTGGTCCCACAGTGTGATAGATGGCAAGCATATCGCCTAGGTTGTCGTCAACTTGTTAGCCTATATTACTCAGCAATAATGTGGCTGTATATCATTTTTCAAATCCGTCAAACAGTTTTTGAGTTTATCCATTCAAAACAAACCAACAGCCAATCTTAAATCTTTATAATGCCACTAGCATTATAAAGATTTAAGATTGACTGTTGGTTTGCTTATATAAAATTTTAGAAAATGTTGGTACATAAAATTTTAGAAAAAAATCAGACTTCAATTAAAATATTACCTATCATGAAATGTACTATCATGGTGTGCCTGGCCTTCTGAATCTGCTGCTACTATAGCATCAAAATCGTCACATATTAACACCGCTGGACTGTGTTTGAGACATTTTTGTACTGCTGCCTCAAGCTTCTCAACAATACCGTTACGACCTTTCAGAGAACGGCAATGTATGATATGAGACCACATAGTCAAATCTTTTTGGATTATGTGGCAAATCGAAGTCTTTCCTGTTCCACTAGGCCCTGGAGGAAATTATTATACAATTTAATAAAGTCAAAACAAAATAAACTTGACAAAAATTGACAAAAACTACAACATAAAAAATCTACATAAATTAATTTTATCATATCATTATCTATATTATATTATACATATAATAAAATCGTAGGAAAGTCAAAACTGTACATTGAATATTTTTTAAAAGAATACTTGGGGCGTGATCTACAATCGATATCGAAGCAAAAAATATAGTTTTTAAAATTTTGTGTTTGTCTGTATATATGTCCGGGGTAAACTCAAAAAGTACTGCATGGATTTACTTCAAATTTTGCATGAATATTACTTACAAGTCGGATCAACATATAGGCTACATATTATCAAGCTATCACCTACAGGAGAGGAGCAGTGCGGAGTAAACGAAGTCCGCGCGGACGAAGTCGCAGGCAACACCTAGTATATGAATATAAAAATGCATTTGGTTGAAGACAGTATTATGGGTAGGTATATAGCAGTTTTATTCTAGAAAATTTCAGAACCTTCTGATTCCAGAATTTACAGTTAGAAAATTAACAAGTCCTGTATCTGGGAATATACACAAACATTGTCATTCTTAATAATTGAAAGTAACAAGCAATCATTAACAAAGTACAGTGTTAAGGCAAATGCCTCAATAAAGACTGTAAAATCCTTTAAAAACCCTGGCAAATGATTATTTTAAACTAATACCCTTGACCGTTTCACAATTCACAAACTATATATATTTTTTTTTAAATTAAATAGCTAATTCATTTCATATTTACTGCATCATATCAATAAATCAATAATTTTTATTCAAAATGAGTATGGAACATACATTTTTTGAACTTCAGTAATACAAACGTAACAATAATACAATATTAAACGTAACAATAATACAATAATAAATGAAAATAAGTAAAATCACATACAACTTGTATCTACACGTCAAAAAAAAATAACAAATATCAAGAATGAAAGTAGTAAGAATCTTATGAAAATAAAGTTAGGGGCTTATAACTTAATTTGTTGATAAATATGTAACTGGTACAGTACAGATGTCCAAATTTAAAATGATCAATATAACAAAGTTAAGTCTAATGGTGGAGGATAACGGATAATAAAATCGTAGGAAAGTCAAAACTGTACATTGAATATTTTTAAATGAATACTTGGGGCGTGATCTACAATCGATATCAATGCTAAAAATATAGTTTTTAGAATTTTTGTCTGTTTGTCTGTATATATGTCCAGGGTAAACTCAAAAAGTACTCCATGGATTTACTTCAAATTTTGCATGAGTATTATTTATAGATCGGGTCAACATATAGGCTACATATTATCACGCTATCACCTACGGGGGAGGAGCTGTACAGAGTAAACAAAGTCCGCGCGGACGAAGTTGTGGGCAACAGCCAGTAGTTAATAAATCTGGTTGAAGTTGTCCAACTTATTGTACTATTTTATAGCTTGTGTGACAAAAATATACGCTTTAACTATACTTTCCGGTGTAAAAAAAAAGATGAATAGTTATTTAGATCACGAAAAAGTGTAGCTTAAGTGCCAGTTTAGGTCACAGTGCTATAAAAATCAAGTTACCTGTAATCAGTATATTGCTCTTTATTTGTGATATCCCCATGAATGTAGCGTCCCTTTGTATTTCAAAGTTGATATATGCTATCACTTTCTCAACTAAATTATTAAAGGTTCTAATTGCCCTACAATAATTCTTTGAATCATATGCTAACTCTGAGGGTCCTGGTCTTGGAGTGTCAAGGTCTTTCCCTTTGAATAATTGTGCCGACACTGTACAATGGCGAAATGATTCTGAATTTAACATTGTATATGTAATGTTCTCTGGTTTGAGAAGAAATCTTAAATACCCACTACATATTTCTTTATTTTGTTTAGCCATCCCACTATTAATGAGAAACTTTTTTCCTGAGTGTGTATTTTCAACCACACATCTCTTAAACTTTTCAATAACATCCATTTCATTTTGATTTTCCTCTGAATATATCTGTATATTTATATGTGATGGTTGTTCAACTTTGTCACCAATTATTTCAAAGTTTACTTTTCTACCATTCTTTATAATTATAATTTCATTTAATGACTTAGGAATAAGAACTGTTGGTATATTTTTATTGTAAACTTCTCTACATAGGCTCCTATATATAACATTATCTATGGGAACTATTTCAACACATACATTAACAAGTGTCTCTTGAATTCGACCATCACTTAAAAAGTCACTTTCACCTGGAATTTTGGTCATTATTGCTAAAATTACTGGTAACTTTGTATGTTTTTCACTTAACAAATCTTCATGAACAAAAACAGTATATGGATGTATTAAATTCCTTTTTCCATCACTGTCTATTGGTAAGGCCCTCAAGACATGCCTTGGGTTTACATTTAGAAAGGGTTCAAGCATACTTCTGTTTTTTTCACCAATATCATTAAATTTGTCATTAGTTTTTACAGGTAATTCAGCTTTAGTGTTGTTTGGACAAGGAGGACTTGTAAAAGCATGCATTTTAACTATTATTTTACTTTCAGTGACTAGAAGTCCTGTTTCTTTTGGTGTAAAAACTACTGGAAGAGAAGGTGATATCCAGACAACTGCCTTTTGATTAGCTGAAACTACTCTCAGCTGGTCTAAAATATTATATTCTAAAGTTTCCACATTGTGTTCCTGAAAACATATTTACAGTAATAAGTACCTATTGGATTTATTTAATCACTAATTAAATTTATTAATTATGAGATTATGATATATGAGATGGATAGGATTAAAGATAAATTATGATTTAACCATTTGGATAAGGAATTTGCATGAAAAACCAACAATAGTAGGTAGTAGATATAACAAACTTAATTTATTTATTTATGGATGCCACATGCACAAATTTACCGATTTTCTTACCCACCAAACCAGATGAAGACTATCACCAATGCTAATACAAAAGAAATATATAAGGCGGTAGTACCAAACCCTTATCAAGAAAATGAAGAATTATACCACTTAGTCAGTAATCATAATGTTAGGAACCTCTGGATTTTTACGAGATGTCTAGCACTGAGGTAATTGATCTATTCTTCAAAAAAGAGCTCAGATCAACATATTGAAAGTGTTCATTATCTATCTATATAATTCAAATAGAATTGAAATACTTACAAGTATTTCTTGGTCATCAGCACTGTCGGCATCAATATAAATTTCATTCAAAATCTTAATGTCTGGATATGGAGCAACAAAAACTTCAGCACCTTCTTCCAAGCCAACATGTTTACAGAACAATGGGTTGAAAGAAATCTCACCATCTGGTATTGCAGTATTAAACATAGTCCAGGCCAATATTTGTTTGTCTTTATGTTGAATTTGAACTGGTTCTGGCTGAAAGTTTTTTTTTGTTTAAAGGGTTCTGAATGTTGGAACAGAGTTGGTTATTGAAGAAGCTGGTTTTACAGATTAATTATATACTTTTTTAAATAGTTCTTATCTAATTTTTAGAAGTATATTCACTGGAAAAAACTACATCAATTGGTCTATCCCCAATAGAAGGGAAGCCCAAGATGATGAAAAAACGATATTTACTCAAGCACTGTTGCACCTATTTGATTATGTAGATTAAATGATAGGAAAACAAAGGTTATATTATAATGTTTTTCATTTTAATGGTGGTGAAAAAATCTATAGATAATAAAAATGTAAAAAAAAACCAGTGACATGGAAACACTGAAGTACGTCAGATTAAAGTACGGAGGGTTAATTTCCATGTTAAAATTTCGAAATCTAACACTTCAAGTGTAGTGTAAGGAAGCGGGAGGGTCACTAAGTTGCAAAGAAAAGATTGTCTTGATATTCTCAAAATATTATTTTGACATTCTCGAGCTGATCTGATTTTTGTATTTTATTTTAGAGGAAATTATGTAAGAATAATTAAAGAAATATAATCTGACAATATTCACAAGCTTCGAGTTATAAGAATTTTGTTTTTTTAATGCCTTAGCAAAATGCGAAAGCAAATAAATGGTGTCTAGTTAATCACATTGTAATATAAATTAAGTATGTACACACTATGCTTTCCAAATAAAATAAAAATAAAATAAAATAAAAATTAGATGCCAGGCTCTATATAAAGGGCTTATATTTAGAGAAGTGCTAAGATCTCTTTGTCTACCCCCTATAGATACCAACAGGAATAAAATCTAATCCTAGACCCTAGGATTAGAATTTATTCCTCACATGAAATACATTAGCTTCAACTGAATTTTTAACATTCAGCCCTACTTTCATGTGCTTTGTACTGCATACAGAAGGGCTACTAATCCTAGACTATAACACTGGCATATTGTAGTGGGTAAGCAGTATCACAATATTTATTGTGCAATTTGAAAGGGTTGTAAGACGTTTTCTTAGTATGGATATGCCATTGAATCCCACTATCCCACTAGTTATGGCATACAAGTCAAAATAAAACTAGTGGTATTCTTTAAAAAGTGATAAATTTATCAATGCTTGAATATTATTTAATGAAGAAGATTCTGTAAAAAGGTATTTGCTTTTTTAAATATTTTTATTTTATCACGGTTATTGATGATTGAAATGTTCTGAGGTGTAAATCTAATAAAGTGATACGGTACAAAGTTATAGCATGCCGAAAAAAATATAATTATAATAATAAATATCACTGGACAAATTACATGAATTCATCTAACCCCAAAGTAAGCAATCTATTTGATTGTAATATTGGTGTTAGTCAACAATGTAATACATAGATATACATATATAAATACTTAAATATATTTTTTAAACACCCAAACCCAGAAAAACAAATGTCTATGCTCAGCACATAAATTTTTGTACCTGTAGGGAATTGAACCTGAACCCTATTGACATGTAGTCATGTTCACTTACCACTCAACCAACGGGGCAGTCAATTAATACCATACCATAACTAGAAGGATTCAATGGTGTATCCATACTATGATAACTTCACTCAATTGCAGCAAATTGCACTACCTATTCCAATCTGTTATAATAATAGGTAATATACAAGTATAGTTTTACTAATGTGTAGGGTAATTTTTGTGTGTGTGCAGTTGAAACTGGAAAATATAAATACCTCAAGTGTACTGGAATATTTTGCATTCATAAAACCAAAGCAACTTCTACCAATTGTAAAAGAAACCTTTAATCTTGTTCCACCAAACATTTTTATTCAGTTTTTAAAGATATGCTCCAAATTCTTGGAAATTTGTTAAATCCTTTTGTAATAGTAATTTTTTAAATTGAGTTAAGCTAAAAAGTAGATAAAATCTAATTATTTTTCATCTCCAATGTCAGAAATTTCATCACCTTTGCTTTTGATTTTGCCTAAAGCAGATATTTGATACAAATATATTCTTATTTCAATTCTCAAGAATTCTTTCTGAATTTTCAATCATCTAAATTTCATTAATTAACAGTTAGGACAGTGTGCGTTTTAATCTGCTCAGTGTTTAACCACAGGGCACAAATTAAATCAGAAACGAGTATCTGCTTTAGTTAATAACTAGCTGTGCCTGCGACTTTGTCCACATGGATTTTTTTAAGTAGCCTAAGTTACTCCTTAGTTAAGATTAGCCAGAACAAACAGACAGACAGACAAACAAAAATCGTAAAAAGTGTTATTTTGGTATGTTTACCGTGTATACATCCATATGCATTTAGTTAAAACCAGTTATTACAAACAGACACTCCAACTTTATTTATTTGTATAGGTATATAGATATGATCAGGATGAACATATTTTTACAAATTATTTATACACTAAGGACATTGTTAAATCAGCTCTAAGACGGACCAAAAGAAATAAGAGCAAATTGAATCATTTCGTTTATTATAGACATCATCTGTACTCGCAAACAAAAAGTACTTTGATTTTAATTTCATTTTCACACATAACGAGAAACTGCTATAACCCAAAGATAGACCACCAAATACTCTTTCTTACAAATATTTTTATCATTAGATATTTTTATCAGTATTCTTACCTCTGTACAAAGTACGGCAATAACAAGATTATATTTAAAGGCAATTTGGGTGTTAAGTATACTATTATGTGCCTATTCCTATGTAACCAATGGTCATGGTAGATTTTTGATATTGCCCTAAAATTGAAAAAATAGTACCTACGTTATTATTTTAATAACGATTAAAAACAAATATTTATCAAAAGTAGGTAATCATTAATCAACTTTGGTAATCAAAACAAACCTGAAGTGTCAGTCACTTGAATATTGTGACATTTGACAACTTCATTCCATTCCATTCATCATCTAAGATAAACCTTGGACAGATAAATAATGATATTATTCCGTTGCTTGTTGGGAATATAATAGAAAGTAATTAATATATTTAATGTAATTAAAGGACTAGTGATAGATATAAAGATAATTCAAGGAAATTAGGAAAAATCTGCTGTTGTAATACCCATTTTTAAATGTTAGAAATTATTTTTTCTTGAAATGATTTTATGGAATGAAACGTTAAAGATTTTTTGTTGGTTTGCGAAATGCCAATCGCAATTCAAAGTTGAAGCAACGGTTTTTGTAGATAGCTCTGTTCGGTTGCGAGTTGAAATTTAGAAAAATTTAAATAAAGTTTGTTAGAATTTATTTTTAACAAGTTTTGCGTTGTGTTATAGTTATCAAAATTCGCCAAAACGGCTTCCTCCGCCTAAATATGTAAGTTCTCATTTTTTCTGTGTGATTCTAATGACGCTAAGATGTTCTCTTGTTTTGACTTGCCTCCATTAAAGTGATCGTTAAACATTAGCTTGTTTATCATATTTATTTATGATTGTCGTATGAAATTACTAAATAAGCATATGCAAGTAATTTACACATGTTATTTCTATACGTTACAGTTATCTGAAATGGCGCCAACGAAGTTGGCCTCAAAGCAAATTGGCGTCAACGAAAACATTAACGGCATTTTAACTAATGGAATTACAACGAGGAGTAAACAATTAGCTACTCATAAGACATATAAAAGTAGCTTGAAGGCGCCAAACAAACGAAAAGCAGATAGTCCTTTGAAAGATACAACGGCAAAACGGGCAGCTTTTGGAGATATCACAAATGCTTTTAACAAATCATGCGCTGCTAATGCTAAAGGCTTGCCATTAAAAAAGGTCATAGTGGAAAGTAAAGTGCTCCCTACAGTAAAGGTTCACAATTTTTTCTTGTATTAATATTTCAGGTTGAGGGTATTTATAAGGTGCTAAAATATTTTATGCATTGGTAGACACCATTCGAGTCTTAATTTCATGTTTGATCACATAACGTAATCTTTGTTTACCTTTTATTTATTTCCATATGCATTAATGCAACCTTTACTAGGTCAATGAACTTTCCCTCCAAAAAAAAATACTATCATTTTTATTTATTATTTCATTGACACACGACTATTTTTTCCTTTACCTTACTAAAGAGAGGTTTAGTAATACTGTGTATAACACATCCAAATATTTTTAATGCTTGTGTCTGTGCTGTGATCTGAAGAGTAGGAAGTGCACTATATTCACACATGAAGCTTCAGAAAAGGCAGTGCACCAATATCTGCTATTTTTTATTTCTATATGTGCTTTTGTGACTGGAAAGTGTTTGCTATCTACATTCTATCAGCTATCTAAACCACAGCAGTTATTAGAGAACACCAGACAAGGACACAAATCTTAAGGCCGGTCAATGAAAAAATATAATAGCTGTTTGCACCACAAATGTTTTCTTTTAACATAGTCGAACTTTTTGCATTAATTATATTCTGTAATTAGCAGTTACTCACATTGATATAAAAAACACAAGATACACAATCAGTGTCTCAAAAACGTCCTCTAAATATAAGCGCAATATTTAAAATTGTGCGCTCATTTCAAATAGAATCGCGTCGGTTGTGATACTGTTAATTTTATAACTTTTCGTACATTGCTTTGTAAAAACAACTATTAGTCTTGCGCTTAAGGTTGGATATGCAAAAACATAGATTTTTGCAATATCTATAACTACTTGTGTGAAATTAGGGACAGTTTTGAGTGTCAGTTTTGTTCGTGAACTGTGTATCTTGGATTTTTTATATCAATGGTTACTCACAACTTCATGACAAAAATCATTACTTCTCTTTGTCAGCCCGACAAAAAAGTAAAAGTAGTAGTATGTCACACCTAGATAATGTAGTTTTCTAAAGGTGAAAGAATTTTTAAATTTGGTCAAGTACACTGGTCATCAAAAAAATCGGCCCACCCTGTTTTTGTTCGTTATTTCTCAATTATTTCGTAGATAAGCCATTTCTCACAGTTGTTTTTTGTTTTGAGGGTCGGATAAGATGTTTGACACTCTGTTTGTCATAAATCCTATGGCACTTAACGGTACTTGATTATTTTTTGTTCAAAAATACTGCTAATTGCTGATTTGACGGTTTACGTCGGTACAAATTAAGCTCGTGTTTCCAGTCCGAAACAAACTTTTCTCGGGATATCTTGTTATTTACGTTAAGTTTATTTACTGAAGCTGTAGTTTTGATTAATTTTGCCTGAAAATATGGATACTACTGAAGCGGAGGCAGCGCAAGTTGTGGCTCTACTGCAACAGGGCTTAAGTCAATGTGTCGTGGCTAGAAGATTGAATCTCAGCCGTTCTGCAGTTCGACGAGTTTACCAAAGGTTTCTAGAGACTGGGCAGTATCGAAGAAGATCTGGATCTGGCAGACACAGGGTGACAACTCAAAGGGACGATCGCTTTTTAGTGGTATCGGCTTTAAGAAATCGACACCTTTCTGGCGTCGATCTCCAACAACGCTTACGTGAAGATCGGGGTGTGGCTATAAGTGACAGTACTGTTAGAAGGAGACTTCGAGAGCAGAATTTAAGACCACATAAACCAGCAACGGGACCACTTTTGACCACAGCTCATCGTCAAGCAAGACTTCAATTTGCGCAAAATCACATTAACTGGACTATAGGTCAATGGGAGTCAGTTCTTTTTAGTGATGAGAGTCGAATGACTTTATACGGTTCTGACGGACGTCGTAATGTAATGCGACGACCGGGTGAACGTTATGCCCAGTGTTGCATAAGAGAAACAGTCAGTTACGGTGGGGGCTCTGTAATGTTTTGGGGCGGGATATCTTTAACTGGACGAACGGAGCTGGTTTTCATAAGTAGAGGTGCTTTAACTGCTGCACGATACATTACGGAGGTTTTAGAAGACCATGTGGTGCCTTATGCTGGCTACATCGGGGAAAACTTTCAACTTATGCATGATAATGCACGGCCACACATAGCGCGCAATGTCACCCAGTATTTAGAAGAGGTCGGCATTCGTGCTATGCAGTGGCCCGCCCGAAGCCCTGATCTAAACCCGATAGAGCACATGTGGGACACCTTAAAACAAAAGGTAAGAGCACGGAATCCAGCCCCTACCACATTGGGAGACCTGGAAACCGCCATCAAGGAAGAATGGGAACGAATTCCTCAAGAGACCATTAAAACCTTGATTAAATCTTTAAAACGGCGAATGCAAGCTGTTATTCGAGCAAGAGGAGGAAATACCCAATATTAAGATGAAAAAATGGTGACGATAACTTTAATGATTAAAAAAATGAGTTTGAAATTTTAACTAAAAAAATGTGAAATTAATGATTTTGACTTCAAATCCTAATTAAATTGATTTTTTTTATAATTTGAAGGTTTAAAGTACTTAAATTAGTGTAAATAAACATGATTAGTAAATCATTTTAGTTATTAAACAATATGTTTTCTTTTGCCAATGAAAACGCATAATTTGCGGTGAAAATGCAGGTGGGCCGATTTTTTTGATGACCAGTGTAGTTTTTGAATTAAATCGTAACAAACAAAAAATCATATTTTTACTCATTATTATATTCTGTAATGTGTATTATAACTTGGGATCTTTTGTTAAATCTGCTACTTTAAAATTGTCTGTGCTAATTTTTTGATTTAATAATCACATGTTCATTGTTACTAAAGAGAAATTAGCTGTTCACAATTTTTTTTAGATAACAACAAAAATACATACAACACTAAAATGCACAAACTTACTGTACTAAAATACACAATTTCCTTTATTCCACCTTGTAGAGTTACACCTGTTAGAGTTCAGTAAAATATAGCATGTGCTTGGCCACCACTTTGCCTATTTCCGATTCAAAAGCCTCAGTGTTTGTCATTCAAAAAGATTGGTGAAATTAAAACTGGTTTTGAAGTGAAACTTTAACATCATTATGATTTAAAACACATTAAAACAGCAATCACAATAAAGAAACAAAATATATATGTATAGGATTAAGCCAACAAGAGAATGAGATTACATTACATAGTATTTATATTTAGAACTAGCTTACCTGGCGAACTTCGTTGCGCCTAACATTCAATGAACAAGCAGATTTAGGATTTTAAAATTAATATGAAATTATAAAGTTAAATTTTTAATTAGAATAGTAAATATAAATTTTAAAAAATCAACTATTTTAATGATGTGCCAGCAAGATTAATTTTTATTTTGTTTTTGTTAATGGATATCATACTCCTTCACAACACATTAATATACTTAACTCCATTTCGCAAAAAATGTGGCTCAGACCTATTGGCCTCCAAGGCGATGATTTTAAAACTTGTTATTCTATTTTATATGAAGACAAATCCAAAATCATAAAAATTGGTCCAGCAGTTCTTGAGTTATTTATTTATTTATTATTTTATATTATAAGATAGCAAACAAGCAGATGGGTCTCCTGATGGAAAGAGTCAACTATTGCCTATAGACACCAAAGGTGTTAATGGTGTGTTGCTATCTTGTGGCGAGGTCTAATGCCACATACATAAATTTACCGGCTACCTTACCCTCCAAACCGGAACAGGACAGTGACTAGCACTGACGCTATTGTGGCAGGAATAGGTAAGGCAGTGATACCAGACCTGGTCAAGCCAATGCAGAACTCTACCACCTTGCTATAATGGTTTACATAATACAAATTTGTTATATATATTTATGTAGATATCATCTATCTAAGGCTCGGATTAAATTGATATGTCTATACACCCTTCAAGACAGTTTCTCCATCTGTCAGTGAAGCTTAAATTTATACACTGAAATATGGAGTTATACTACTTATAATAATAAAGCCTTTTATTCCAAGTTTTGGGTACATCTTTATCAATTCAAAAAATTTACTCAAAGAAAGTTATAGTAAGTCCTGCAACTCGGTGTGCCTCATGGCATAGGCCTCCTCCAGCTCTCTCCATTGTTTCCTGTCCTTTGCCACTCTAGTCCAATATGATCCTACAGTAAGGCAGATCATCATTCCATCTTGTTATTGGATGTCCCTGCTTTCTGCTCCCATCTCTTGGATACCACAGGGTTACCTGTTGGCTCCATTTGTTGGTTTTGCATCTCAACATGTGTCCTGTCCAACTCCATTTGAGATGTTCTATATGAATTATTATATCTGTAACTTTCGTCTTTTTTGTTATCTCAATGTTTCTGATTCTGTCACTTAGTCTGACTCCTAACATACTTTTTTCCATTGCTCTTTGGCAATTTTTTAATCTTTCACTATTTTTATCAGTAAGTGACCAAGTTTCACAACCATATGTCATACAGGGGAGAATGCAAGTATTAAAAGTCTTCCTCTTAATGTTTATACTCAAATCCCTACTTTTCATTATTTCCCTTAGAGACCAGTATCTTTTCCATCCACAAGCTATTCTTTTATTTATCTCCTTAGACATTGTGTCTTCGGAGGAAATAATTTGCCCTAGATAAACATAATCTTTCACATATTCTAACCTGTTGCCCCACGCTTCTATATCTGTCCTATGGAGTTGGTTATAATTTTTGTTTTATTTCCATTTATTATTTCTAACCCTACTTTTCTACTCTGTTCTGCTAAGGTTTTAACCATGAATTCTAACTTCTTTGGATCTTCTTCTGTTAGGACAATATCATCCGCAAATCTCAGATGGTTTAGGAGCTTTCCATTAATGTTAATACCATATTCTTTCCATTCTAGTCTTCTGAATATGTGTTCTAGCACGGCAGTGAACAATTTGGGAGATTATGGATCTCCTTGTCTTCCTCTGTCTATAGGAAACGGATCTCCTTTTGATTCTAATTTTATACAGCTTGTACTCTTCCTGTAGATGGATTTAATAATTTGTATATAGGCTTCTTCCACATCTTGTTCCCTTAGACTTAGCCAGATATATTTATGGTACAGACTGTCAAAGGCCTTGGAATAATCAACAAAGGCAATATATATAGGTTTCTGGTATTCCTTCAGAAATCAGAAATACTTTATTCAATAAAACTTTTTACAAGTTATTTTGACTTGTATTTTTCCAAAACCTGTTTGTGTGAATACAATATATTGTGCTGTAATTCTTTCTAAATCCCGCCTGCTTTATTGATTTGTTTTCGTCTAAAATTTGTGTGATTCTATCTAAGATTATTTTTGCGAAGATTTTGTACACATTGATATGAGGTTTATTGGTCTATAATTATTTCTGTTGTCTCTTGCCCCATTTTTATGTAGTAGAATAATGTATGAATTTCTCCATTGATTAGGAATGATGCCAGTGTTTAGAATATTGTTGAATAGTTTGGTTAGAATTGGACTCCGTGCCTCTTAAGTATTAACAATTCATTTGGTACATTGTCAGGTACATATGTACTTTGCAGTTTGTTAGTGGTGTTTTCTCTATCAGAGTCTTCATTAGAGTAGAGCTTTCTGTAGTAGTCTGTAGCGAGTTTCTGAATTTCTGCACATTTTGTTATTGGTTTAGACCTATTATTTTTCAATTTAGGTATCCATTCTAATCCATGTTCTCTTAATTCCTTTGAAAGCTTTTTTCGTTCCTCCTGTTTTTTGAATTACATCTTCTAGCTTCTTCATTCTCTTTGTTTTCCTGTCTTTCCTTATATTTTCTCTGATCTGTTTGCTTAGGCAAGATATTATGCTGTGGTTTGCTTTTCTATTATCTTTAATTAATTTTTTTCTTTCATCTAGGAGCTTCATTGTTTTCTCACTGAACCATCTGTGATTACACTTACTTTCCTCAAAAATGATAGGTGTTTATCTATATAGTCATACTTCTCACAAATGCTGATATCAGAATTTATTATGTCTAGTAAAGGAGCAACACTGAATGTATCAACATTTTTGGCATATTGATCTAATGGAAGAATTTTGTTTTTGATAAAATTTCTAACTTTTCTTGTTGGGCACCTGTTCAAGCAGCCGCATTTTCCAATTCCAATAAGCTTTCTTGTGTTCTTAAGGTTCTTACGTTTAGTGTTGCAATACTCCCTCGGGAACCAACCGTATTGGAAGATTTTTGGGTTGATTATGTTGTGGTGTGATATTTGTCTTTATTTGCTTATTTTGTTTCCGGCTACTATTGTGAGTTGTTAGTTTTTTGAGGTTTCTGATGGTGAATCAGATTGCTCTTGACAGCCCAGTTTCAGAACTTGCCTTATTGTTTTTTTAGTTGCTCCTGGCTTATTCCATAGTTTTCTTTTGTGTCAACAAATTAGGTAAACCCGACTTTTTTCTTTTTCTTTTATCACGGTTTTTGTCCTTATAATGTGTTGGTGTCCTTATAATTATTTTGTCATATTTTAGAAATGCTATATTCCCTTTCTTTTTTTTTTGTTCAATTTATTGTTGTAATTGTTTTCTTTTTTCCAAAACCTCTTTAGGACAATCTTCTTTAATGTAAATACCTCGGGGGAGATTAGCCTTGTTTTTCAATAATGTGTGTTTTTTCCACAAGGTTGTGAAGGAGACAATCACTGGTCGATTTATGTTGTTAATTTGTCGCCCTATTCGAAATAGGTCTGTGATTTCCTGGCTGTCAATAGGTACACCGGTGTCTACAATTATTTCCTTTATGTATTCTACAAGTTCACATTCTGTTTTACCTTGTTCCTCAACTCCAAAAAAGATTAAATTATTTTTACGTTTTTCTATTTCTATATATTTAAATTTTTTGAAGTTGGTTGAGCCATACATTTTCTTTCAACCTTTAATAATTCACAGCCGCGCTGCGGCGTGCACTATTAGCTATCTCTAGAACTTCGGACAGTATAAAAATATACAAGAAAGCACCACACGCTTTTTGTGAAATCATCATGTCTAGTATCCTAGTGAGAAAGGCAGAGTAAACCGAATGTTATAGAATTTCCGGTTCACCAAGATTCTCCGTTTTGTTAGTTGAAAAAAACGAATGGTGATCCCGTCGCCACATTTTCCCGACATGTTAATGATTATCGACTTTTCATAGCGGTATCCGGGACGTCTTTACATGCTCATGCAAAGTACGGGAGTGATAATATGCTTACTACCCGCCTGACCCCGAGTCACTACTGAGATTGTGGCTTTCGAGAAAAACCTTGTATATTTTAATCTCCTCCGGACCTCATCATAATCTGCGAATGGGCTCACCCATAAACCATGAAGTTTTTTGTAAATATGTATTTTTGTTTGTTTATTCAATATAGGTAAGAGTACAATAGTCACTAGCGTCACTCTATACCTTGTCCATTTTGGGTTATTTTCTAGCTAATATGGCTATGAAAGTGTGATTTTTAGACTATTTCGTTTCCTGATTTTGTCGTTGATTTTCTTGAGAAGCTGTGTTGCTTGTTACTGCTCCACTCAGAGGTATCTGGACAGATTTTCATAAAGTGTAGACTAACAATAAGATACGATAATCTCGCAAAAATTCATTGTTTCTGTATAATTCTTAAAAGACACACCAACAACACACCTAGTTTATAACTTACGCTCCACATACAATCGAATAATATATAAAATAAACTATACCTATGCGAAAGCAAGAAAATTATGTTCCAAGATAGAAGTAAAAATATTCTGTACGGAGGATTACTAATTACGTCCAATTCCATAAAAATAGTTCTACAACTACTTCGGAACATAATTTCTAGAATTCGGATGAGATACAGTACATAACCATTGTTATTGAATCAATCTACTTGACCAAAACCATAGGAAAGTATAATCAGATTGGACCAGTGACAAGTAGCTAGTCACTTGTGTATGGTTCAGCTACTTCCTCCTTTGGGACCAGTCACTGAATCTAACCCAGCAAATGTGGAGGATTTTCTTAGTTTTTATATATAAAACACACATTTACCTACTGTTAATATTTTGTGTTTCATTTCCTTTGTACTGTCGTGTATTATTTTATACCTACCTATAATTATTAAAGTGCAACTGAAATCACATGCAATAGGTAGTTAAATATATTAAATTCTTTTGAGAAGCTAATGTGATTGGTAAGTGATAAATATGTAATTTATTAAATTCATTAATGCTATTGCAAGCTATTTGATTTTAGAGCATCAAGCCACAGACCACAGCAATAAATGGTAAGGCATCCAAATCTAAACAGTTGCAGAAAGTAGCAACGAATGCTATAGAAACCGTTCAGAAGCATTTCGCCAAAGATCCACCAAAACCTGTTGCTGCAAAAGGTCAAAATGGTATTCTTAAAAATGTGGAGAGGAAAAAATCACTTGGCAAAGAGAATCAAAATCATAGCCAAAATTCGACTAAATCAGCACGAAGTGATTTGTCTGGTGAACCATCGTTATACATGACTGCATTGGAAAATATGTAAGTATCTTATAATCTTTAATATATTATTAAAGCACTATTCACACAATAGTTGTGTGTATAATTGAACTGATCTGTCCGCTTAGGTTAAGAGCGTGTATTCCATGTACAACGAAAACTTCATGTTTTCAAGTTTTTTCAATATCCATAATAATGTGAGCAGATTATTGGAAGGATATTAGTTTTTGTAAAATTGTCTTGATTTAGTGCACTACAGAGCAATAATATAATTTTTGATAAAGGTTTTTTGAAACAAAGACAGTCCCTGCAATCTGCATAGTGTTGTACGAAAATAGGCATCAGATTTATCTTTCAGGATGAATATAACTATTACAATGGTGCCATAATATTTTATTTTATCCATTTCTCCAACAAGGTATATGGTCCTAAAGCGAACACAGAGCCAAAATTTTTTGCTTTGTTTGCCGATCAAATTTTGAACCTGTGGTAAATTGAATAATCAAGACACTGCTGACATTATTTCGATATAGTTTTGGAAACAACTCGAAAACATGAAGTTTCGTTACGAATCGAATACGTGACCTTAAACAGCTTGTAATATATGGCGCGCGAAAGAAGATAAAGACCAATAAGAATAGCATGTGGTGATATGTCTCGCGCAAAAGAGACATTTTTGTGGATTACAATATAGTAATTACACGTAAAAGTGATTATTATAGTTGTGCGTCGAATTATGTCATTATACATAATATTAAAAAATACGAGATATTAGTTCTTCTTGTTTGTCAAAATTTCTACTTTCGCGCGCGACATAATATAACACACTGTTTAAACAGGCTGTGCTAGGCCTAGGAATAACTAGATGGCGTTACACTCGACGTTATCAATACCAAAGAAATATTTGGCAAGATTGACCCCGTGGCTCTGTACTGTAAGACAGGATAAAAAATCTGGTAACCGTGGACCCTGCAGGCTTTTTCTAAAACTTCCCGCTAACTTGGGTTGACCCTACAGGCCATAACTAAAACTTCACACTAAGTTTAAGCTCAAGGTAATTAAAAATATAGATACGTGAACTTAGATTTTTTGAGGCTTTTGTTGAAAACGACACTATTTCAGGTAAATGAGATGATTTTGAAAACAATATATTAACCTGAAAATCAGATTTCAGAAAGATAGATAATAGAAGATAGATTTAGGAACCAATTAAAAAATTTTCAACTTTCGCGACGTTTTATTATATGTATTTAGGATTAACGGAATCTTATCGCGATTAGTTGATAAATTATTTTTCCCGATATTTTGACGCTATTACAAGTACCATGATCAAGGGAAACTTAAGTACTACGTCTAGTTAAAATATTATGGTACCACCGAAATTCGCACAAAAGTTACCTCGCATAAAACACTAACCAAATCGAGAAAATAATTCAACTAATCGCGATAAGATCCTGTTAATATAATTATTGACTTATAAACTGAAAGTTGACTATTTTTCTATATTTTTAACTTCCTGCTACGTATGTAGATAAGGAAGTTGCTGATTTTGCCCCAATTTTTGGAAATCGAATTTTCAGCAGATCTCCACATTTTGAGGTCCTAGGAACCTTTTCCGACTATTTTAATGATGACGTCAGTATGTTTGTGTGTGTGTGTGTGTGTGTGTGTGTGTGTGTGTGTGTAAACACCTCATAACTTTTAAATGGCTAGACTGATCGAAACGCTGCAATGATTGGTGGCATTCGATTGGATTCCGCTCAACTTATGCATCCTGAAAATTTAAACCAAAACGGCCCAGGAGATTTTGAGAAATTTAAATAAAAAACCCCAAAACATAACGCGGCGAACAGTGGCGAAACAGTATTTTATTAATATAACTTCCAGATTAATGTACCGATTGAGTACAAAAACCAATTAGCTCTATCCCTCAAAAAATGCATAAATTGCATCAAAATTGGTTCATCCGTTTGGGAGTAATCGTTGACGAAATTTTTTGGAAAAATGTATTTTTTTCGACATAGCTTCAAAATTGTTCAACCATTAATTTTTACCTCTACATCTACGTCGAATGCCGTTTCAAAAATTAAAATCGAATCTAATTTTCAAAAGTTACATACACCTTTTTAAATATTAAAAGTAGGTTGTTTTTAGCAAACTTACTTAATATTTTTGAAATAACTTTCAGGTTAATACACCGATTGACTTAAAAATCTTATCATCTTTTCTCCTTTAAAAACTGAGTCAAAAACCGATAAATAGATCAAAATTGGTAATTTTTTGGAATTTATAAATGAAAGTTTTTGAAAATAATGTTTTTTGGCATTTTTTTTTTTTTTTTATAGAAGAGGGGGCAAACGAGCAGGAGGTGCACCTGATGGTAAGTGATCACCGCCGCCCATGGACATCCACAATACCAGAGGTCTTGCAGTTGCGTTGCCGGCCTTTTAAGAATGAGTAAGCTCTTTTCTTGAAGGCCCCCAAGTCGTAACCGTTTGGAAACACCCCTGCCGGTAATTGGTTCCACAACAAGTAGTGCGAGGCAAAAAGTGTCGAGAGAAACGCACAGTTGTGGATTTCCAGACATCGAGATGGTGAGGATGGAATTTCAAATTTTGACGCGATGTCCGATGATGGAATTCGGCGGCAGGAATTAGTCCAAATAACTCGTCGGAACACTCTCCATGAAAGATACGATAGAAGACACAGAGTGAGCCAACATCTCTGCGCAATGCCAAAGAGTCGAGCCGTTTCGAAATAGCCAGGTCGTCAACGATTCGAACCGCTCTACGCTGAATGCGATCAAGAGGAAGGAGCTGGTACTGAGGAGCTCCGGCCCAGAGATGAGAACAGTACTCCATGTGGGGCCGAATTTGAGCCTTATAAAGTTGAAGGCGATGGGCATATGGGCATAGGCATTGCATCGAAATATTTCGACCTATCTATTATTTAGCTAATGTAGGTAATATTTTAGATCTCAAAAATTGAAAAGATCTATGCTTATAGGTTTTACTCTTTTGAGCTAGAAATACCTTAATTTAGTGAGAAATAGCATGGGGATGGCCTGCAGGGTCAATAGTTTACATATTTTTTTTAAATCTACTGAGCCGAATATATCAAATTTTCAGGAAGTATAACATTAGTGGAAACCAATTGAATGCCGTTAACTGATCGGAAACTGAACCGTGATTCGATCGGTCAAATCGTTTAAAAGTTATAAAAGGCTTACGTGCGTATACTCAGACGCGTTCACACACGCACACACACAAAGACGGACATACTGATGTCATCATAAAAGCTTACTAGGACCTCAAAACGTGGAGATCTAATGAAAACTCCTATAGCAGGAAATTAAAAATATGGACGTCGTAAAAATCCTTATCTATAATTTTTTTAACTCTAAAATGTCCGAGCTACAAAATCAATTGGTTGAAAGATGCCGAAGAAATGCCAACAAAACACTTTCATCATTGTTAAATCGGTCAAATTAAGATTAAGTCGGATAATCGGAAAAGGTTCCTTGGACCTCATAATGTGGAGGCCTGATATAAACTCCTTGTTCAAAAATTGGAGTGAAATCAGAAATTTGCTTTAGCGAGTGTCTGTCGCTTGTATAATATTATTATATAATATGGATTGTTGATTTGTCTATTAAGCAAAACCTTGGTAGCAGTAATGTACCAATACCCCTGTTTCATATGCACTTCAGTTATTGCAAATTACTAGCGTATTTGTTAAACTTGGCTAATGCAGCGATAAAATACACCATCAATTTAAAAAAACTGATCATTTATATTATAATATAGGAGTTTATAATAATAATAATTTTTCTATTAAAAAAATAATTGTTTATAAATAGCCAATATACCAATAGGTATGGCTGTACATAACGAAGGAGGTGTTCAGTTCTCGATACTGATACCGAATATGTAAAAAAATAGTTACTTAAATTTTAACCTAATTATCCAATAAAAATGTTTGATACGGACATCTGTGATCATCATTCATTGTGAACTGTAAAACATATGTTGCAACTGTACACTTCGAATCAGAAACATCAAGATTTTTATTTTTAAAAATGCAGGATATTTCCATTACAGCAGTCCAAATGAAGCTGCAAAAGACGAAAAAGTGATTAGTGAGAAATTGGACAAAGTTAACTTAGATGACAGCATCAACAAATCATTGGATGAAAATGAAAGTTCATACCAAGTCCCAAAAGGTGTGGTAGACTTTGACAAAGAGAACTGGTCTGACCCATTTCAAGTCTCGAACTATGCAATGGATATTTTTAACTATTACAAAAGTCGAGAGGTAAGTCATTGATAAAGCCCTAAACCATCACCGGCTAGTGTAATATTGTTTAGCACCTGTGTGCACTTTCACCTTTTACATTGTTTCCGCTGAACATAATCTTTGCACTGTTTTACATTGTACTCTGCTGAACATAATGTTTGCACTATTTTACATAGTACTCCGCTGAACATAATGCTTGCACTGTTTTACATTGTACTCAGCTGAACATAATGCTTGCACTGTTTTATATTGTACTCCGCTGAACATAATGTTTGCCCTGGTTATACCTCTACCTACTTCTTCGGGGATATGGGTGTAAGATACTTCCGCCGAATATACCCGCACGAAGACTAACGCTTCTGCAAAGGTGCTATAAACATTTTATTATCCTCTTTTGTTTCTTATATTTGTAAATTTGGCGCCTCTTGCCACCTGACGTCTAGAGCGAATGCTCCTCTCGCTCTACCCAAGGGCCGGCGCTAGCTTTGAATATCGAAACAGAATGACGCCACACGATGGTAATTTTTATCATAACAAGCAAGCAGATGGCTCTCCTGATGGGAAAATAACCGTCGCCTATAGACTACAAATGTTTTATTATCTGTGAAGTGGAATAATGCAACATGCATAAGTTTACTGGCTACCTTACTCTCTAAACCGGTACATGATACTAATGCTATTGCGACGGCAATATGTAAGGCGTTACCAGATTCGGACGATATGTTACAGAACTATCACATTTGTCATTAACAAACTGCCTGGCAAAACAGAAAACAGTCTATTCTCCTACCTCCGCTTTAGGTACCGAACCATTTATAAAAAAAAGTCTAAAAAAAGTAAAAAGTCTAAAAAGTGATATTCAGCATGATTATTTTTTTTTATATCTTAAAATAGCAAACAAGCAAATGGCTCTCCTAATAGAGTAAACCATTGCCTATAGTCACCAAAGATGTTAATAACGCGTTGCTATCTTGTGGCGAGGTCTAATGTCACATGCATAAATTTACCGGCTACTTTACCCTCCAAACCGAAACACGCACGACAATGACAAACTCTGACGCTATCGCGGCAGAAATAGGTAAGGTGGTGGTACCAGACCTGGTTGAGACGAGGCAGAACTCTATCATCTAGTATATGTCAGACTATTATGTCAGATGAGTGAAGAGATCCTAAATGTATTCCTACAAATATACATATAAAAACTGAAGTATAAATATATATTATACATACATTTAGTATAAATACTGAAGTATATTTAACTAGCAAACATCTGGCCGCTTTACTGGACATAAATTTATTGATGTTAAAGAAATTGTCAGTGGCGCAATCACATTTTCTCGTTGTATACCGGTTTTTATCAAGATCAATCAAGCATTCTGGAATTATAACAATACCGCCTTTAGCGAAACGCGTTCCTACACGAAAAAGCAAAATTTTAGCGATATTGAAGCGGATTGAATGAGAAACATTCAAATTTTGAAAATGACATTTTGCCATCCATTACCTTTCAATGCAAAATGTCTCGGAATCAGACTGCTCTCTTTCTAAATCTGAAGAAGAAGAATTATTAGTTCTTTTATAGACAAAAAGACAAAAAAAATATGGATTCATAAAATTACATCAAAAGAAACTTAGAGAAAATAAATTGTGCAAAGAACTACAGTCTCATGATGTCTTCTTCTTTTTTATGAATTTATGTAATTTGGATGCTCTATTAAATATATTTTGAGATAACTTCTAATTTAATTTATTACTTTCTCAAGTTTCTCTCTCCGCCGTCTTGTTCTACCGCGATTTTCTGTCAAAAAAGACAAACTACAGTACCCGGCGATAAATATTGCACATCGAACTTTGGAAAGAGACAATCGGATAATTTCGGCTTCGTAAAGCGTTATCTCTGTCCCACACTACCTATGTGACGTTTAGTCAGTCGTTGTTCAAGTACGATAGAGTGCAGTCGCGTCCCGAAAAAAAAAATATATTTAGAGTTGATAACACCCACAAATTTAAATAATTTAAAGTTGTAATATGGCATCTTTCGGAAAAAGAGGGAAACCTTTACGAGGTCAGTCACGTGAAATTATCTACAATGTTTATAAATACTTTGTAAGCGAAGCTGATAGATTTAAAAAAAAAGTAGATGAAAATGTAAGTTGTTATTTTAAGAAGATTCAAGAGCGAGTTGCAAATGCCACTGGAATTTCAAGAAGAACTTTGAACAATATATTAAACGAAGTCAGTACTGAAACACATTCGACTGAAATTAAGTTCAGCACTCCAAAAAAAGGGAGACCAAAAAAGCAATTTCGTTTGGATATGGACGATTTTGTTTACGATGTTGTTCGAAGAATGGTGTATAATTTTCACTTACGATTTAATGAACTGCCAACAATAAAATCATTAAAAGCTAAGTTATCTGAAGCTATTAATTACAATGGGTCTGAAAAAACGTTGAGAAAAATACTTCATGACATGGGATTTCAGTTCACTAAAATGGAAGATAATCGAAAAATTCTAATGGAAAAGCACGACGTTAGTCTCAAACGAATGGAATACCTTGATAAAATACGCAAATTTCGCGAAACAGGAAAAAATATTGTCTACATGGATGAGTCATATATACATGCATCCCACACTAAAGGGAAATCTTGGAGTGACGATAAGAAAAAAGGAGTAAAAAAGCCAATTTCAAAAGGTCAACGTTTGATAATAGTTCATGCGGGAAATGAAAAAGGCTTTGTACCCGGTGCTTTTTTAACGTATAAATCCACGGACACTACAGGTGACTATCACAATGAAATGAATAACGATAACTATGAGAAATGGCTGGTTAACCAATTAATCCCAAATATACCCAGTGATTCTGTTCTAGTTATCGACAACGCACCCTATCACAACAAGTATGTTGAGAGACCCCCCAACTCAAACACCATTAAACGGGAAATGATCAACTGGTTAAACAGACATGAAATTCCAGTTGATCCAAAATTAACAAAAACCCAGATTTACGCTATTATATGTCAGCACAAGGAGAGGTATACAGAGTTTTCTGTGGACAAAATACTTGCCGAACATGGGCACACTGTGTTGCGATTGCCACCATATCATCCGGATTTTAATCCAATTGAAAATATATGGTCTCAACTGAAAGGCTATGTAGCCTCTAGAAATGTGGGTATGAACTTAACTACAGTAAAAACATTATTGACTGAAAAAGTAAACATGATCGGCGCTGAAGAGTGGAAAAAGGTTTGCGATCATGCAATCAAATGTGAGAATGAATATAGAAGCATTCAACACAGTTTAGACAATTACACTGATAGATTAGTAATAAATACGGCTGATAGTGACAGTGATATTGACCTCTTTGAGAGCACAGATAGTGAAATGGAAGTAATTGAGAATTAGAATTATTATTATTTTTATTGCAATGTCTCATTTTAGCAATAGGTATAATGGTGTTTATTATGTACACTAAAGCTGTAATGTTCCAAAATAATTAAATACGTAAACATAATGTAAAAATGTTTTTTTATTTTATTTTACCCCAACCTAAAGCCATCACTTATAGAAAAATTAGTGTATTTTATACAAAGAATAAAAATATCAAAAGAAGCAAATCATACTTGTTTTAACAGCTCCTAATAGGTACCGGACTGTTTGTATTTTGTGCGACAGAGATAACGCTCTACGAAGCCGAAATTAGCCGATTGTCTCTTTCCAAAGGTCGGTGTGCAATATTTATCGCCGGGTACTGTACCGCGTTTATCTTCTAAGGCGAAACTGAATTGGTGTCAAACGAGGTTGACGGCTAACAGCAACACTATACAGACAGAGGCGCAATTATCAGAAATCTCAGACGCGATATAAATTCATAATATATGGCCATTGACATAAAATTACTATGGACGTCGGGTCCGTGCTATAAAATGTCCGAGGCAAATGAGCTACAATTCCGCGGTAGTCGAAACTAAACCTTGATATAATGATTTAGTGTTTAAATTACCTTATTAACATGTCTGTTATTTTGATGTGTAACTGGTGCATTTTTTTCGCGATATTATGGTCTGGCAACGGGAAATTTGCGCTTGCGATTTTTCGGCGACGACGATTTTGGACGAACAAATCGGGCGCGCAGTGCGGGACGCGGCGAGCGAGTGAGACAAATCGAGGAACCACAAAATTCGAGGAACCAGAATGGTTTAGTTGTAGTTGCTGAGAAAATACACTGTGAACATTTTAACTTTCATTTTCAAATACCTACTAGGCCAGTATTTCTAAGTCTGGTCACCACATCATAAGTATAAACAAAGTCCATAGATAAAATTTTTCTTTCTTCCCACAATGTTGAATATTCATAAGAATATAAGAAGTGTCGCCAAAAAATCGATTGTTTTAATCTAGAAACGCTATAACGTCTATAGTATCGATAGTATTGAACACTGCAAGTAAATAAACTATCGATTGCGTCGATAGTATCAGTCATTGGAGATAAACAAAGTATCGATTCTATCAATAGTATTATTAGACAATATTGCATTGACTATCGATATATTGGATACTATCCATAATATTATATGTATAATTTATACAATCGATAACATCGGTCAGTATTAAAATAAATTTGATTTCAATAGTTTTGATAGTATCGATACTATCGATAGTAATTGTGATAATTGCAATATTAAATTAATATCAATACTATCGGTAGTATCGATACTTTTGATAGTTTATTTTTTAAATCATGAATATTATCAATGCTTTCGATTGTATTGCTGTTTATTGATAGTATTGTACTTATTGAGGTAATTTAACCCTATCAATAATGGACTATCAAGTGGCAACACTATAAATCGAAGGTTTCTAGTTTTGACACTCATTCCAAAAATTTGTCTTGATATAGTACTTATTTCTGATACTTCTTGTGAAATTCAACGTCTATACTATACCCCGATTCTTATTTAAATCATGTTTTAAATATTCTCTTCCAAATAGTAAGTGTTGAACTATAAAAATACTCCCCTCCAAGCAATACCCAGATAAAGATGAAAAAGTCATCTTGCTCTCAGACTAACTGGACGCGGCGAAAATCCGCGCGCGCGAATTTTCGCCGCGCGACCGCCGCCGCTGCCTGTTCGCGTGGCCGGGCGGTTAGCATGAGACATGACGTTACTATGGAATAATATGTCAAAGTATGTGGCAGAGTACCGCAGTTTCGCTGCTGCGTTTCGGCGCGTCGGTGAGCTAAAGGAGTACATAGAGACACGTAAAATAACCAACATTTGTGCTCATCACACAAACGCTTGTCCCTGTCGGAAATCAAACTCAAGCTCCATCAATTGCGTAATCAGGGTCAGTAACTGCCTTACTATGGGGGTGTTGTCAAATAATCAAAATTTGTTTTAAAATCGAAGTATGTGATGGTCCTAATTAGACGTAGAATTAGAGAGTACAGTTGTTGGTTTCCTTATTTGGAATATTGTTGCAGCGATTATTCATCATTGACGACTACCTACAAAGAATGAAAAATATAACGACGTGGATGCGAGCTCTTCTCATAGACTGGATGGTGGAAGTGCAGGAAAGTTTCGAACTCAACCATGAGACACTGTACTTAGCCGTTAAATTAGTAGATTTATTCTTAACAAAATCTAGTAAAGCTCTTCCGGAGAAGGATCATTTGACTAAAGAGGAGTTACAATTACTTGGTGCCGCCTCGCTTTTTATTGCAGCCAAATTTGATGTAAGATATTAAATAAACATACACACATACATATTTTTATAAAAATTACAGTTTCAAGTCCTAATATTTTTACTACTTTTGAATTACGCTGATATAAATACAAAATATTTCTGTAAGGACAATTTAATAACTTCTTGAAGAACAATTCAATTTTTTTTATTGCAAGTTAGCAAACAAGCAGATAGATGGCTCTCCTAATGGAAAGAGACAAACCATCATCTTCAGACACAAAAGATGTCCATGTGTTGCTATTCGTTTATCGGAATAGTAATGCCACATACGTAAATTCATCAGCTACCTTACCCTCGAAACAGGAACACGACAGTGACAAGTGTTGACGTTATTGCTTCAGTCATAGGTAAGGTGGTGGTACCGAAACCCAGGTAAGTAATTGCAGAACTATTTTACCTAGTAATTACAATGGCAGTGATAAGTATAGGCAATCGTTCGCCTTTTACGAATTGCCTGGCAGAATGGCAGATGGTCTATTTTTTAAACCATCAGGACCCGAACCAACATAATGTCATAGCTCAAATATTAGGTTCCAAAAATTATATTGTGACATGACCACATCAAATTTAAGGAACAAAAATAACCTTATTAATTATTATGCAGATATCTCCACACAGTAGGTAGAGAAAATGCACTTGTCAGTACAGATTTTCCAGAAAATTTAAATTCTATGTAAAAGTTTATAGAGAAGTACATTTGTAAATATTTGGAAGATAAAAATTTTGGAGGACTTACAAAAAATTTAATATAGTTTATTGAGAAAAAAATTTGTTATGAGCTCGAAGCTGAATGATTTTATTATATAGTTTTTCCACTTTGGATGACACATATAACTGTTAGCCTCTGTTATTGCCGTTATTTTATTTGTTTAGAGTATTTTTTTATATATCATAAGATAGCAAACAAGCAGATGGGTCTCCTGATGGAAAGAATCAACCATCGCATATAGACACCAAAGGTGTTAATGGTGCATTGCTATCTTGTGGCGAGGCTACCCCACCCTCCAAACAGGAACACGACAGTGACGAGCACTGACGCAATTGCGGCAGGAATAGGTAAGGCGGTGGTACCAGACCCGGGCGAGACAATACAGAACTCTACTACCTAGTACTCACGATGGCAGTGACCCGCATAGCCAATCAGTCGCCTTTTACGACCCACCTGGCCGAACGGCAGTTGGTCTATTCTTCAAAGGAGCCCGGAACCAACTCGGGGGAAAAATTTATTAGTTATTGATTTATATCTCAAAAGATTAATTGGTAAACTTACGAAGTTTCTAGTATTTGCGTGCTTGTCGCGCTGCGTGTTCAACGGGTTGAGCACTTTTTGTGATTATGTTGACATTTGTATTCTGACAAAAAAAACACGAGTGAAATCTAGAATATTTTTCATAACTTGGTATAGTAAAGAAGCAGTTACATCGCCTGATGCAAAAGTAGTTGTAAAAAAAAGTATATCCTTACAAACCAAATCAATGATCCTCACGAATGTTTGTCCCTGTCACAAATTAAACCCCATTGATTGCAAAGTCAGTTTTGCTAACCGATCCTTTTGATCCCATTACAGTTCACACACACACACACACACACACACACACACGCACACACACACACACACACACATACACACACATACACAAACACACACATAAGTGGTGCCGACGCGGCCCACTGTTTTGGCCCTCAAACACTTGAGACCCTGATTGAGTGTTAATTACGAGTCGAAATGTTGATGCCACTTACTCTCCCACACGATGCTGTTGGCTATACATTATTCTATAGTTATGTTGAAATATTATGATAATCTTATAACGTGACATCAATACAAAAACTATACTGATCCTTGACTAAATATTGAAACGCACTTAAAAAATAGAACCTTATACAATTTCAAATGTGTTAATGTGAGCACCATGGCTTCTAATAATGTAACTCATTTGCAATTTCAGGAACGCATCCCTCCACTGATAGATGATTTTCTATACATCTGTGATGGTGCGTACACATTGAGTCAGCTGCTGAAGATGGAAATAAACGTATTACGCACAATAGATTACGATCTCGGTATTCCATTGTCGTACAGATACCTCAGGCGATATGCAAGGGTAAGTAAAAACCATAACACATAAAAGGAACTATAGAAGCATTTTAGAAAACTTACTAAGGTGATTGTTTTTAATAGCACCTTCACTAACATCCTCATATCTGAATTTAAAAATTTGTTTATGACCTAATAGAAGTAATAAAGTATATATTTTTTTAAATTTCCAATGTTTTTGTTCAAGCGAGTAATCATTAAAAAGTTCTGGAAAAATATTGTGTAATAATTGCGTCGGTTTTTGCTATCGTAAATAACAGTGGATGTCTTCAAGACTGAAAAATACAGTGACGAGGACCACCACTAAATTTGCCATTTTTCATACATATATTGTTTTGTAAAGACAATAGCTGGTAGCTTAAAGGGTTTCAACAGCGACACTGAACTAGTGAACGAGCAGAGTTCAGCACCAGAGTGTAAATTAGGGTATTTACACCTGCACTACGGGGTTTTCTCCTGTAAAACTGGACCTAGGCTTGCTGCTGCGTTTTGACTAATTATGGAGGAATTAGTCGTGGCATTGCACTGTGCATTATGGAGTGCAGAACAAAAAAGGAGTGGTGACGATGTAGTGTTGTATATGTATGTGTGTGAGACTATAATGACATTCATATCATCTTTTCACAAACATCAAAATAATTTTTCATTAACTGTAAATCATTCATTGTTAACTGTTAATTGTATCGGTAGTGTGCTCGCGTGTCAATGCCGACGCTGACACTGGCCCGGTTCGTGCTGGAGCAGTGTCTGCTGGAGTACAACCTGCTGTCGCTTTCCGACAGCAAGATGGCGGCCGCCGCGCTCTACCTCGCGCTGCGGATGAAGAGCATCTCCGGCTGGACCCCCACGCTGCAGTATTACACTGGTATGTGTCACGTGTGGACGTGTAGTACAGTTGCTGCCGCTGCCTGACGGCAAGATGGCGGCCGCCGCGCTCTACCTCGCGCTGCGGATGAAGAGCATCTCCGGCTGGACCCCCACGCTGCAGTATTACACTGGTATGTTTCACGTGTGGACGTGTAGTACAGCTGCTGCCGCTGCCTGACGGCAAGATGGCGGCCGCCGCGCTCTACCTCGCGCTGCGGATGAAGAGCATCTCCGGCTGGACCCCCACGCTGCAGTATTACACTGGTATGTGTCACGTGTGGACGTGTAGTACAGTTGCTGCCGCTGCCTGACGGCAAGATGGCGGCCGCCGCGCTCTACCTCGCGCTGCGGGTGAAGAGAATCTGGCTGGATCCCCACGCTGCTGTGTTACACCGGTATGTGTCACGTGTGGACGTGTAGTACAGTTGCTGCCGCTGCCTGACGGCAAGATCACTAAAACACTTCTCACTTCACACTGGTCGTTTCAAGTATCACTTTCGATCGCTTTGTAAAAACTGCACTCTATTTGTCAACACATCCCTATTTATACCCAAGGTAAAGTTCGACATTATTGCTGATAACAAATTATAACAACCAAGAAAATTAAAGAAAACAATTACAATGAAATTGAACCAAGAGTAATATCTAATTTTCAGGTTACACCTTAAAAGAAATTCTTCCAATTGCAATACTACAAAATGCAACACTGCACAAGAAGCCAAAGTCAGCCATCAGCACGATACGGAACAAATATTCCCATACAATATTCTTTGAAGTAGCCAAAGTACCTCTCATTGAAGACTCTGTACTCAGTAGCTGAAATACTCCATGTGGCACTTTGCACGCTGTGAGCAACATCTTAAGGTGGGTCAGACTATTTTGATTATTGTGTGTTAAAGCTTGGATTTCTCTGCTAAATGACAAATACTCAAGACCTAAATCAAACAACGATTTTAGTTTGTAATAAAGTATTGTAACACGGAATTTACTTGTGTATATGTTTATAAAAATACACTTAAGACTAGATTGGACATTTAAAATTACTTGGTAATCATTTTACCATGTTATGTTAAGATTTGACAAAATGTATAAACAAGGGTTTATATTAACATATTTAGATATATGTATAGATGTTTCCAAAAAAGCAATGTTGTCTGAATTTTAAGGATCTTTATGACTAGAGATCTAATGTTAAGTTTTACTGTCTAAGGTTATGTTCACTGCCAAATCCGGCCCTTCTTAAGACTTTATATTGTAATGTGCCACATGGCTCTACGACTCCAATTGGAGTACGTAAACTCATCTAAGTTCATTGCTATTGTTAATTAGATCAATTTAGAGTAATATAATTAAGGTAGTTTTCAGCTTTAAGATTTTGCATTTAAGATCCCATGAAACGTCCAACGTTTGCTGAGATTGTGTGGAATGTATTTATTACATAATAAAAAATGTTATATAATTAATGACAAATAATTTGAATGTTAACTTCCAATGAGCTTGAATAGTTATTGACGCATTTTTTGAGTGCTGACCTTGATTTGCGCAGAAGTGAATCGTATAACGTCCATTATATCGATTATTTTTCCGTGCGCATAGTAATCCCCACCCCATAGCTGAGCGCTCAAGAACCGTGCCAAGAACTATGCCTTGTATATTTTTTACATTATACATTATTCACTACATGCATACATAATCTATACATATAATAAAATTGTAGGAAAGTCAATGTATGTCCGGGGTAAACTCAAAAAGTACTGCATGGATTTACTTCAAATTTTGCATGAATATTACTAACAGGTCGGGTCAACATATAGGGTACATATTATCACGCTATCACCTACGGGGGAGGAGCTGTGCGGAGTAAACGCAGTCCGCGCGGACGAAGTCGCGGGAAACAACTAGTATTCTATAAAAAATGAATATAACTTCAAACCTCACTTCTGACACAATTCTCCTGTTGGGGACTCGGAGTACTAATTACAAAGTTTTCCTAGGACACTAGATCCTTGGATGATTTTCCTATGCCGCCATTTTACTTATAGCACGTCATTCCAAAGCGGATCAAAGATATTTCTTATAAATTATTTATTATTACAATAATAACATTGTAAATTATTTTGACCGTCTCGTTGGTCGAGTGGTCAATGAGCCTGTCTACGCAATCGAGGGGGCTTGGGTTCGATCCCCGACGGGGACAAGCATTTGTGTGATGAGCATAAATTTTAGTATTTCCGGGTTTGGGTGTTTATTAAATATTATATTCCAGTATTTATTTATGTATTCTTATGTATTGTTTTTATTTATGTATTCTTATGTATGTATTGTTGACTAGCACCCATAACACAAGCAAATAATTTGCTTACTTTAGGGTTAGATCAGTAAGTGTAAATTGTCCCGCGAATATTTATTTATTTATTTATTCTTACAATAATAACAAATGTGGTTAAAGAACTTTATTGTCAATAAGAATTACAAATTCACTTACATGAGAAATTATACATTTTAAACAATAAGTAATTTATCCATAATTAACAAAAGATAGTGTGTCCAAGCTAAATACGTCGGCACACATATGATCAAACAATTTTTTATTTAATCTGATAAAAGGCCTAATGAAAAGGAAACGCCGCGATGGACGTAAATGGAAGCTTCTATAATAACACGAAAATACGCTTCTAACTTTTGTTTAGGAAATTGACAAAAATATTATTTTACATTAACAGGAGTGCAAGAAGAAAGTGTTTCTTTACACAAATATGCTAAATGGTAAAGTTTTTACATGTTAATATACATCTAAATTGTATACTAAATGATGTGTACTATGTCTGATATGTATACACTGATGTATCTAGATTCACCAGAGATAGTGTTATCTAGTAGTTAGCCTGTCCTGCTTTGATTGTGAGGTCTCGAACTAGACACCTGGATTTGACAAAAAATTATTGGAGATTGTGGAATTGAAATCTCAATCGCAAAACCTGAGCTGAAATGTTAAATACTGCTGAAACTAATGAACATGTAAATTCATAATCTGACCCAATGATAAACTATAGTTATCACAAGTTAGTAATGAGCGCTGATAGGAACCACGACCAATCTAGCTAGCAATACATTGATGAAGCCTGGTGAATTAGCAGGTTCTTTGAACGTTTGGCTCATTCAGCCTAGACCACCAAGCAAGAGAATTAGTGTAATAACGTTTCATATCTGTAAATCATATACAAATTACATTTTTCTGCTTAGGATATAAAACGAGAAGAAATACTTTGTTGATTAATATCTCGTTTAGGCTATTATGAGAACCATTAATTCATCATTTCGGAAGTAAACACGGCTGCTGACACATTAACCATTAACATTAATTATCTCTACTTTGAATGTATAAAGTCGAATCATATTTGCAACTTTATTAGGTATAAGTGCTAAATTGGTGGAGATAATGGCATAGGTGACGAGAAAATGGGTCGACACAATGTATCCTCGGGTAGTATATCCTACCAAATAAAAATTTTCAAAATTAGTTCATTACGAGTTCCAAAGTAACAAAAAAAAAATATGAAGAGACGTATAACCAAGTTGATAACCTCCTCCTTTTAGGAAGTCAGTTGAAAAACATAATTCTACTTTGAATATGAGAACACAATGGCATACTTCCAATATAAATATGTATGATGCATACGGCTACACATTAATATAAGGGCTGACTGGTGAGCTACCTTCGATACTTCTGGAGAGTACTCGGTACTCGATTCTAGTAAAAATGAAATAATAAAATTAGGGGCTTAAGTTTTGACCAATATTTCTCTAAAAATATATGAAATGTGGATATTATACTTTCTAGTACGCGCAGGTCGACGCTATTCTGTGTTGATAGCGCGCTACGCGACACGTGCGTCCGCGCGGTGTCCAAGTATGGTGCAGGTAAATATAGGATTCTCGTTGTACTGTTTACTAAGTTTACTAAGAAGTATTTTAATATTTATTTTTAATGTTATTCTTTCTCATATAATCGCCAACTATCACGTCCTTAAATATTGAAGGTAACTCACCAGTCAGTCTGTATAATAATATGTAACCTGTGGCTTCAAACACAAGAACGGAACATAATGGCTTTTTCTATAAGGAACATTCAGACATCCTTTAAAAAAGCTCATTTTTCAAGCTCAAAATTCAGCTCTTAAGCGCCGCTCTAAAATATTAATAATGACATAAAAATTGTTTTCTTTTTGTTTAATGTGCAAATTTATAGACAAGGGTGGATCCCGGGGGTCGGCAGGGGGGGGGGGGTGGTCATGTCCTTCGGATTGGAGTCTAAGTATGGATTTATTAGGATTAGAAAAGGATTAAAGCCTATCATGACTAAACCTCAAACATGTGACCCCTAACCGAAGAATGGATCGGCCCTTGTATATGTGCCCCCCCCCCCCCCCTCTGACCCGAAGGCTGGATGCGCCCTTGTTTATAGATTACGCAAATATCCAAGCTGAAACACGACAATGACAAGCACAGACATTACTAGCAGAAATAACATAGTGACCAAATGTTTAGCTATTGCTCGGTTATAACAAACTGCTTGGAATGAAGGTAGAATGGCTTAATATTTGAATAAGCATCTGTAATACGAACCCACAATACAATACAATACGAATGGGTATTGAACCCACTTACACTTTCACAAGTATACAATTGGTTAACTTGGAGGTACACAATAATAATGTAATATTTCTAACAATTTACTTGAAATGTTCAAGTAAATTGTTAGAAATCATTACATTCAATGGGAAAACTTTTTTAATATCAGTATAGAAAACAGATGGCTCTTCTGATGTGAAGAGACAACCAAGATGTTAATGGTGCTTTGCCATCCAAATGTCAGAACTTGCCGTTCTGACCACTTACGTAAGTTTTCCAGTCCTCTAAATTCTAAACCGTAACAACAATGTTGAAACTGGATAGCACTATCGTGGCAGGAATTATTAAGGCGGTAGTACTATATACCTGGGTGAAACGTTGTAGGGAACACTACTACTTAGTAGTTACGATGGTAGTGATACATACATATTGCCAATCATTTGCCTTAAACATACTGCCTGGTAAAATCTGCCCTATTGTCAGGCAGTATCTTAAGTGTTGCCCTATGCTTCAGTGGAAGCTCAGTTATGATACAAATGCACAAATGGTTTTATTTAGTGATATCTACATCTGAGTCTCATGTTAGTGATGAAAGGTGCATGAGACACTTTCACTGATGTGGCAATTGAGCCATTAGGTAGAATTTTACGTCTACTTATCTTTTTTCTTTCAGTAGTAGGCTATCGCGGCCATTTAAATGTTGATATTTTCGCAACATTCCAGCACTCAAAATATTTGTCAATAAATATAACATTAATCACTATAATATGACTATAGTAGAGGCATATCCATTTCATTTTTAAACCATTTCAAAGTTGATATTTTTAATTAAAATTTGAAGTATCGCGGTGGTGGATTGCATAGATGTAAAAAGTAGGTAAATCGCGATGAACCGGAAAGTATATAGACATGTGGTTTACTCTGCCTACCTCACAAGGGAACCGGGCGTGATGATACTTAAATTTGAAGTAAAACTGGTAAAACTGGTAAACCAAAATCCTAAATGGTAAACCATTTAGGATTTTGGTTTAAATCCAACTATCTTGATCTATAGTTGTGGTTTGAGCATGTTTTTTTTTTATATTTACCTAAAAATTATAGGTGTAGAAGTGTACGAATGTTTGCATTTAGTTAAAATTAAGGGTGCCATACATAGTATAATATGGCTAGTTTAAAGGATAAAACAAGGTACTTTGAAAAAAGGCATGTACTACGTACCCTATTGGCTACATATGCAGCCATTAACAATTAGAATTATTATAAGAATATATTTTTTCTCAAATTCAAGTGAGCGATTTATGAATCCTACCAATGTAATGCGAAAATTCGTCTTAAGTAAATTATAATGCAGTTGTTAAACATAGCATTTTATTTTACATGAGAATATTTTTTTTGTTTGATCGCTTATATACTGTGTATTATAACAGTAGACTGTTAAAAGGTAGATGAGGTTGACATTTGAAACAATTGATAGGGTTTTGAATTAATATCATAACTTTATAACTTTAATGTTTGGTTCCTTTATGAATTAAATGACTCATTTTGGTTGAGTAGTAACATATCTACGAGGCAGAAGATAAAATTGTTCTATAAATGTCAAATTTCTAAATGGCCCAAAAACTTGTGGAAAGCCTCGTTATTATTAAATTGTTTGCTACCGGTTACTTCTATGAATGACAGATCGTTGATTATAGGAACCCGGCAAAAGTGAAGTTTAATAAAAAATAAAGGCTAAGAAAACCTTAAGAAGAATTCTATTGTTTAGTAATTTAAACCAAAGGTCAATTGAATCATAAAGAAATTAATACCTATGTTGATTTAGTGACACCATAGTCTGTCTAGTGGTATGAACGCGTAGGGTAAAAGATGTTGGGTCATATCATCCCTGTGTTGGAATTTACTTCTGATTACAAAAATAAGGCCCACAAAAGAAAGTTAAGGTTTAGAGGAGTGTATCGCTCTAATTAGACCTGAGGATGTAAATATCCTTCAAAAACGGAGATGAATAATTTCAATAGTCTCCAATTATTTTGAAAATAGCATAAAACTTACCAAATCTTCACTTTGCATGGCTAGGTTACGTAACCCATTGGTATAATATTAAAAATGTCTTCCTATTTTTATGTATCTAAATTTATTTTATAATAAATTATAGTTTAATTAAAATAATTCAACTTATAATGTTTTATTTTGAAAACAAAATACTGAAGTCGTTACTAGACATATGTTTTATTATTTGCATAATTGTATGTGTTGACAGTACAGAAACACTGAACACGCTCTATCAGTGCTGAACGCATATTATTTTAATTCTATTGAAATAAATGTCATTTCTCAACATCGATGGAAAATTCCCTCATGGTAAAAATTGTATATATTAATAAAGGTTAACGTAGCTCAATATAAAAGCTGTGAACACTGCCAAATTTGCTTGTGGCTTAATCTTAACACAAGCTTGTTATATTGTGTGGACCTAAATTTATTTAACTACCCACTTTTTCAATTTGAGGAAGTGGACAGTTTGGCGATAGGCATAGCAATTCTTAATTAGTGTAGACTTTATGGCAATATTTTAGTATTTATTTCTTTGGTTATCCCAAAACAAGCATACATTAAAAAACATATTTTAAGGCTCCAAATCAAGTTAAATGTCTTGGTCACTATTTTTTGTTTATTAATATTTACCAGGCCTAGTATTAATTCTGGAGCTTAATTTTTATTAATTTAAACGTAAAATTTACGAAATCTGGTAATAAAATCTTAATGGGGTATGCTTATTCTGCTTAGTTGTTGTAAACGTATGAACTTATGATTGTCTTGTAGACTGTGGCTTTTCGTATATGTATATAGATAATGTCTAATTGTAAGACCGAAAACTTGCTCCGAACAAGAAGCTAACGTTTTGTTAAGGCACGGTATACATCTATTTGGCAACTTTGCTATTTCTATTTTAATTGTAATGTTTTAATTAATGGATTTTGTAATGTTTAATATACATAGTAATTATTGTGAGGTTATTCACACGTTTGTCGTACGTTTTGTAATTTATCACATTTTAAAGAGTACAAAAATATTGGAATGTTATAATAATGTTGTTCATTAATGATAAGTTTTAGATTAATCCGATTTTAATACTGTTTTTTCTTATCTTTTGTCATTTAATTATACACGTTTAATGTATGTAACTGTCTTGTAAATAAAAGTGATTTTGGTTTGGTAGCTTGTGTTTTAAATAAATCCATAATTACTACAGGTACACGGGTACACTCTAAAAATGTTAAAATGTTGGTATTTTTATATAGCATAGGGGCCGTTCATAAAAGCAGGGAGGGTCTACGGCAATGTGACGTTGGCCGTTCATTAAAACGTTTAAAACTAGTATTTTTTCGAATATTTCTCTATTACATTTGTCATGATAAAAATTGTATAAAAGATATTTATTTAAATTTTATTATAAAAACTAAATCTATACATATAATAAAATCGTAGGAAAGTCAAAACTGTACATTGAATATTTTTTTAAAAGAATACTTGGGGCGTGATCTACAATCGATATCGAAGCCAAAAAATATAGTTTTTAGAGTTTTTGTCTGTCTGTTTATCTGTATGTATGTCCGGGGTAAACTCAAAAGTACTATATGGATTTACTTCAAATTTTGCATGAATATTACTAACAGGTCGGGTCAACATATAGGCTATATATTATCACGCTATCACCTACGGGGGAGGAGCTGTGCGGAGTAAACGAAATCCGCGCGAACGAAGTTGCGGGCAACAGCTAGTAAAAAATAATTCTCAAAATTATCATCAGAAATTTATCATTAAGTACTAGTTATTATGACGAAATATTTCTAGAGGGTAATTTAAATAATATTTTAAGTGCTTAAAAAACATAAGTTTTTAAAACAAAATTAAAAATTGCTAATAATTTCATCAAACGCAAAAGTGAAGTGAAACCAAAGTTTAATATGAGTATGCATCTCTGTCGACTTCAAGACAAAAGAATTAAGATCTATTTGGATGCCAAGTTTTGTAAGGGAATGACTAAAATTTTAGTTACAAAACCATGCAACATTCTAAAATAAATTTATATAACAATTTATTATTTATTTGTACTACCACAATGCTTGTTACTTAAAAAGTAATATAAGTTATTAAATTTTAACAGACAACTGTTTACACTATATATTTATTTAGAATATATATCTAACTTAAAATCTGATTTGGCTAGTTTTCACGTACAGACAGACATGGGCGATAATTATCACATACAATTAGTGCAAATTATACGCCCCTTACTGTGCTTTCTGTTCATACTATACTTATACTGTTACGAAATTCTAACCAACTGAAATTTTGAGCTAGATAAATATTTTAATTGAAATAATGAATTGTGTAAATAATTGCCTGCTAAAATTTAAGAACTTGTATTACTTTTTAAGCATCAAAACTGTGGTAGTACCAAGAAATAACAAATTATTATGTAAATTTGTTTTAGAATTATGTATTACAAATAAACTCACTTGTACCTCCAGTTCACGTATATTTTTAATTTTTTACTATTCACATCCAACCGGTTTTTTCACCAAGTGCCGACGATGGAAACTATCCAATTGTTTTAGAATGTGCATGTTCTTAAAACTAAAATTTTAGGAGTTTCCTTACAAAATTTGGCACCCAAATAGATTTTAATTCTTTTGTCTGCGAAGCCGACAGAGATGCATACCCTTATTTTGAACTTGGCTCTCATTTCACATTTGTGTTTTGATGAGATAGCATTACTTTTTATGCTTGTTTGCTATCTTATATAAAAAGTGGTATAATATTGTCCTGCAGCAATCGCTTCCAATAAAACTTTAGTTGTTGGGTTGTTTTCACTTCGTCCAAGTTTTCTAAAACACGTCTCTAGAGCAATACTCCATGCATGGTCGATCGGGTTGAGGCCTAACGATTAAGCAGGCCAGGACAACACCCCGATATTTTCAATTGCCAAGTACTCCCTAGTCCGGAAAGCTGTATGTATATGAACGCGCAGTGTCATATACTAACGTAAAACCGGAGCAAAGTATTTGTACAAACATTCTCAACGTGATTTTGAGCGTGTATGTTGAATTATTACTAAGTAGGTATTATTAAAATTCAAAAGAGCTTTCGTTACCGAAACATCTACTTATAGTCGAATTTAATAAAAGATCTGCAGTCTCGGATAATTATATCGTGAAATGAATATGCTGACAGTGATTTAAAGGAGAAATGCATTTAAGTTGCTTACGGCGGTAAAGGATAACGAACGCAATATCTTCAACATCCAGGTTGCGTAAACAAGCGGAATAATCTCGTCTGGTGTCCACTTTGGCAGCTAGTTTTGGCATCTTATTGATGCCATCGGTATCAGGGAAGATGAATTTCTCTTTTTCAAGTTGGTAAACTAAAAAGGACTTTTTTAACAAGTTTTGTAGTAGGTACTTAGAATTGCATGGAAAGAAAAATAATTGAAATATAAAGAAATTGGTGATCAAATCTTCATTGATCACGATGTTTTCCACGTTACTGATTTTCAAAAGTTTCAGAAATTCTGATTCTTGTTTTATTTTTAACACAACACGTGCCCGCCAGTTTATCTGACTTCGACTTAAAATAACAGACAAACCAAAAAAAAGACGTTCGCTAAAACTATTCGTAAGCACATTGTCAGTACAATAATGCACAGCAACCCAGCATGTCACCAATGTACTAAGCATGCATTTTTCGATGTGTTGTAGCCCGCTTCGGCCTGTAATAGTGCGTCCTTCATTCTTTTAATCTTAGATTACCATTTGATCGAAGAATTTTACTTGTCTTATAAAGTTAAAATTTCAAAATTACAATTTTGGAAAAATGTCAATCACCTTGTTCTTCGATAGGGCAGCCGTTTAATCTACATACATCCAAACATTCTAAATAAAAAAACGTTAAGGTACTAAAGATTTACGAAGATATTAGTTTACTCGTTTTGATCTAAGTGAAATAAACGTGGTCCAGACAATCTGACATCAGAATGTCTGGACATTTTCTTTTCATTTTTCTCTTTTTTTGAGGCACCAAAATGTTGACCGCAGGTACTAAATAGTACAAAAGTTTAGTATAATTGAAACATCAAATATCGCTTGTGATCCAGGGTCCTGACGCTCACCAAAGGGTGAATTAAATGCTACGCATGGTACACTTAGTGCACCTAGGTGAAACTAAGCACAGCTCTCCATAAAGTAAAAGCTTCGATCCTGTAGTCTTATTTCATCTGAGTGAAATTAAGTTAATCCGATCAAGGTTTGGATGTTATGGCGAGCGGAGCTTCATTCACCCAGGTGTATTAATTCTACCGTGCAGGCACTTAATTGACCCAGGTGAATTAAATCTACACAAAAGGGTTCATAACTTTTTGCGATTAAGTCAATATTTTTGAAGATATGCATAAACATTCACAATTCAAGTTGTTTGAAAAATCACAAATTAGTATTGTTTTGATCCGATCGCCTTACTTATTCCTACTGTAATAGCATGAATGCTTGGCACCTTGTCACTGTTGTGTTCCGGTTTAGAGGGTAAGGTAACCCGTAAACTTATGCATGTGGCATTACCATCCCGCTAAATGTATAAGCACCGCATCATTATCATATTTAGTGTCTGTCTCTTACCATATAGGTATCTGCCTGTTTGATATTTTGTGATATAAAAAAAGCAAGCGAACCGGCGGGATCCAATTTTTTTTCTAAATTAATAAGATTGAAAAAATATCGACAAAGATATTTAACTATTTTAAAGTGCTGCTTAAAATCTTTTGTATTTGTGGGCGCAGGCCTTCACGTACATTGAGTTCTGTACTTTTGGCGATTTATATTCTGCATTTTGAGTGTCGCTTTTATTTTTCATATAAAATATTATTGGGCGTCAAAGCATAGAGGAATTGCGTTATTATTCTATGCTTTAAAACGGGGTTTTCATTATCACTACTGTCCATTGTTGCTAACATGGCCGCATCCATGATTTGACGTAATACGTCTTGCCTTTTATGGTAACTTTTCAGAAATTAATAGAATTCCTTTAGAGTTGGACCACACTTGTAAGCAATGAATAGCAATTATTCTTTGACAAGAGAAAGATATTTCCTTTATCTAAGCAATTTTTCCGTCTGTGCTGCCACATACGGTTGCATTCCGAACCACAATGATCGCTGATCGCACACGTCGCGTCGGCGGTAGCACGTGATCGGCGATGAAAGGATGCGATACGAGACTGACAGATAAGTATCTGAAACGACAAAAAACTTTAATAATCTGTTTAAAATTATTTCCCAACGTAGTTTCCTTCTACCTCGATGCATTTAGTCCGGCGTTTCTCTAATGCTGTTACACCAGTTTGATAAAATGTTTTCTCCATCCCCTCAAAATACCTACTCGTCTACGGCGACAATGATTACCGTTTGATGTAGGCCTACTAACCATTTATCCAAGTATGGGAACAAGTGATAGTCGCATGGGGCCAGATCTAGGGAATAGGGTGAATGCAATACCTGCCTAACAATCTGAGCCGCTTCATGGAACTTGCGACCCACACGACTTCATTGACCGACAATTCATTGCGACCCGCAGGCGTTGATATGCGCTGTCATGGTGGAACAAATTTTTTTCCCTAGCCAAATGAGATCGTTTATTTCGGATTTCTTCACTTAATTTTTGCAGCAAGCTTACGTAGTACTCTCCAATCATTGTTTTTCGTTTTTACATATAATCCACTAAAATAATCCCTAGAGCATCCCAGAGAACAGTCGCCGTTACTTCCCGGCCAATACAATAAATCGCCTACTCGACGTTGCTTTTGGTCAACAGTGAGCAAACGCGGTAACCATCACGCACAAACATTTTCATTTGTAAATCTGGGCGTTAAAATAATTTAAAAAAAATAAACACCTTCAGACGAAATGTTAACCATCTCGCAACTTCAAGCGCAGATCGTTCAATCTCTCGCAACTTCAAGCGTACATCGTACAATTTTTGTTATTCTGATCATGTTCGCAGCTGTTTTCTACGTTAAAAATCAGTTACTCCAAAGCACGTCTAGCTTGACCACGTTTGGGAAATCAGCGAGTTGTCCCTTTTAAAACAAAAAATTGTATTACCGCACGAATTTCTTTTCTATCTATAAAATCCGCGACAGCTAATAAAGATCCAGGTCTTCTCATACAAATTCTATCAATTCGATTAAATTCGAATTTGGTGTTCTAATTTTGAGATGGCAGAATATGGTTTTTTGATTTACGTATCTTTTTCATAAGTTCGGCGTTTCAGATACTTATTGATAAGCCTTCGCATTGAGTTATTTCAACTCTTACCTTTTCTGATAGTTATCGGCACGTTTGTTGAGCGTTGACCTTGACTTACGCAGAAGTGAGTAGCATTACGTCCATATTACGTTTTTATTGTTGTGTGTAAGCGCTCAAGATCCGTGTCGGGAGCTATAGCGTCAGTGCTTATTGCTGTCGTGTTCAGTTGGAAGGAAAGGTATCCGAAAAACGTATGCACATGTAGCATTACATCTAGCAGATAGATAGCAACGTGCTATTAACATCTTTGGCCATTTATATACGCGATGTTTATCTCTTTCCATTGGAAGAGCAATCGTATAGGATTGCAAATTATAATTTGAAAAAAGTAAAACATTGTTGAAATGGTTGGGTAAAATGAGACGAAAAAAGAATTGACGTGATTTAATCACGAATGAGAATAATATTCCGTTTCGACCGTCCACTAATTATACAAAAGATACAAAACTGATGTATTTTATAACAATGATAAAACTGCCCGACTGAATTTCATTTTTGAGTGTCAAAGCGATCCATATACATATTGATGTAATCAAAACTATAATCTGAAATATATAGATTTTTAAATAAAATTAATGCACCATTTTCGGTACCCGTTTCGAAGCTCAAGAAGTTCCAATGAAGTATATTGAATTTTCGAATACCAACAATAATAAAAGCTGCTTTAGGTCTACAATCCTTTTTGTCAATCTCTCCACCTCTGTCTCTCTCTCAATCGATCTCGACCTTTGGTGTCAATAGGCGATGGTTATCTTTTACTTCATCTAAAGCTTGCTTGTAAGCTCTTTGTAATACCCCAGCTTTAATATATGTATTTTATCATGTTATCGAAATAACTGAAACATTAAAATTATGTACACAATAAACCGCGAGCATGGCTTAAAACCGGTTAAAAATACCGGAATACCGGTAAATAAAGGTATTTAGCGGTTTTTGAAAAAAGGTTTCGCACAGAGCGTATGTGATGAGAGCGCTTCATAAACCTATATAAATCGGTTTAAGACAAAATCATTAAACTGGACGTCCAGCATTGTACAAAAATTGTGAACGCGCATATTATTTCTGAAAAACTTTATATAACTAACCGGTTTATTCATAAGAAACATAATTTGTCTTCATAAGAAAACCAGTATTGTTGTAGAGCCAAACGTTTACAAATTGATTTGTTTGGAAAATAACCGGTTAACAAGCCCTGCCCGAGAGTCTATATGCAATATGTGCAGTATTTCTTTGTACTGAATCCATATTACATGATCTAATTGAGAACGCGCTCACGGCGGCTCTAGCTTTTTAAAGTATTTTGAAAAGTATTTTCATATTGTTTTAGGAACCGCTAATGTGGCAAAAAGTTTTCTTTTTCATTTATTTGCAAGAATGTGGGTACATAGGATGTTACATTTCTTTATTGTTTGTTTATGAACCGCTTTAGCACTATTAAATTCGCTTATATTATCTATATACAAATTAAAACAAAAAATGCACAGTAACAGCTCGTAATGCGGATGTGTGAGGTATCTTTCTTGTCCTCTTAATAATGTTAAATCCAAGTACCACGGACCATTGAAATAAAGGTAGTGGAATACAGAATTCGGTATGAATGGTTTTTAACCCTCTTTATATATTTTGCCTTAAGGCTGTATAAAGTTACTTGATAGTTATTCTGAATATACAGAATTTTATTCAATTTGCATTTTAACTTTTAAATGAAACCTAAAAGTAGGTTGTGATGCCTAGTCCCCGCTAGATACTGAATAGAAACATATTATCTGTTAAATTAAATTAACACATCCAAAATACACATTAACTGTGCAAGCAATTAGTGCCCATCCCACAGTGCTGCCCACACACAAATGCTGCGTGCTTTAGCAAAACTATTCAAAGTGGTTATTTAAATTACCTTCATGTTTAAGAAAAAAAAAATGAGAAGTATAAAAAAACACTTCATATACTGAGATTAAGTGACAATTGAAATGTAATAAAAACGATGTGACCAATCCAATCAAAAATTTTAATTTTACAAACTACAAATAAAAAAAAAAATCTTGGTAAACCAGAACATAAGACATCTCTCTTACATTATTGGCATTATTCAGTGGTCACTTGTAAGTTTTTCTATGCTTTTAATTTTGACTGTCATTTGATATCTGAAGTGGATTGGAATTATGCCTTTGTTTAAAAGTTCTTTACTTAACACATCAAAACATACATAAAAGCGAGGTATAAGTCACATGGATGTCTACCGCACGCAATAACTTTTCTTTATACTAAAAAATTAAGTATTTGTACTTCTACAATACCAAAATCATGCTAAATTTCAAACTTTTATGTGCGCTTAATAAAAAGAGACTCAAAAATGTATCATCACTTATTTAATATGTAGATGTAATAAATGATAAAAAAATAATCACTTAGTTATCATATTAAATCAAAAATTGCATGTTCGATCAAATATTTATCGATTAGTATCCATGAATAGCATATTATCGAAGATCAATCTAGATGTCATATCACTGATATAATTTATCAGATTTACATTAATGCACTTATACTGGAGCTTTTAAGTTACTGATCTTATGTTAATATGTACATAATATTATACAGATATTTATATACACTATACATATAGATACTACAAAATCGTCTAATATTAATGGTTTATTATTTTTATTAGAGAGACTACATATTTCTGATATATGAGGAGCCTTATAACATTTATATACGAAATATTAATGAAAATGTATCAATCTGAGATAAAGTCCCGTCAATTTTCCCAAGTGGGTACCTGTGGAAATTTTAGTTCAATAGCAATTGTATCATGACTTCTAATTGTCCATGGTACAAGGAAAACATCTCAAATCATCGCTCATTCAGTTTATGGCAAAATAATGTTATGTCCCAAATATTTAAACCTACATTTTGAATGCAATATCGCTTAAAAAACTTAAATAACACAAGTAAACAATTATGTTAATCGCTACAATAATTAACAGAAAGGCGGGATGAAATCGGCAAACATGCCCTCTAAATGAACCTGGTGAAATGCTAGTACGTAACTGATAGAGAAATCCATCCAATCAAAGACAATCACCAACCAATCAGAGGCGTTTAAAATCCTGATATTTGCCCGTGATTGGCTATAATGACTCCGTTCAGCAATCAGTTACGCACAGAATTGCACCTTACAAAATAATGGTTATACAATAACTACTCCTAACCTATTATATACAAGAACGCAACTAATATTCACAATAAAGTTCTGTATGCTTTGGCTATAAAAGGGCGTATATTCCTATACTAATTATACAAGTTCACTATTAGGAACAAGATGCCATAGGCTACTTCGAATGCTCGCTCTAAATTACAATAAACAACCACTCCAACACTGCGAGTAAAGGAACGTAGCGTTACGTTTAATTTGACCAAAAAGCAAAATAAAACATTGTGCATGAGATAAAAAATGTCGTTTTTATAACTTGTCACTTGAGACCAATTTGTTTTACTTGGCATTTTTCTTATCGTTCATAATAGACATGGCAGCATGACCATTGGTTTAAGCCTGTCCCATGTGGACAAAAAATTTAAAAAATTCTCTAAACTCTAACATATGGTACAATTTAAAATTCAATGTTAAGTTGATTGAGTGGTTACCATCAAAGCTTGGGTTTAATCGAAAACAAAGACTAGCATTGGCGTGATGAGCATAGATGTATGTTATTTTTAGGTATTTTTTAATATTAATTTAAATAATAAAATAATAACTTTCTAATTCTTTGGAAATCGCCTCTGTGGTCTAGTGGTCCAGCGTTGGCGTTGACCACATGAGGTCCTGGGTTCAATTCCCGGGTCGGGCAATTAAAAAAAAAGTGTTTTTTCACTTTTCTGTTAAACACAAAGTTGCCCGAGATTGGAAAGTGCCCGGTTGGCGATAGACTTGCCACCTATCACATTTGTGGAACCAAGTATCTTCGACTAATCGTGGGTGCACTTGTTGTACCTCTGCCTAACCCTTCGGGGATACGGGCGTGAAAATACTAATTCTTTGTATTTATGAAATATACCTCCAAATTTTTATGTTATTATTATGTATTGTTGTGTACTACTTATTATTGCTAACTAACATCCACATCACAAGCAAATAGTTTGCTTACCATGTGGTAGAGTAATTCGTGTAATTTTCCAGATATGCTTATTGACGGTACGAATTTTTTAACTTCTTTAGAATACTTTGGTGAGAAACATATTTATTATATACTAATCAAGTAAAATCTGATGTCTTGACCAATAAGGCGGTCTTAATCTAATTAACAAACTATCTATCAAATATAACAATATTCTCATTCATGTATTGCTTTATAGAAATATGTAATCATATGAAATGATTTTGGTCAAAACAAAACGTAACACCTGAAGCCCACCTCCCATCGATCAGGGTTTGGACCAAAAACACTACAAAAATGTATTTTTGTGCAATAATATTCAAAACTCAAAGCAATCATGCCAAGTATAAAAATATTTCAAACAGTTTTACAGAGTTTTTAGTGACTAACCCCGATACAAGACAATTCTATTTAGTTGGTACATCATGTATGATAAGTTATCGAATTATATTTGGTGAATTAATAGATAAGGTTTATAGAATCAAGCATGACTACTACACATAAATTTTATTTCAGTTTAAACCTAAATGACTGACTTTGTTTAAATTCTAATCCCTGGTTTAGTAGAGCATTTAAGAAAAATAATACAATTTATATTGCTCAATTTTAATGTTTATTCTATTTCTTATTAATGCATAAAGTGTACATTAAAGCAGCTTTATAAAAAATCTAAAGAGCTTGTATATAAAAACCAAACGCATTACTTTAAAAACCTTAAGCTGGTTTTACAATGTAGTTGTATGTATTTCACCGAGACTAATTGGACCAGCTCACACAAAGGCGGTAAAATCGTAGATCAGACCGGTTTTTTTTAAATTCAGGTCATTTGCTTTAATCATGACATCACGCTTCTATGAGTTGACATGCTTTTGTGATTGTAGTGATATTTTGTTATACTATTATCGTCTAAAGGATGACTTTTCTTCACCCAATCCATTTATTTTACACGTTTATTGCGTACATATAGAAGTAAAACGACAGCACTGCTACCCAAGTAATACCCTACAACAATAAATTTCACCGATAGACCATCATCAATGTTAATTCACCATCGATATCACACATTTCTCCATCTACCCTCCCAAATATATAAAGTATCAAGACTAGTGAATACCGCTATAATTGGGCTGGGCCCGTGCTTCTCACCAGTTACACGTTACCCCAGAGCTTCGAACTCGCACTGAAAGTAAGATGTAAGTATAATACAGTATTAGCTGGGTTCCGGTGATTTATGGTTGAGTCTGTGTTGGTGAGGGCGCGGGGAGACGGGCCTGAAGGTGCAGTCTATGTCGGAGTCGGGGGTGGTGGGGGTGGGGGGAGTGGAGGGGGTGCGCGGGGTGAGGCAGGGCCGCTTGGGCGCGGAGCCGTCGCCGTCCTCGCAGCGCCGCTTGCCCGGCAGCGACGCGGGCCGCACCGGGCTGAAGCTGGACGCGCGCAGCGCGATGGGGGACAGGCTGCGCCGCGTCGTGAACTTCAGCGTCGACGACGGGGACACCACCGGGGAAAACCTAAGCAACAGTTACACACGGTTACTTTTACAGGTCCGCCCAAATTTTCAGAGGCTGTTCAGAATCGATAATAGGTTCGATTTACGCAATAAAAAAAATTAATTCAGAAATGAAATTTTTTTCCGACACAAAATATATAAGATATAATTTCAATTACTCAAAATAACTTATAAAAAGTTTTATTTGAATAAAGTATTTCTGATTTCTGATTACGCAAAATTGGAACTAAAATATTTTAGTCTCTTCAATCAAATTAAAAGTGATCGGGAAAAATGTACTTAAGCGACAAATTACACAATAGTTACAATCGTAATCATAGGCACATGTAAAATGAAACACTGCCAATATTAGAGACTTCATTCACAATACTCCAATGGGCATCCAATTCACAAATTTAGTGAGATATATTTAAACGAATATTTTTATATTATCTTGTATTCATTTTACAATAATAATTAAAACGCACTTTCATTTCAATATTTTGTCCCCCGTGTTGGTCCCGGGCTCCTTTGTAAAATAGGCCAACTGCCATTCCACCAGGCAGGTCTTAAAAGGCGACCGATTGGCTACGCGAGTCACTTACGAGTGTCTACTAGGTGATAGAGTTCTACATTGTTTCGCCCGGGTCTGGTACCACCGCCTTACCTATTCCTGCCGCAATAGTGTTAGTGCTTGTCACAGTCGTGTTCCGGTTTGGAGAGTAAATTAGCCAGTTTAAACTTATGCATGTGGCATTAGACCTCGCCACAAGATAGCAACACACCATTAACATCTTTAGTGTCTATAGGCGATGGTTGACTCTTTCTATCAGGAGACTCATCTGCTTGTTTGCTATCTTATGATATCAAAAAAACTTTCAATACAATATGTAGTTCCTAATTTTAAAATTTGGCCGGACCTAATTTTAAAAGTAATCCTGTATACACCTGTCTACGACCTGTCACAGGATGATATATAAAAGCGAGAAGTAGTTGGTTGATAAACCGCTATTGAATCCATCGCAACCATTTTTGACATATTATGTTATATTTTTTTTATAAATCAATAGAAATCTTACATAAAAAGTTGACACAAAGAAAAAACAAGCTTAAATCAAGGTAATAGGGCCTAAAACATTAAATCTTTAAATTTTTATACATTTCATCGAAAATATCTAAGAAAATTATACTTTCACCCATACTTAGGATAAATTAATTTATAAATATAAAAATGATGTGGTGTCGTGGGACACCAGGTAGGAACGAAGTTCCTTCGGCTAAACGGCACTACTCGCTTGTGTATGCGACTGTCGCGCCTGCGCACGTCTCATTTAACGGTTTTATTCCACGCACTTTTTTCCACGGATTTTTTCTTACGGTTTTACTATCACATTTTTTCAGTTCGGTCGCGCAGCAAAATCCCTATCCCCTCCAAGCCTGCCGTAAGGAACTTCGTTCCAACAATGAAAGAAAGAAAATATTTATTTGCAAGAATATGGGTGTTACAAGTTGTTAAAAATAAATTAAGTTACCAACATATTCTACCATTATATGGTATGCAAATGTTTAAAATGTTTAAAATCATGAGAAATCATCAAAGATTTTCAGTGACGAATTTATGGTTTGATTTAAAAATGCTAATTGACGAGTTCCATAGAGTGCGCTCTTTCTGTTACACGTCGTATATTTATCGTGTCAAGCGCCATATAAACTATACTAGTTGACGCGCGCAGCTTCGCCGCGAGTAGATTAAAATGTCGTCCATATAATTTTTCATACAAACTCTCATCCTCTATTTCTGCCCTTTAAAGGTTGATTTTTAAAAAAAAGTATGTTTAGCGATTCAACCGTGAAAGCTTGACAGACAGACAGACTTTCACATTTATATAGTATAGATTCTATTCTAGATATGTAATGAATAGTGATGTTTTTTATATCATGGAATAACAAATAATCAGTTTAAATATTGTATCATCTGTTACAATACGAGTCACTACCATTGTGATTGCTAGTTGGTAAAGTTCTGTAACGACTCACCCAGGTCTAGCACCACCAGCTTAGCTATTCCTGCCGCAACAGCGTTAGTGCTTGGCACTGTTGTGTTCCAGTTTGGAGAGTAATTGGTGTACGGTATAGACGCACCTGGGTACTCTGGTGGGCGAGTTGGCGGGCACCCCGACCAGCGTGAGGTCCTCGCAGGACTGCCCCATCTGCATGGCGCTGTGCACCTCCCGCTCGTGCGCCACCTCCCGCGTGTTGCTGAGGTCGGCGCACTCCTCCGCGCGCAGCTGGTCCACGCGGCCCGTCAGCCGCCTGCTGCACGGACTCTGGAACCGTTTACAAATTATTGTTCTTTACCGCTTTCGGTTACAAGTTTGATTGACGAATTATTTATATTATAACTGCGAAAGTAGTGTATGCGTTTTTAGACGACAAGTCACAGAAAGAGTGTGCTATGAAACACGTCAAATAGTATTTTTAAATAAAACCATAAATTTAGCACTAAAAAACTTGTTTCATGATTTTAAATATAATTCTTTTATGAATTCATTTATCCAAAGTATGGGCGAAAGTATGTTTTTCTGAGATATATTTTTGGTTAAATATTTGTAAAAATAAAAATTTAAATATTATATATCCTATTACCTTGACTTAAGTTTTTTTTTATTTATGAAACATAAAAAGTTAACATAAATAAAAAAATAAACTTCTACGTCTCTTATTTTTCTTATTAATTATCTTACATATATATAAAAATCAATTGCTGTTCGTTAGTCTCGCTAAAACTCGACAACGGCTGAACTAATTTGGTTAATTTTGGTTTTGAATTAATTGTTGAAGTCCAGGGAATGTTTAAAAGGTGAGAAAATATAAAAAAAAATATTAGTTAAAAAGGCAAAACAACGTTTGCTGGGTCAGCTAGTTTATTATAAAAAACATATAACACATGTTAAAAATAGCAGCAATGGATTCAGAAGCTGTTTCTCAACTAACTACGTTTCGCTTTTACATAATTATGTGACAGATTGTATTTTTATTAATACCGGTCCCGACAATAATGTGGTCGGAGGTTACTAGTTTCATTAATAAGAATTTCGCCGTGTTGGTCCCGGCCTCCTTTGAAGAATAGGCCAACTGCCGTTCTGCCAGGCAGGTCGTAAAAGGCGACCGATTGGCTATCGAGTCACTACCATCGTGGCTACTATGTGGTAGAGTTCTGCATTGTCTCGCCCGGGTCTGGTACCACCGCCTTACCTATTCCTGCCACAATAGCGTCAGTGTATTCGCTGTCATGTTCCGGTTTGTAGGGTAAGGTAGCCAGTAGGCTTGTGCATGTGGCATTGGACCTCGCCATAAGATAGCAACGCACCATTAGCATCTTTGGTGTCTATAGGCGATGGTTGACTCTTTCCATCGGGAGACCCATCTGCTTGTTTGCTATCTTATGATATATAAAAAAAAATATTTATATAACTGCGAAAGTAACGTATGCGTTTTTACATATATCATAAGACAGCAAACAAGCAAACGTCTCCCCTGATGGAAAGAGACAATCATCGCCTATAAAAACCAAGATGTTAATTGTAAATTGTTATAAGTTTACAGGCTACCTTACTCTACTGAAACACGAAACTGATAAGCAATAATACTATTGCGTCAAGAATAAAAAAGACGGTGGTACCAGAGCCCGGGCGAGACAGTACGGAACTCTACCATCTATAGCTACGATGGTAGTGACTTACGGCCAATCGTTCGCCTCTTACGAACTGCCTGACAGAACGGCAGAAATGGCCTTTTCTTAAAAGGGGGGCTCGGACCAACACGAGGAAAAACTACGGGATAATTTAACATTTCTATTACAAGGCGGTCTGTTCAGTTTAATTATTTTTTATTTATAAGAAAGCAAATCAGCTGATGGGTCTCCTGATGGAAAGAGTCAACCATCGCCTCTAGACACCAAAGGTGTTAATGGTGCGTTGCTATCTTGTGGCGAGGTCTAATGCCACATGCGTAAGTCTACCGGTTACTTTTTTATTTTATTTTTTAAATACTTATACCCCTATCATGGAAAAGGCCTTTAATTTTACAAGTCACTAGTTCTTACATGTTTACTTATTTTACTTACTAACCCTTTTTTGGTTCATGTCTTTTCGTATACATATGTATTTTTTTTTTATGTCATAAGATAGCAAACAAGCAGATGGGTCTCCTGATGGAAAGAGTCAACCATCGCCTATAGACACCAAAGATGTTAATGGTGCGTTGCTATCTTGTGGCGAGGTATAATGCCACATGCATAAGTTTACCGGCTACCTTACCCTCCAAACCGGAACACGACAGCAACAAGCACTGACGCTATTGCGGCAGGAATAGGTAAAGCGGTGGTACCAGATCCGGGCGAGACAATGCAGAACTCTACCACCTAGAAATACGTCTACTTTTTTTTTATAATCATATATATATATATATATATATATATATATATATATATATATATATATATATATATATATATATATATATATATATATATATATATATATATATATATATATATATTACAAACATCTTAATATACAGTTTTAAAATATTTTGTAAGTTTTATATGTTTTTTATTGTTTATGATATATATCCTATTATATTCGAAAATATAACAAAATCATAATATTGTATATACTATTTATTTCTCTTATTATTTACTATTTTTATACACAGTTCCAAAAATTCATCTCTATATTTACCTACCTGTTATCCTACCTACCGGTTACTTTACCCTCCAAACTGGAACACGGCAGTGACAAGCACTAGCGCTATTGTGGCAGGAATATGTAAGACAGTGCTAGCAGATCCGGGCGAGACAACGCAGAACTCGACCACTGTACTATAGTCAACGTCTGCTATCTGTTAAAGGTAGAAAGCATAGCTATAAAATGTATACAAGATGCTTACAGGTATAACATTGATCGCCGCCGACAGCGGACTGCAACTGATGCTGTTGCTGCGCGTTCTCGGCAGGCTGTTGTTTGAGAACATGCTGAAGTACGACGTACTCCTGAAATAACATTCACATTACTGGCACATTCAAAATAATGAACGGTATATGTTTAACAAAAAATAAACCGACGAAAAATAATGCCTGGTCGTACATTAGACAGTGAGTGAATAATCAATTATTTTCTGTTGTCGTACCCTTTTGGATTGTTTTCTTTTTCAAAACTTATATGAGACAACCTTTAGAGTATATTTTATTAAATAAAAGAAGAATTATCAAAATCAGATCTCTGTAAATTTTTTTGCGTGGTCATATATTAAAATCAGTGAGTGAACAATCAATCATCCCTTGTTTACAGACACTTATGGTTTGATTTTTAACTTCCCGCTACGTATGTAGATAAGGAAGTTACTGATTTTGCTCCGTATTTCGAAAATCGAGTTTTCACCAGATTTCCACATTTTGGGGTCCTAGGAACCTTTTTCGACTATTTTCACGACGACGTCAGTATGTCAGTATGTCTGTATGTATGTATGTGTGTATATAAACATATAAGTTTTGAACAGCTTCGATTTTCGATCGAAGCGCGGTTGATGGCATTCGATTGGATTCCGCTCAACGTAGACTTCCCGAAAATTTAAACCAATTCGGCCCAGGAGATTTTGAGATATTTAGGAAAAATTTCGTTATAACACAAGAAAGACTTGTCAGGAATTCGTATAAAGTGATAACACTTGATGTGTAATGATAGACGTTATTAGAGATGCAAATAATATTCGGTTACCATTCGGTATTCGGCCTATTCGGCCGCTTTTACTGTTCGGCATCCCGTCGAATACCGAACACCTAATCATGCGAAAAAAATCGCACATATTACTCAAAAAATAAACATATACCAAAAAACATTATAATTTATTAAGAGTAAATTGTTATGAATGAAAACCTTTTTTTTTAACATTCCTTGATACGGATTATTATTTGGACGATCAGGTACAACCACTCGGCGGCTAACATCAACCTACCATCAACTGTTGGTAAATTGAGGTGGAATATTCGGAGGCCAAATATTCAGTGCTACTGCAAAGAGGGCCTGGCCGGATATTCGGTATTCGGCAAAATTACGTGGCATCTCAAGGCTATATGATTTTTGTCAGTCTGTCTCGTTACAATTCAAGAACAGCTAGCAAGATCTCTGTGAAAATTAGCACACGATTATAATTCCTATTATATTAATTGTTTTCTTATTATAAATGAATTTACACCCAGTAAATCGGGCGGGTAATAATTAGCTATTTACAAAATCGTACATTTTTAAATTAAAACAAACGAATAGGTGTAAGCATTCGACCGTATTACTTATACACAATTTCTTTTGTATTATTCTATCGATAACTAAGAAATTCGATAAGGTTAATGTTGTTTGTGAACGTGACAATCATGAATTGACGTTAATCGATTTACAGCCATTTTGGACTTGGTATGGAAAATATTTATCGATACTGAAACGCCGCATTTTATCAATTAAGTACTTAAAAATGTTACAAATCTAAAATCTTAGTTCCTGAGTTTGTGTTATATTGACTATTTACTTATATTCCAAAAGATATCAAACAATCCTGCTATCATTGCTTCTTAACCATTGATATAAAAAACCGTAGATGTACAGTCCCGAACAAAACTGACACTCAAAAGTGTCCCTAATTTCATTTAAGTAGTTATAGATATGGCAAATACGTATGTCTTTGCATATCCAACCTTAAGTGCAAGACTTATAGTTGTTTTTACAAAGCAATAGCGGCCCTTCCACTAACGTTCATTCCAGTCGGAATCTACAATCCTAATGGAATGAACGTCAATGGATTTGCAAAATCAAGAAAGAATGACGGTATTAAAATCTCGCGTTCCCTCCCCTCGTGAAGACGCGACGCGGTAACTGGTCAAGTTAGTGTCTGTTTATTTATCCGCCGTGATTGAGCGCACGCTTGTTATCATTTCATGTTCGTCTCCATCCCAGAAGGATAAATGGACTTGACAATAAAAATGAGCACTTTAAAGCTTAAATTTCACAAACACATTCCCTTTATCCAAAAACTGTTTTCACAAACCTACAATATATTTTTTAAAAACCTATCCAACGATATCCCTTACCCCATAACAAGAGAAAAAAAATTATCATGCCCACTTTACATGTAGAGGAACTAAACAAAAAAAATTTTTTAAATTTTATGTTATCACTTTATTATTGTGACTAATGTGTATCGTAAGTTGAAGTTTTTTAGACCAGTAGTCATGATGATTGTGACTCGTATAGTCAATCTTTCGCCTCTTACGAGGAACAGGTAAGACGGTAGTAATGTAGAAACAGGAATCATCAAGTATCTCTGCGCTAGACGGACCGTCGGATATAGCGAAACTGTAAGCTTTCCTAGTTAACTCCGGAACCCTAAAAATAAATTTCTGTAGAAAGAAACATCCATTCTTAGTTTTTAATACCGTCGCGTTCATTGTATGCCAGATCTCTTAAAATTCTTAAATCACTATATTTTTCCTTTTCTGATAACCACTTTTTACCCACATTCTATATCTCCTTTTAGGTTTAAAAATATATTCACTCGCAATAAGACTCAGAGCAATAGCAATCTCTTGCTTACGGGTACACATGTTGCAAAATGAAAATAATCTTTAAAGATAATTTAAAATGACGGGCATTCCTGTTAAATGACAACAATCTTCATAAAATTATAGGATTTTAACCATCCACCGACATGCAATTCCTCGGTATGGCTGATAAGATGCAAACTGATAGGAAGGTACCTATACGTGAGGATAGTGATCGAAGGATTGTTTTTTCGGTCGGACTGGCGCGTTGTGATAATTCAGAGGAAAGAATGTGGGATTGCGGTTTAATTAGTGGCTACAACGGTTTTATTTTATCCCGTCGCGTTTCTGTACGGTTTGCACCTCAGGATAAGACTGAAGGAATGAACGTTAGTGGATGGGCCGCTAATGTACGAAGAGAAATAAAATTGACAGTGTCGCGACCGACGCGATTCTATTTGAAATGAGCACACAATTTAAAGTTGTGCACTCATTTTTGGAGGACGTTTTTGACACACTGATTGTGTATCTTGGGTTTTTTATATCAATGTTGTTAACCGATTAATTTTCAACCCTAAATCAGCGCAAGTACATAAGGAGCGTTTTGTAAAGGTTTGCCTCTATCTTAAACTTAAAAATACCGATGTCCTTATGGAGTAAAACTATAAGGGCTTTGAATTGATAAACCGATTTATAGGATATTAAAAAAAACTTTGATGTTTGGCGTTTCCAATTTTCGCCCATACTCTGTGTGACGTACCATTCATGGATTTTGAGTTAAACCGATTTATTTAGTTTTAATCGCTCCGCGGGAAGCATTACCCGCTAAAAGCCTCTATGAAACGGTATTTTATAAACCGGTTTCAAACCCTGCCTGCTATAATAGCCTACATGTATACTTATATTAAAAAATACAAAATTTGTGCTTATTTGTAGAAAGTAATCTGTGAATTTACTAAACAGGTAACAGGTAACGACACGTGTAGCCAATCTGTCGTCTTTTACGACCTGCCTGGCAGAACGGCAGTAGATCTATTCTTCAAAGGGGGCCCGGACCAACACGGTGTCTCTATCTAGCAGTAATAAATAATTCTCTTGCAAACTCTAACTAACATCTAAGTTCCGTTTGAAACGACGAAGACGTCCCTGAATTTTTAAATGGTACTTGCATTAAAAATACTGGTACTGCACAATGGGTACAATAACACTGGTAAAAAAAAAAAGTTTCGTGTGTTTTTTTGTTTCTATCTCAAATTAACGCGTATTTTTTAAATACCGCAACATTTTTTCTCTAACAGCTTTTGTTTTTAGTTTCATAACTAAAATAGGTATCTTTTTATTAGAATTAATATGTTTTTTTTTTTTTGTTGCCTTCGATATGACTTTGTCAAGAAGATGCTGTGTCCTTAGTCCAGATTGTTTTTGCTATATTTGTGATGAATATACATATATTTGGAAAATATCGAAAACCTATATCAGACTTTGTGAAAACTGCGTATTACAAATTTATACTTTAATATAAAATTGCGTAATCAGGATAAGCCATGGGTACCTCTAGTGAACTGATTCCCAAATTGGTCCAGGTGGACCCCCAGGGATCCACGGAAGACCGGGAGTTGGCATGACCAAAATCTGGTTTTGATAGTGAAGAACTGAAATATTTTAAATGATGATATGAAAAAATATCAATAATTACCCATTCAATTCTCACTTTTTTTTCGAAAACTGTTAATTCACGGTTGGAACTCAGCTTCAACGCGATTTCCATTGTTACATCTAATCTTAAGTTTTGGGAGTATGGTAGAAATTTAGATTCAGGAGGTCCACCGGAAAAATGTAAGTGGTTCATGAGGAAAAAAGTTTGAGAACCTTTGCTCTAGTGTATGTCTACTGTTATAGTCCAGTGGAAAAAGAGATGCAATAATGTTCGTAACACCTATGATTTGGCGAGAACCTCGAAACCATCATCACAACTGCTATTCCTGCGTTGTGAAAATAAAAAGTTTGGCCAGTGTGGAAAGCGCTAAAAGTTGGTACAAAAAAATGTTACAAACGTACCTTTGATAAGGCACTTGATAAAGTTCTTTCAAACAAGTTTTCAGGAATAAGTACAGAAAAATTGAAAGCTGGTATTTTTTAATGGATCACAGATTGGAACACTCGTGAAAATCCCAATTTTGTGAAATCAATGACTAAAGCCGAATTAAAAGCTTGGAATTCATTTGTTTTGGTTAAGTGTAACTTTTTAGGCAATAAGAATTTTATTTTCCCCGTGTTGGTTCTGGGCTCCTTTGAAGAATAGACCACCTGCCGTTCTGCCAGGCAGGTCGTAAAAGGCGACCGATTGGCTCTGCAAGACACTACCATCGTGACTACTAGGTGGTAGAGTTCTGCATTGTCTCGCCCGGGTCTGGTACCACCGCCTTACTTATTCCTGCCACAATAGCGTCCGGCTTTTCACTCTCGTGTTCCGTTTGGAGGGTAAGGTAGCCGGTAAACTTATGCATTATTATGGCATTAGACCTCGCCACAAGATAGCAACGCACCATTAACATCTTTGGTGTCTATAGGCGATGGTTGACTCTTACCATCAGGAGACCCATCTGCTTGTTTGCTATCTTATGATATAAAAGAAATCTGACGACCATCGTTTATTCGACGAGCTTATTGAGTACATGCTATCGAAGTTGCAAGAGCTAGGGTGCAACACGAGTATAAAAATCCACTTCCTAAACTCGCATTTAGACCACAAAATTTGGACGATTTTAGTGAGGAGCAGGATGAAAGATTTCGAACAATGAAAGGGTGTTATGAGGGAAAGTTGGGCTCACTTAAGCTGAAGTTTGCAACAAGATCTACCTAAAGAAGCACATTCAATGAAATCTTATAAAAATGATTGGATAGTGTTCAATAGCAATTTTGTAAACATGTGTATTAATTTTCTAGTATATTTTTGTCAAAATACTATAACTGTATCTCGTATTTTTTTCATGACCAGGGCCAAAGAAATATTCAATAATAGAAAAAATAATTAGGGAAACAGGAACTATGTTAACCAGTGCAATTATTAATTACATAAAATAATTACTTTCTGTATACAAGTAATATTGCAAAGCAGTCGATTCGATTCTTGGAAGTATTAGACTGGGATGACACAAAATATTAGATCATTTGTATCAGTATGGCGGTTTTTCACGGGTCTAATTACGTAATGACAAAAAGAAAATAATGGTCATAGCGCTACAGCATACAATCGCGTGGCAAAAAATCGAACGTGTCGGATAAATTACGACTATCGAACGATTTGTTCTACAAAAATTATTGTATTTTCCGATAGTCGATAAAAAAAGAAGTAGGCCGTAGCGTAATGCCATACTTCTCCGTTGTGATTTACAGTTGGCCGTACCGACGTAAACACATCAATTTAAAAAAAACGAACATTTGTTCCAGGCTAATTTTAGCACAACTAATTATCATCGAGTAGCTATTTACGAAAATCACCATGCCATACTTTTCTAACGGTTCCAAATGGCCGTCCCCGAAAGTTCCCCCTCACCTCTAGCCAAACCCGTCGCCGAACCTCCGGAGGATGATGGCGACGAAAGACTTGATGGAATGGACATACAGACGAGTGAAGAGGACGATGGCGTCCTCTTCGCTCAGTAAGGTAGTCCAAATCAACCTCCAGCACAGTTTAGCCGCTACGGCTCAATTGCGAAGATGGCTAAAGGTAAACAAACCGGCGATAGCTTTGATCCAAAAGCCGTGGATCAGTGGCACAGGGAGACTTCAGGGACTCTCCAATTTAGGAGATAAATTTTTTACTAGTTCGGAACCCTATCCTATGCAGGCCGCATCTATGTTTGTCCAGAAAATACTGGCTGAACCTCTAATAGATTTCTTGTGCACAATCAAAATACCCTCGCCAGATGGAAGGAGGTGCTCCAAGTGACCCTTTCGTCTGTCTACATGCCGGAAGCGGACGAACCCCCATCGCACAACCTGGTGAGGCTGACCAACTTCTGCGGGACTGCGGGTGACGAACTTATTATCGCCACCGACCCACGCAACGCACATCACATTGCCTGGGGATGCAAAGGAAACAAACGGAGAGGTGGGTCCCTTTTTGAGTTTTTAATGTCAAACCCTTTACATATTATTAACACAGGCGATTTCGTTACCCGGCGCAGCCAGACCATAATAGGTCTGACACTTGCCACTAATAGAACCATGGGTTTCATCACGGATTGACATGTCTCGGAAGAGACATCCTATTCTGATCACAAATGAATAAGGTTCAATTTGCGTACACAAACAAAAGAAATAACACCATGAAGAAAACCTCGCAAGACGGACCTTGCAATTCGGTGGCTGTTTTCCAAAGGAAAACAGACACCGAATTGCGCAAGATACAAGCGGTACATGAGGCGGCAAACGCGCAACAAATTGAACAGCAGGTAGCATCTTTGACCAATGTACTCATCAGCTGTTATGAAACTGCTTGCCCACTGAGGTGACCGGCCCAGTGTAACAACGGATCAAATACATGGTGGGAACCCGAACAAGCCCGCCTCCGCCAGAAGGTAAGAAAGCTATTCAATAGCGCAATGAACATGATGCACGAAACTGACTAGGCTAGGATGACAAGTCTTTATACAAAAAACGCATTAAATTGTATCGCGTAAATATACGCGATACAATTTAATGCGTTTTTTGTATACGCGTTCCCTACAAACGAATGGTCAATTCATTTAAACCGAAAATTACATCGATAATTCATACATTAACATTTTCTTTCGTAAATTACAATTTATTTATTTTCTAAACTTATATTCTCGAAAATAACAAATAAACGTAAAACGAAACACAGTAGGCTGAATGTACTTTTGTTTGTCTTATATTTATTACCATAGGAAAAAATATTGACGTGCCTATGTTTTAACAAATGTCTGTATCACTTTTTTTATCTGTGGAATCTGGTCTCTTGACTAATGGTCGCGCCACGTAAAGCGAAGTTATCCATTTAAAACCCAAAAAAAATGAGTATATTAAACAAAAAAGTTATAGAGGGGTCACGATGGCCCAAGTGACGTAATAACAATAAAATCGCCGCGAATACCTAGTAAACATCTCACAATGGTGTTATGTGCTTACAGTCTATTTCAACATAAATATAAATGCGGGTCGAATTATAAACTGAATTATATTACAAACCAATTACTGAAGTATTGGGTGCACATCTGCATATTTTTTGTCCTGATAGCTGATGATTTTGTATTTGACTCACTTCATTCAGAAATTATTAATTACGCATTGGAACAAACCATAAATGGTAGTGATAACAAGGAGGTGAATTTATCTGTAACTTGAGTACATTGGGTTTGCATTTACAAGAAGCAAATTGATAATCTCCGAACAAATCACGAAGGGGTTTATGTATTGCAAGTTAAATATTTTCGCTTCCCACAAACTTCTCTAAGTCAACCGTACTTAGAGTGCACGCCAAGGTACTTTGCATATACCTGTGAACTTATAAGTGGTGGTTTAACAAATCTTTGCATCAACAGTGTTGTGACAGCGGAAGTGCAATCAAAGCCATCATGTAAATTACACATTAATGTCCAGAGGACGTAAGATAATAATTGTTATTGAAATATTTAAATTAATATGAAGATTCACCTTTAATGAAATGTCTTAGTTAAGGGTTTACAAAGCAAAAATGTTATAACATTCTTCTTATTTAAGTATTAATTTGTGTGACCCCTGAAGTCAATGTGAATAGATAACGATTACTAATCATAAATTTAGGTTCCTATTGCCATTTTATAAGTTGCTATGTTGTCACTGAGATTGTAAAAAGAATACACATTCCATCTTTCCGACCAGCAATTTTTTTTCTTTCTCCTCCTTATCTGGTAAGTGATATTTCGTCCTCCCTTGAGATTAAGTGTTCCCATCCTTGCCACTGACTATCCTGTGTGCAATTCACAAAACAACAAACCGCTCAGCAGAAATTCAACGGATCCTGCTCCTACACCCATTCTCCTGACACAACACGACGAGACACGCCTGTCACACCAACTACTTTTTAGTGCTTGGTTTCCAATTTTTTTATAAGTTTTTGAGTATGTAATCCTATCAAAATTGAATGAGAAATAAAAAAAGAAAATTTATTATTTATTTATGCTTGAAAATCAGAAAAAAATCATATCAATTACTACAGTGACTTGGTGTGTTACAAAAAATAAAAAAAGTTAAAGAAATTACAATATTTTTTTTCAATCCCACTGGATCAATTCAAAATAATCAAATTCCATTATATCTATACAAAATAGTAATTAAATATTTACTATTTTGTATAGATATAATGGAATTTGAATTAATTATCTAGTTTGGTTTAATGTAGCTACTTGAATTTCTTTTCTCTTCTGTCTAAGTTTAGTTTCTGTGGCATCTTCTGGAGGGTTGTGGTCTAATTCCCCTTGGTGACCAGCCGTATTGGGGAATGTTGTTTTAATGCAATATTGTTGACAATTTTTATTTATACTTTTGCTAGTTTTCCGGTTACCAATGCATTCTATTTGCTATTTTTTAATGTGTTTTTATCTGATCCTGCATAAGAGTTAGCCCTCATATATGAAAAATCATCCACTTTGCTTAATTTGTTTGGGGGATTTTGATACAGGATGTTTTCTCTTTTTTCTCTTTATCCATATTTCCTTGTACAATGATTTTGTTGTATTTTATATAAGCATAATTCCCCTTTTCTCGCTCTTCTGTCAGTTTTAATTGCAATTCTTTTTTTTCCTTTATCTCTTTTGGGACATCATTTTTAATGTAAGTTTCTTTTCTTAGTTTCTTTTTATTGCTATGATTAATCGTTTTTTCAAATTTGTGGTTAATGATATTGGTATATTTTTCCTCTTTCTTGCCAATTCTATAAATGTTAGTAATATCAGTTTTTTCTACAATTATTTCAGTTTCGTTGATATTATTTAAAAAACTTGCAGTAAGATCTTGATTGTCTTCTTTTTCTTCCAAGCCATGCAATAATATATTATCTTTCTTTAAATTTAATTCTAAAAGGTTTACTTTCTTATTTATGTGATTTATTTTCTATTTAAGTATTTAATTTTCTTGTATAAATAGTTCTAATTTTTCATAAATTTTTATAACTAAGGATTTTGTAATAGCCTCTGTTATATCCTGTATTTGTTTCTTCAACTCTTCTTTCATTTTTGATATAAGCATCATCATAGTCTTTTCATCCATTTTATCATTGTGATTTTGTCAATATAAATATAAGTTTAATTAACTGAAGCCTAAATATTGGACAATATAAGTTTAATTAACTGAAGTGTAAATAAAGGGCAACTATAGTTTAGATATAAAGAAAGTTGTGATACACTTGCATTTTACCTAGTTTAACCTACGACAGCCAAACATGGACTATCACAAACAAAATAAAAAATAAAATCAAAACATGCCAGAGAGCTATGGAGAGAAGTCTGTTAAAAATAAAAAAATACAGAAAATCAAAAGTGAAACAATAAGGGAGAAAACTAAACTACCAGATGCTCTTCAACAGGCTCTCCATCTCAAATGGCAATGGGCAGGACATATCTACAGATTCCAAGATAGACGATGGACACTAGAAACAACTAAGTGGACCGGACCAATTGGAAAGAGAACTAGAGCTAGACCATGGAAAAAATGGTCAGATGATATTAGCGTAATACCTGGACAGAAGTGGATGGATACAGCCCTAAACAGGGAGAATTGGAAGGGGTTGGAGGAGGCTTTTACACAAAGGAGTCTGCATTAAAATAATACTAAAAATAAAAATAATTTAAGTCATAATATTTTTTTTGTGGACAAATAAAGCTTTATTATTATTATAGTATTTATTTCTATAATTCTGAGATGTTAGGAACATTATTTAGGCTTTTAATTATCCACATGTATTATTCTAGATTCTATTTAATATTAGCACAGAATTATTGAAAAATGTTGCTAGTGTAATATCAAGACCTCTTAGCCATATAATTAATTTGTCATTTTTGGAAGGTAAATTTCCGGAACGATTAAAAAAGTGTATTGTCAGACCATTGTTTAAAAAAGGAGATATGTGCGATATGAACAATTATAGACCCATTACTTTAATTCCAGTCATTTCAAAAATCTTTGAAAAAATTATGTATGAAAAGCTCTTATAATTATTTACTTGATTTTGACCTACTAAAAAATAATCAATATGGATTTAGGAAAGGTAGATCTACTACATTAGCATGTTTTGATTTAGTAAAGAACATAACTGAATGTCTCAATAAGAAAATGTATCCACTTTGTGTATTTTTCGATATGAGTAAGGCATTTGATTTTGTTTCACACAATATTTTATTATCAAAACTTGAAAAATATGGTATTAGAGGGAAGTCTTTAGATTGGATAAAAAGTTATTTAGAAAATAGGAAGCAATGCGTTAAAATATCTAAAATATGCAGAAACCGTAAAAAAATATATACTTCAAACTACCTTGTTAACATATTCTACACTTTTTATCGTCGGCACTTGGTGAAACTCCATTTTAACACAATTTTTGCTAGCATATAACACTTGTACTGTTTCACAATAAGATAATTATATTTAATTTCCGACCGGTTTCGCTTACACAAGCATCCTCAGGGTATTTACAATAATTATTAACTAACAACGAAATCTAAATGTCACAAATAACAAATATTGAAGGCAAATGCTGTGGAGTACCATAAGGCAGTGTTTTAGGCCCCTTGTTATTTTTAATTTATATTAATGATCTTCCTGATAGTATAAAACATGATTGCTTTTTATTTGCTGATGACACTACCCTACTTATCAAATCTAAAAATAAAAATGACTCGGTAAATGAAACAACTGAAACCTTACTTCAAGTTTCAGACTGGTTAATTAATAATAATTTAAAAGTTAATGTAACTAAAACAAAATTAGTTGAATTTCAGAACTACCACAGTAATATTACTAAAAACACAAATATATTCTTAAATAAAATAAATATAGATGATGTAGATTATACAAACTTTTTAGGAATAGTTATTAACAAATATTGTAATTGGAAAGTACACATTGAATCTCTATGTAATAAGATTGATAGATTTGTCTATGTCTTGAAAAGACTAAGAGACGTAGGAAACGTAAAAGCCTCCCTATTAGCATACCATGGATATGTCTCTTCTAATTTACGATATGGAATTCCCATTTGGGGAAATTCTGTTAAATAAGTGCGAATTTTTAGAGTCCAAAAGAAATGTATTCGAGCAATATGTGGTGTTAATCAGTTACATTCCTGTAAACCACTTTTCAAGTATCTTAAGGTACTTCCCTTACCATGTTTGTATATTTTAGAGGTATGCGTATTTGTAAAAAAAAAAACACCAAAAGTTATTTAAAACAAATGCTGAAGTCACTGGTAACTTATATTTTAGGAATAGTAAGAAATTATATGTGCCTAACCAAAAATTAAATATTTTTACAAAAAATGTGTATTGTATGTCTATTACTATATACAATCATATTCCTGATAGTCTTAAATCATTGCCTATAAATAAATTTCGCAAAAAGTTGTTTGATTTGCTGTTAGATAAAACTTATTATGATATTAAAGAATTTTTAGCCGATAAAATTAAATGTTAATGCATAGAAATACAAGTTTGTTGATTGCCTTAAAAAAAAATTCAATGTAGTAAAATTTTGTAAATGGTGGAAACTTTGTAAATTACAAAAATCTTAATCATACAAAAAATGAAACTTGTAATTATAAAAATAATTTTGTACTATAAAATCCTTCTTGTACATTAGTAATAAGTACATAAAATAGGGGAAAAAAAGACCAGTCCGCTGAGTTTCTTCCGCCGGATCTTCTCAGTGTGTGGCCGCGTTCCGATCCGGTAGTAATTCTAAAAAATCGATACAGTGTTTTAAATGTTATATTATACAATGATAATTTTTTAAATATTTGCACACCATATAATGGTAGAATATGTTGGTAACTTAATTAATTTTTAACAACTTGTAACACCCATGTTCTTGCAAATAAATATTTTCTTTCTTTCTTTTTTCTAGAAAAACTGTTACTAGTTATATGACCGAGCTGGCTACCTGATGGGCAGCAGCCACAATGATGAGACATTTTAAATTAAAAAATTATGCTGACAATGTAATATAATAATAATAAAAATTTAATTCGACCAACAGGGATGCCTACTTCTAGTTGGACAAAAGTGCCAAATTAGAACTCGGCCATCAAATTTTACCTGCCTAATCTTAAAAATGTACTAAAGTTTTTCATATGGGGGAGAAGACCTAGCAACCCCCTCTATGACGATACCCAACTTTTATGATGCTTTTCTATGAAACATTAAACAAACTGCCTAGATTATGCCAATTTTTAGAAATAAAATATTTATTTCAAATTTCAAAATATAAATTTAACGTTTTATCCAATTTCAAGTCATTCAGACCAAACCCACCAAATACACATTATAAAGAACATCAACAAACTCTAATACACGAGAATAGTTAACTAACATCTTAAAATGAGAAATCCATACTAATATTATAAATGCAAAGTAACTCTATCTGTCTGTTACGCTTTCACAGTTAAACCGCTGAACCGATTTGGATAAAATTTGGTAAAAATATAGTTTGAGACCCAAGAAAGGACATAGGGTAGTTCTTATCCCTGAAATCCCATGGGAACGGGAACTATGCGGGTTTTTATTTTAGTTTTTTTCACGGGAACGAAGTCACGGGCACAGCTAGTATGTAATAAAATACAGCATCTACTTCTGAACATTGATAAACAAGGCTTTTCTTTTTAAGAATTTTTTAATAAATTTTTAATGTTTTAAAGGTTGCCTTATAAGAGGGTGGTAAGCAATATGATGAGTTCAGTACTTAGTTACAAAAAAGTTGCGATTAATATTGACAAATATATCACAGTTTACTTATTTATAATATATATGAATTTTATGCTTTATTGCATTGCATATTATAATACAATGTAAACACAAAAAGCAGCAGAAAATAAGCAAAGTAACAGCTTTAAACAATTGTAACTCTGTCTAGTCAACAAAGTAGTTTATAATATTTTGTGTTTAAAACTTTACACATTTTACACTGTACAACACAAATCAGTGTTGCCAACATGGATTTTTTAAATACCAAATCAGATTAATTGTTATATAGAATTGATAGAAATTCATGTTAAAAAATATGTATTATGTAATTTCAGTCTCCTAAACAACACTGATCATTGAATTTATACAAGACTATATACTAGCTGCATAAAGTATGAATGCCAAGCCTATTCTATACCTACATTTAATTTTATTATAAGAAATATTTTAATATACTTTTCTTAACATTATTAGTACTTTTTAAAATGCATATTATATTAATTTTACAAAAAAAAAATTAAGGATTCAAAAATATTCTACTAATCTTAGGGAAAATATTGAATGGCAACATTTACTTAACCGCATAAAACAGAATATTATTTGCTCGTAGTCAGTTTACTTCCTTTTAAAATAATGTTTTAATCTGGGAGATAAGACAATAGTTTTTAATTTTAAAATACGTACCATAAAAAATAATTGTTTGAATATGATTAATATTTCAAGCCAACACAGAAAATAGAGCTAAATTTTTACAGAATTTCTTTAAAGAATACCAGCGATCAACCTGGATGCAATTCGATCGTAATTCTATGACTTCACTTAGACCATAGGCTAAACAATAAAAACTCTTCTTATGACAAAAGGCTTAAAACATTAATAAAACATGATATATGTGTGTATATAATGATGTGTTAAATAATGTGTGTTATGTTTATTGTTATTCATTTAACATGTTAACACTTTGACAGTCTGCCTTTTATTACGCACATCTCCCCATGCGTCAGCCTTTTCGACATTATTGTAAATCCTATAAAAAAAATCTATAATAGTAATGCATTCTATTCGAATGTATATGTTAGGGTAACTAGCATATTTTAATTATAATTAAAATAAATAAAACAAGATATACTATTGTATTTTTTATGTAAAAAAAGCAACCTTTTACATAATTAAAACGTACGATACAAAAAGATTATACAAAAATACTCTCGGTAATTTCGTCTCCCTTGCCAGGTCTTCATGTCCACATAAATGAATCGCCTATGTGTGTGTAGCTAAAGAACGGAACTACACATTACAATGAACGCCGATAACAACAGAGCAATGTGTTTTTAGTAAAAATTCAAGGAAAACGGATCACTAGCTGGGATTGTGATCGGCGTATGTACGAAAAAAGAGCATACCAGCACCAGGTCATGATCAGCTGTCAAAGTGTTAATATTGCATATTATATTATGAAAATATTAGTTTTCTGCATTCCTTCATTGTATAAACTTTTACTGCACCAAATTTCATACCCCATTCTCATAATTGTTGTAAAAAGGGGTACAACATTTTCACTTCACATATTAATATGTAGATATACCATGTCTAAATAATTAAATATTACACTGAGCATACTAATATCATCAACAAAAGGAAGAAGTAGTCACTGTATTCTCAGATACAGAAATGTTAAAATATGTATTATTTGATACAAAAACAAAAATGTTGTTCCTAAAAAACCCTTTGGTTAATAGAACACCCTCACATTATATCTTCAATTCCTTTATAAAATAAAAGTTATCACTTTAAAAACAGCTATATACAAATACTTTAAAGTTATAAGTTAAACACTATTTAATTCTAATAATTATTTTTTGTAGATAATAGATTTAAAAATAAAAGCTTACTTAATAACTTTATTTAGAAATGAAATGGATTTATTATGAAATGCCTATTGGTTAGGCAAATTAGCGCATTTTTATAGTGCATATATTTATGTCTAAACAAATTAATAATGTGTGCATAATAAAACTTATTTAAAATCACTGTTAAATGAGAATTTCAAAAACAACAATTGCTGAGCTTTAAATAATAATAATAGTGTTTCACAGTTAGGAAATTTATTCTATGTAGTATACCTACTGATGTCAACAAAATGAGATTTAATTGAAAATGTTTATTAAATATAACTATTATAACAACAAACAATATTCTACAAAATATAAATATATTTACACATGCACAAAATATACAAATTTAACTAATTATTAATATCCTCACCCTCTGTGATTTGTTTTTCTGATGTGATTTGTAACATAAAACATATTTTTGCATAATACTATCATTTAACACAACATATGCAACCAACTGCAAGTTCAACACATAATATAATGCTAAATACGTGCATGGCACCCACTGGCGACCTCAGCAGTTGTCAAAAATAGGTAGTTAACATAGCGACAACAGATACGGACCCCGTGGGAGGCGTGTCAATTACTAGATATTTTACCTCGGTGCCGTGTTGGTTGTGGGCGATGTTGCTGCTGTGGACGCTGTGTCATTGATCAAAGGTGCGCTGCTGCACCTTTTAAGTATGTTAGGAGTGTCCACATCCATTATCTTACAGCCAACATTCAATTAACTGACGTATTCAATAGCTATATACATAGGGACTGCCGATGCAATTAGCGTGCTACTGTTACAATTTATGTAACACTGTAAGTGCACTTATTAATATTCTACAATACTACACTACAAATAAGACTACATAAATTTGACTTTCAACTAGTAACTAAAAGGATAACGCGTAAATAAAATACGCTACTCGCAAAGCCAAGATTTTGAGGCTGACCTGTCAAACAGCCGCAATGGCTACGTTCATAATTTAAAAAATATGAGAATAATTTTGGTATAATTCATTAATTTTGTATAAAAAAAAGTGTTTGTACGTACGCACGTAATACGTGATAAGTTTATATTTCTTTAGTGTAACAAGATAAAAATATTTCTAAAAACTTTATCCTACGCGTTAATATAAAAAAAATAGAAAATATTTATTTAATAAATGGAAAGAAAGTTTTATTATAACGCATTATCTAGTTAAATAAATTTAATTCAAATATCACAAAAGAATTGTTTGTACACAATTAAAAAATCCATAAATATTGACTATAAAAAATAGCAATTTCATGTTGTCGATTTTTTGTGACGGTGTGGGCCAAAGAGTATGCAATACTACCGCGCATCGTAAAAACTTACCCTCATCATTTTCCCTAACGTGCCACAATAAGTATAACTTCAAAAAAATATATATTTTTGCTTTTATTTGAATTTCCAATTTAATAGTAGTATAAAACTTAATACCATATTTTCTATATTTACACGCAACTCATCTCTTGAAAGTGAACTAAGGAGAGACATTAATTATTATCTGTCATACTCAAGGGCCGATCCAGGATTCGATTCTGGGGAGGAGGGGTCACATATACAAGGACCAGTTCAGTCTTCGGTAGATGCAGATGATCTTCTCTTGTCAAAGGATAGAGGTGTAATCCTTTCAAGTTTCAACTACTAATTTGTGTAGCAAGCCAGGTAAGATCCTAGGTGATGTTCCTTTTTTTATGTGTGTGACAATGACGTGTATAATATAATTTGTGTGTGATTTTTAACAACTCGGTACCAACTTCAAAATGTAACAAATCGGATAGGTAGAAACCACAGAACAATGTACTCCTAACGGAGAGAGACTAATATAAATCGCTATTACGTTATACATACCTACTATATAATATTATCGCTATTGTATTTTGAGTTACGTAAGTACTATGATATGTACTAGGCACCTCCGTTAAGAGTATATTGTTCTGTGCTAGGCATTATATATATACACCGCCAGCAGCGAAACTATATATACATACTCCTAACAAAATATTCAAACTAACATAGCACAAATTATAATAAATTATTATAATATTATATAGGTACTTAAAATTAAACTTTTAATTTGCAAGGAATTAGGAAAAATAAGTTGAACGCAGCCACAATTCAAGATCCGTTCCGTTGCACGAACTAGTGGGGCAATAACATGTATAATTGTCATAATACAAAAGAAAAATATTTATAAATCTTTAATTGATTTTTTTAATAATATCAAACAAAAGTACAGTATCAAGCACAATAATATTCATATGTTAAATATTTTTGTAATAAACAATACATATTAAATTATTAAGTAGTTCTAAGTCAACAAAAGGCTTTTAATTGGAGAAACGAAATGTTTCTTTATTTACAATTATATTGTCATAACAAAACTCATTGATAAAGTTTATCTGATAAAAACTAAGAATTTGGCCAAAAAATATTAATATTCTTGCAGTGTAATATGAATAGAAAATAAAGACGAAAAATATTCAATACGTTGACTACTTGAAAAAAACGACTTTGTTTCTAGTTCCTAAATTTAATAAATGTAAATCTTTCGTGTTGCGCTCATGTATCTGAGGAAAAGGTAAAAATATACTATTTTTTCTTAATCTTTAGACAATATTAGGCAATTTGGGCATTAAAGTGTTATTTATGTTATGTTGATTGTTGCAGTTCAACTGTGAAATACCTCATATTAATTCCGTTTTTTGCTGTTGTTTATTGCGAATGGCTTGTTTTCATTATTCAGCCACTTTTCTGGGAGAACCTAGCGTGTAAGTCCGACGATTCGTCGTGTACTAAAATATTGTTTATCGCTGATCCTCAAATACAAGGAGACCTATTTGCACCATCTCCATTGAACCATCTTTTTATTTGGGACAGTGACAGGTATGTACATGTTTTCTTTAAATTTCTTTAGTATTTTAGTTGGATTGATTGCCAAATTAGGTTGGCATTAGAAAAAATGGCCTACCGATTTTTGGGTATCAGTGGTGGGTTGGTTAGGGGCTTGCTTCCTCTTTCTAATGATACTACCCTCGCCACATGGAAATGACTAGTAATTTCTACATACTTTTCTGAACTAGTAAGTAAACTACTTGTATAGTTTAGTTGAGGTTAAAACTACGGATTAAACTGGATATGCCTTTCAAGGCAATTTCTTAGTTTGTCAGTGCTGCTTGCATTTACACACAAACATACAGAGTTATAATACTTAACGATGACACATAATCACTCCAGAAGTATATTAAGCCTTAGCAATTTATTCAACACGATAATATAGCACAATCTGGCATATTTCAATTTTTTTACAATATAATATATCTAAAAGTGTTTGACATTTACATACATTTGCTCATATGAATGGTTACATAATTTGCGCCCAACACTGTGTCTATTAGTATTTGGTCTGTGGTTAGAACTAAAAGTATATATAGAAATGTGTAAAAGGCAACCCAGAGAAAGGGAGGGGGAAGTAACCTCCCATCACATAGAAAAAATCCACTAAACGCCACAGTTAAAGTAAGTAAAGTTAGGTTCTCTTTAGATCCCACACCAGAAATAGAAGCCCTGCATAGCAGGGCTCCTATTTCTGGTGTGGGATCTAAAGCATTCTATCGACTCGCTCCTACCTGATGTTTCACAGAAATATGAAGTATTTTATTGAAATTATAAAGATAAAAAATGGATTTGTGAAAAAATATTTTGTTAAGAAGAAAACATGAACAAAAGTTTTTATTATTTTCAACTATATTAAAATGTTTTTATGAAGTGCTATATTTCTTGGGAATAATTTAATTAATATATATATGTCGCAGTGAAATTGTCAATACCGTTACATTATAATCTAGCTAAGTGAAATTATAATTTAACTGCTAATCTAACCTAACCAAATTATAAACTCCCTAGGTAGATTATAATCTAACGGCTATTGACAATTTCACTGCGACATATATAAGGATTTCTTATTATAGATTTATTACAAACGAGGCTCCTAGATCTCATAAAAAGTAATGTGAAATAATTATTTAGGACTGATATTTTAAGTGTTTTTAAGTATTTACATACATTTTGATTAGATTAGGTTAGTTTTGGTTAATATATTTTTATAAACAATTTTGTATGGAGAGTGGTGCTGGAGGGGGGGGGGGGGAGTAGACTTCGATCCCCCTTCCCTTCCCTCAAAATTCCCTTAAAAACAATGACATTTTGAAATGCTTATATGTTGCTATAATTTAGGGAATCTTTTAAACTGGACAACACCACATCGGGTAAGCAGCCACAGTTTCCTTGTTGTCATAATCACATCTGTACCTATTAATATTTTTTTGTTCCACAGTTTGTGTTGCTATAGCAATATTTGAAATATCATTAAAGATTAACTATTTTGACTAGGGAAAATTTATCTATCTATATCTTCAAAATGATAACATATTCATTTATATGATTGCATTGATCTGCCAATCAATAGCTTTGTCAATGTGTCACTTTTTCTTCATACTGCAAAGAACTCTAACACTATTTTGTAATAAGTGCGCTTCTATAATTTTAACACACATTTTAAACAGGAGATTGTAAGATTGAACTTAACACTCCAGGTTTCTGTTACTATTTTTAAATCTAGCTACTAACTTACCTGTAATAACTAAAAATATTATTTGCAAATCCTTCTATTAAAAATATAACCTTTTTGTTTCAAAAGTGTCAGTGCTTGTCACTTTCGTGTTCTGGTTTGCAAGGTATGTGGCAACCTCAACCTCTAACATGGATAGCATGTTAACATGTTTGGTTTCTGTAGGCAATAGTTTCACTTTCCACCAGGAGAGTCATCTGCTTCATTGTTATCCTATCACATAAAAAAATTAACAAATGCTACCAATTATGCATAATATTCTGAGAGAATCTTATGACTATCTATTTGTGTTATGTTTCATGATGCAAATGGTAAGCCTATTAAGCTCTAGAAATTAATCTTTAGACAATCCTCTATCCAGTTCAAGGTAAGTGATTAATCTCTACAAAAGGTTGAAAAACAAACACATTATCCAATTTAATCTTCACTTAAATATATTTAAAATATAATTTAGCACTTATGCTTTACAGATATTTGAGATCAACTTTTACAGTAGCATTGAAGCATTTTAAACCAGATGTATTGATATACTTGGGTGATCTTATGGATGAAGGTTCTGTATCAACTACAGTTCAGTTTCACAGCTATGTGAAGAGATTGTTCAGTATATTTGATGTAGAATATCCCATTGTTGTAAGTATTTATAGTGTAATGGGCAATAAACAGTAACTTAAATTTAAAAAAAATGTTTCTATGACATAAACAATATTTTTCTTAAAAACTCCCGAGCCTTGCTCATCGCCACAGAGTGGCTAGTTTATTGGTCTTTTACCGGATAAAGTTAGGAGAATGCGCTGTGGAATTGTGTGACTTAATACTGCCATCCTCGTTTTTCTATCGATGGTCGAGGCTACAGATTCTAGGCACCGCCATATGGTGGACGTTCTATGTACCCGGACAAAGTGGTTTGACTTGACATTCTTCATTCGAACTGCAAGGGACTGGAATATGCTTCCTGAGTCTGTATTCCCCGACGAGTACAATCTGGGGATCTTCAAGAGAAGAGTGAACAGGTTCCTTCTAGGGAAGTGAGTTCCATTTTAGGCCGCATCTTAGCTTAGTTAGCTTAGCAGAGAAGTAAAAACTATAAGCATAGATTATAGTTTTTACTTCTCTGCTAAGCTATCTAGTTAAGCTAATTCTATCATCTAGTTAGTTAAAAATGACAATAAAATGACTCAATTTTTGAGATCTAAAATATTGCTTTAGCTACTAAATAATGGACAGGTTGAAAAATTTTGAAGCAATGTCAAAAAACATTTTTTACAAATATTTTCATCATTGATAAATCCCAAACAAATTGACCGATTTTGATCCAATTAAAGGGAATTGGATGCAGTTTTTAAAGGAGAAAAGCTGAAAAGATTTTTAAGTCAATCTGTGTATTAGCCTGGAAGTAATTTCAAAAATATTAAGTAAGTTTGCTAAATGAAACGAATATTTGTAAAGTTGTAACTTTTAAAAATTAGATTCGATTTTGATTCTTCAAACGGAATTTGACGTAGTTTTTTTATAACTAAAATATGTATCTTAGAATACCAAAAAATGATTGGTTGAAAAATTTCAAGTTATGTCGAAAAAACACTTTTTTTTAAATTTTTCGTCAACGATTACTCCCAAACAGATAAACCGATTTTGATGCAATTTATACATTAGACGTAGTTTTTTGAGGAATAGAACTGATTAGTTTTGTACTCAATCAGTACATTAATCTGGAAGTTATATTAAAAAAATTCTGTTTCGCCAAAAATCTTTTTTGTTTTTTTTTAAGTTTCTCATAATCTCCTGGACAGACTTGGTTCAAATTTTCAGGAATTCTAAGTTGAGTGGAATCCAATTGAATGCCATCAACCGCGTTTCGAACGGTCAAGCCGTTCAAAAGTTATGAGATGTTTACATACACACACACACATACATATATACAAACATACTGATGTCATCGTGAAATTAGTCGGAAAAGGTTCCTAGGACCCTAAAACGTGGAGATCTGGTAAAAACTCGATTTTCAAAAAGCAGGGCATAATCAGTAACTTCCTTATCTACATACATACATAGCGAAAAGTTAAAAATTTCAAAAATTTTCGTCATTAATAAATCCCAAACAATTTGACCGATTTAGGTCCAATTAACAATATTTGATGCCGTTTTTTAAGGAGAAAAGCTGATAAGATTTTTAATCAATCGGTATATTAGCCTGAATGTTATTTTAAAAATACCAAGTAAGTTTGCTAAAAACAACAAGATATTACTATTTAAAAAGATTTAACTTTTGAAAACCTTGTTGGATTTTGATTTTTGACACTGTATATGACGTAGTTTTTTAAGTACTAAAATATTGTAGAAGTTAAAAAATTATTGTTTGAAAAAATTCGAAATTAGGTCGAAATATACATACATACAGAAATACTGAAGTCATCTCGAAAATAGTCTGAAAAAGTTCCTAGAACCTCAAAAAGTGGAGATCTGGTGAAAACTTGATTTTCTAAAATCGGTGCAAAATCAGTTACTTCCTTATCTAGGTACATACGTAGTGGGAAGTTAAAAAAAATCTTTACAGTTAGTAATTAAGTGCTCTTATCATTATAAGAAATTAATTACTAGTTGTAAAGATTGTATCATAAGAAAAATATTTTATGTTTTTGGTGGTAAATTTTACACGGGAGGCAGTTATTGAAGAACTGTGTCAAAATCTTCAACACATTATGTCTTGTCTTGGAAATATATTATTGCATCATAGAAACATTTTTAAACAATTTAAATTGAGTAATTATAAAAAAGAATGACTTTGTTTGCGTGATCTACAATCTTTACTTCCTTTTACCAGTCGGGTAAAAAGTAGCAGATGCTCCTCTGAGATAATTAATCTATATATTACTAGCGACCTGCCCGCTGTTTCACCCGCGTAGCTTTTGTTCCCGTGGGAATATTGGAAAGGTTTATATACTAAAACCTTCCTCAAGAATCAAACTATTAAAAAAAACCGCATCAAAATCCGTTGCGGAGTTTTAAAGATTAAAGCATACATAGGGACAGGCAGAGAAAGCGACTTTGTTTTATACTATGTAGTGATATAGTGAAAGAATTTTTAAAATCGGTTCTGTAGTTTTTAGGTTTATGCATTACAAAAAACATTGTATTGAAATCGCGACGTTGTTTGCGTGACCAAAAATCATTATTAACCTTTGGCCAATTGAATAAAAAAGCAGCCCATGTCACTCCTGGATAATGTAGCTTTTTTAAGATGAAAGAATTTTTTAAATTGGCTGACTATTTTTTGAGTTAAATCATAACAAACAAACAAATATATTTTTCCTTTTTACATTAGTTGAGATATAGAAGTATACATATAGATTAGCCAAGTGCTGCTCTTATAACATAGCTTTCAGTAAGTGAAAGAACTTTTAAATTAGTCTAAAAGTATCTTCACGCCCATGTCCTCGAAGAGGGAGGCAGAGTTACAACAAGTGACGATTAGCCGAAGATACTTGGTCCCAAAAATGTGATAGGTGGCAAGCCTAACCAAGCATTTTCCAATCCCGGATAGCATTGTTTTTGTCAGAAAACTGAAAAAACTTATTTTTTTTAATTGCCCGACCCGGGAATCAAACCATCATGTAGTCAACGCCAACGCTGTAGCACTAGACTTCAGAGGTGAATGGTCTAAATATAAAATTTAAATAAATATATATAAAATTAGTGTAAATTTCTACTATAACATTCTGAAAAGTATATTTTTTAAGAATTTGAAGATTGTGCTATTTTTTTTTTGTTTTTGGGTATGTGTATATGGAAATCATTATTTGTGCGTCGTATATTTTTGATTAAGATTTTTTGTACAGTAAAGTTTATCCAATGTTTCTAAATACTGCTACGTATGTCACACTATAAGTTTTGCGTAACTTCAAAAAACAAAATGTTATAACCAAAACGTTATGTTGATTGCTTTTCAAAATAATCTCCTTTACATTTTAAACATTTTTTTAAAACACAAGGACCACAAATCTGAAGGCATGTTTTCTACGTGCTGATTGAACGCTATCACTGCGTCTTCGGAGTTGGTAAAAATAAAACCTCTCATCAAATCTTTAATTTTAGGGAAAATACAGAAATCACAGGGTGCTAGGTCGGGGCTATGCGCAGGATGAGTGTACTTTTTCGGAAGCTAAAAATGACTTTGTTTTGGTGGCCGTGTGTGAAGAAGCGTTATCATGGTGTAGGAGAATGCGGCTTTTGGGTCGTCTTTCGCGAACTATTTCTAATACCCTAGGTAAACAAATGGTAATTCTACCACTCGGCATTAACAATCTTTTGATCTTCAAGTGGAATTGTACAGATGGGACCTGTAGCTGAGAAAAAAACGCGATGATTTTTTTACCAACGTTTCTCGCCTGTCTCACTTTTGTTGGCCTGTTCTCATTTTCAAACACCCATCCACAAGATTGCTGTTTTTTTTTCGGGCTCAAAACAATAAATCCATGTTTCGTCTCCTGTGATAATGTCATAAACAGCATTAGAATGTCCGTGGTCGTACTTCAGTAGCATATGTGAGCACCATTCCACGCGAGCCCGCTTCAGCTCCGCTGTCAGTTCATAAGGGATCCAATGACAACAAAGTTTCCGAACTTTCAATTCTTCGTGTAAAATTTTCAGAATTTGGCTCATACCAATCCCCAATAGTCCTCGAATTGACTCATAGGTAATCCAGGGGTTTTCTTCAATTAACCGCTTAACAGTAGCCACATTATTTTCGTTGATGGCAGTTGAAGGCCGCCTTTCACGAAATTCGTCATGTAAAGAAACTCGACCTCTCTCAAATTCAAAAACCATCGCCTCACGGTACTTAAACAAGGTACTTCTCTCCCAAAAGCATTTTGAAGACGAGCGGCACAGTCTTGCGGAGAAAGAGAACTTTTAAATTCATAAAAAATCATCGCTCTAAAATCTTTTCGACTTAATTCCATTTTCGTTGCGTACGTAGAAATTTGATGTGTGATAAAAAACAATTGACAAATCATTTTCCGCCAAATGTTTTTTTTATTACTAAGAAGGTTGCAACGTTTTAAAAATATACCTAACATTCGAAATTCAAATAGTTCCGATTAGCTAGAAGTGCAAAACTTTTAGTGTGCCCCATGTATTATTGGGACAGGAGTAGGTAAGGTGTTGATACCATTCTAGCGTGGAATGTTGCACAACTCTACCATTTGTAATTATAATGGCAGTGATGAAAATGCTCCTCCAGTTGTTGCACTCTGTTGCTAGCATCGATGATCACTTTTAGTAATGGAGGGTGAAATAAATATGCTCTAATGTGCAGTTACATACTTATTACAGTAACATAGCATAAAACACTATTTTTCAATAACAGTTACTTGTTCTCATTGGCATGAGGGGGGGCCGGGTGGGATTTGTGCTTGTACTATCGTGTAAATAAGAAATATTTTGATATGAAAAAGATACTCTTTTTTGTTATTTCGAAAAAAATGTACCTAATCCATGTTACTCTGTGTTCATATGGTACATTTTAATAGTAAAATACTTTTTTTATCATCAATCTAATAGTTTATTCATTATAAACATAAAACATATAAATCCTCTCTCATTATTATATAATTAGACCTATGCTTTATTAGTAAATATATATCCGTATTGGGTTCGGCCTCATTAATTTGGTTTTGATGCCCTGTTACATTAATTAGCGTAGAACTAGAAGATGTTCTGATATTGACTTAATGACGCATCAATTTCAACTTTTTAACTAGCTTTACTAATCCCCTCCACACCTCGAGACAAATATTTATCCATAAATATGTACTTCCAGCAAATATGGTTACCGGGAGATAATGACATTGGTGGAGAAAATGAGCCCATCAGAAAAGCCAAGGTGTCCGAATTCAATGCGGTCTTTGAGCAACCCTCCGTGATTGGATACAGGAATATATCATTTTACCGGGTCAATGCAATAACCTACAGCATACCACTGCGGCCTGATGTAGAAGATTTGAATTACAGAATGGCTGTTTCACATTTCCCAATTATATCCAAGGGTATCTATGGGCGGCAGGTAATTATTCACTTCCTTCCTTACTTTCAAACAAAACGGTAGTGGAAAGTTGAAAAATTTAGTTTTTTTTTATATCATAAGATAGCAAACAAGCAGATGGGTCTCCTGATGGAAAGAGTCAACCGTCGCCTATAGACACCAAAGATGTTAATGGTGCGTTGCTATCTTGTGGCGAGGTCTAATGCCACATGCAAGTTTACCGGCTACCTTACCCTCCAAACCGGAACACGACAGCGACAAGCACTGACGCTATTGCGGCAGGAATAGGTAAGGCGGTGGTACCAGACCCGGGCGAGAAAATGCAGAACTCTACCACCTAGTAGCCACGATGGTGGTGACCCCTAGACAAAAATGACGTTGTAGTTTTTAATAAAATAATAGTTGGCGGGAATTATGACAAAATATATTTATAGTGATATTCCTTATAATTATTTAATACAACTGTAATGAATAAAACAAAAAGTTAAAAATTTAAATGGCGACAATAGTATTTTTATTGAAATTTAAATAAAAGTATGTTAATTCAATCTAGAAACAACAGGAAAAAAGCTGATATCGCAACTGACGACCTCTGATATTGCGGATGTCCATGGGCGGCGAGATCACTTACCATCAGGTGCACCTGCTCGTTTGGCCCCTTTTCTATATAAAAAAAGGACAGGAAAAATATTTTGAATTTTAGTGAGCTTATTCTTTATCAATTTTTCCGCAAGAGTGAGTGAGTCTGTGTAAGTATTTTTTTTATATCATTAGATAGCAAACAAGCAAATGGATCTTCTTTTGGAAAGAGTCAACCATCGCCTGTAGACAGCAAAGTTGTTATAGTACGTTGCTATCTTGTGGCGAGCTCTAATGCCACATGCATAAGTTTACCGGCTACCTTTTCCTATAAACCATAACACGACAGTGACTAGCACTGACGCTATTGCGGCAGGAATAGGTAAGGAGGTGGTACCAGACCCGGGCGAGACAATGCAAAACGCAACCACTTAGTAGCGACGATGGTAGTGACTCGCATAGATAATCGGTCGCCTTTTACGACCTGCCTGGCAGAACGGCAGTTGGTCTATTCTTCCAAAGAACTCGGGACCAACGCGGGGAAATTTGAGGGGGAGTAAGAGAGAATTGAGTGCCATATATTCCAGAATCGCCTTCATGCAAAGACTTTTGACTCCATGTAGTTTCTATAGACACTATAATTTATAGTCTCTGACAGTTAATATTATTTTTCAACTTAGGAAAAAATTTAATCATTTTGTATGTAGGTATGTATGTATTGTTGGAATTGATTAATATTTGAATATGATGATCTATTCAGGCGTCTAAGCACATGTACTAAATTTCGTAAGTGTATGTATGTTTGTATATTCGTCTTCTCACGAATATTTCGGGAAATAAACGTCATATCGAGATAATTTTTTGACTTAAATCAGGAGCATTCCAACTTAGTTAACAATCCCAGTTTCATCAAAATCGGTTCAGTAGTTTTTGAGATATGGGTATAATTGACAGATATTTAAAGTCGGTTTAATTTTAAAATAATTTTTATTACTGTTTCAGGTTCATAACGCAATTCATCCAGACATATATTTTTGTGCGCATGAACATAAATCGAAGTATGTAAGGCAGAACAAAAACTTTGATAGAAGGGAAACACATTTACTTCAATATTCGGATCCAATATTAAAAATCCCCAGAGATGACAGTTGGATTTATGAAATATATGTTCCCACTTGCTCTTACAGGATGGGTACTAGTAAAATGGGATTTGGAGCTGCAATTTTAGGTAAATATAGTGTTTTATATTATACAATGGAAAATAATTCAATGACTCGACTGTAGAGAGAGGTATTCTTCGTCAATGGACACCGAATATGCTAAAAGCGCGGGTTGCAATCTATACCTACTATATGCTATATATTTTTGTTTTATAAATGCGAATGTAAGTTTATTTGTTACCTTTCACGCGAAAACTATTGAACCGATCATCATTAAACTTTGTATACATATTCTTGGAGGTATTAGATACTTTTTATTAAAAAAAATCTTATTTTATGGCTTAAATCCTAACGAAGCTGCGGGTAAATGCTAGTAATATTATAAAGTGAAAATATTAGTATGTTTGTAACGAGTGAACTTAAAAACTGCTAATCCGATCTAAAAATTATTTTACTTTTAAAAAAGCTGCACTATCTAGGAATGACAATTATTATACATTTTTACCCGACTTAACAAAAGGAAGTAATGATTTTTGTCACGCAAACAAAGTCGGAAGTAACAGATAGTGAGTTAAAAATCCATATTATCTACTCAGTGTACGTCTTCCAAATGGATGTATGTATTCGGGGAATAAAACTGGCTTATCTCCTTTTGTTGTATTTTACAGTGTATAATTTGTACAATACAGTGTATAATTTGTACAATACAGTGTATAATTTGTACAATAATTGTTATAATAATTATAAGAAATTGGTGTGGTGAAAATCCCAAGCTTTTTATCTTTTCATTAATCAAAAACAGCTAAAAATAATAACCTTCTTAACAGAGTTAAGTTTTATTATATTTTTAAATTTTCCTTTGCTCCATCTAGCTAAAATATTTTTTTTTTATTTTATGGCATTTCTTTATAACAGCTTCAGTTCTGGGGTAGAGCGAGTAGAATGGTCACCTCGGTAGCAGGTGCTAAGGGAGTAGCGAAACCACAAATGTATATATCTATACATATAATAAAATCGTAGGAAAGTCAAAACTGTACATTGAATATTTTTTTAAAAGAATACTTGGGGGGTGATCTACAATCGATATCGAAGCCAAAAATATAGTTTTTAGAATTTTTTGTCTGTATGTATGTCCGGGGTAAAATTCAAAAAGTGCTGAATGGATTTACTTCAAATTTTGCATGAATATTACTAATAGGTCGGGTCAACATATAGGCTACATACTATCACGCTATCACCTACGGGGGAGGGGCAGTGCGGAGTAAACGAAGTCCGCGCGGACGAAGTCGTGGGCAACAGCTAGTTATATAATAAATGTTGTGGCACGGAAGTCCGCGGTGTAGTTGGGGAGCGGAGTTGGCTGTGGGGCACATTCACGTCGTTTGTAGCTCATAGCAGGGGAGCCCAAAATGCTAAACGGGTCGAGCGTCGTAGGGACCTATTGGATTTTATAGATTAAATTGTAGCAAAAATAAAAAGTTATATGTTTTTCATTTAAAATGTGGAGAAAAAAATCTACAGATAAAAAATGTTTAAAAAAGACTGTAGTTTCCACAAGTCGACGTTATTGGATTTTTTTTTCTGTCCTTGTTACGCGTCTCTTTATAAAAGGCTTATATTTGGTGGAGATCCTCAACATCACGCGAGGCCTTTAGTTGTATTTGCTGCGGCGAATACAACTAAACGGTTTTGATCCTTGAATATTCGCCCCTGTCACGTGCGATAAAAGAGAGATTTAATCAATAATAATAACTTATATCTCGTTTATTCGACGCGACGCAAAGATGAAATATTTGTCGTTACATTTCACGAGATATGAGTTCTTTTTATTGATCAAATCTTTGCTTCGTATCATAACGTGTCGGTTCCGGGCTCCTTTGAAGAATAGACCAACTGCCGTTCTGCCAGGCATGTCGTAAAAGGCGACTGATTGGCTATGCAAGTCACTAACAACGTGGCTACTAGGTGGTAGAGTTCTGCATTGTCTCGCCCGGGTCTGGTACCACCGCCTTACCTATTCCTGCCACAATAGCGTCAGTGCTTGTCACTGTCGTGTTCCGGTTTGGAGGATAAGGTAGCCGGTAGATTTATGCATGTGGCATTAGACTTTGCCACAAGATAGCAACGCACCATTAACACCTTTGGTGTCTATAGGCGATGATTGACTCTTTCCATCATGAGACCCGTCTGCTTGTTTGCTATCTTATGATATATATATAAAAAAAATAACATTTCACATGCTGTTTATCATAAGTGGACTGATGGTTTGGAGGGATGGTTCTTAACCGGTGGTCCACGTTCAACTGATGGTCCCTGGAGTCACTTAAAGTGGTTCCTTGCTGGTGTTTTATTGATAGTTACAGAACAACCTTTTATTTATTTACTATACCTACGAGTGGGTGATGGTCCGCTTAACCCGAGAAGTTAACAGATTTTAGTGATTTTGAAAAATATAGAGGCCGAGAATATTTAATTTAGGTAGTTCTACAATCTAAAAGTTCTTTAAAATCGTCTTTCCCCGTTTTGGTCCCGGGCTCCTTTGAAGAGTAGGCCAACTGCCGTTCTACCAGGCAGGTCGTAAAAGGCGACCGACTAGCTATGCGAGTCACTACCATCGTGGCTACTAGGTGGTAGTGTTCTGCACTGTCTTGCCCAGGTTTGGTACTACCTCCTTACCTACTCCTGCCGCATTAGCGTCAGTGCTTGTCGCTGTCGTATACGGTGTTCCTGATGGAAAGAGTCAACCATCGTCTATAGACACCAAAGATGTTAATGGTGCGTTAATACCTTGTGGCGAAGTCTAATGCCACATGCATAAGTTCACCAGCTACCCCACCATCCAAACCGGAACACGAGAGTTACAAGCACTGACACTATTGCGGCAGGAATAGGTAGGTGCGAGACAATGCAGAACTCTTACCATCTAGTAGCCGCGACGGTAGTGACTCGCATAGCAGATCGGTCGCCTTTTAAGACCTGCCTAATGATTAGTTTTGTGACATGAACAGGGCTGCAGTTGAAGATAACGAGGTTCTATGTTCCAAACACGACTACGACGACGATACGACGGTATCACCACGCCAGCTGACAAACCTTTCAAACGTGGTGAACTTAAGTGACTACCGCTAATTGGTTCAATTTAACTACCTTTCTTCAATGCGGCATGTTGATTTTTTTCATATTTTGTTTTAGAGAATTATAACCAACAGCTGAGTTACACAGTCTTCTGGTCGCCGCAGAGGTTCCCGTATCTTATTCTCTATTTATTGATAATAGTTTTAATCATCGCATACAACTTCTGCTCCTGCGCATTGAGAAAGCTCCATAGACATAAGAGATTGATTAAAGATGACGTCATGCCTCTCTTACAAAGAATGTAGGAATATGGATGACATAGAAATTAACTTTAGACAACTGTTGAAAAGGAGTGCGATTTGACCAATGTATCTTTTTGGCATTTATGACGACATAGAATTAGAAAAGCTAGCATTGTTCTTTCCAAACAAAACATTAATATTAACTAAGTCTTAGATTAAACCAATAGCGGAGAGGGGGGGGGGGGTAAGACTAGGGCGTGCCCCACTCTCAAGCATTGAAAATTTGCAAGATTACCTTAATGAAGTGTACCTACCCTCAGCAGAATCAAAAAGCCCCAGAGCCTTGCTCACCGCCGCAGAGTGGCTAGTTTATCGGTCTTTATCGGATACATTTTGGAGAGTGCGCTGCGAAATTGCACGACTTAATTCCGCCATCCCTGTTTTTTTATCGATCGCCGAGGCGCACAGATTCTAGACATCGTTATATGGTGGACGTTTCACGTACCCGGACAAAGCAGTTCGACTCAACATTCTTCATTCGAACTGCAAAAGACTGGAACATGCTCCCTGAGTCTGTGTTCCCCGACGAGTAAAATCTGAGGATCTTCAAGAGAAGAGTGAACAGGTACTTTCTAGGGAAGCGTGTTCCATCTTAGGCCATATCTCATCTTATTATCAGGTAAGATCGTGGTCAAGCGCTTCCTATCGACACTAAAAAATCAAGCCAAACAAAAATTTTGGATCCGCCCCTGGACTAAACTTCAGTACCTTCTTATAGTGTAGCATACCTATTTATAGTCTAGCTATACTGATTTTTAACAAGTACATTCCCATATTGTGTTATTATAATCGACTAAAAAGTAAGAACAAATCAGGATATGTATCAAATTAATCCTCTCAGAAATTAGTACATGGGTCTGATGAAACTTATAACTATATAAAACTTCATTCATGCGTATCGTCTAATTACTTTTCAAGTTATTGTTTTCTTTTTCGAAACGAAATTAACAGAAAGAAATGTGAGATATTTACTCATGTCAAATTAGTGTACATCCTTTTTTAATATCTCATTACATAGCAAAAAAGCAGATGGCTCTATTGACAGAATGAGAAACCATCGCCTATAGACACCAAAGATGTTAATGGTGCGTTGCTATCCGTGTGAGGGGATGGAAATGCCACATTCATAAGTTTACCGGCTACTTTACCCTCCAAACCGGAATACGACAATGACAAGCATAGACACTATTGCGGCAGGAATAGGTAAGGCGGTGGTACCAGACCCAAGTGAGACAATGCAGAACTCTATCACCTAGTTACACATTATTATAGAAATTTAGTTTATTTCTGATCGTTGGTCTGGGTCCACTTTTAAGAATAGAACAGCTGCCATTTTGTAAGATAGTTTGTAAAAGGCGAACAGTTGGCTGTACCTCTAGGTTTTACACTTTCAATCGTCGGCACTTGGTGAAACTCCATTGTTACAACTCCAAACTAGGTTACAATCACTTGTGCTTTAATTTCACTACAAATATAAACATATAATTTTAGATTAATCGACTGGTTTCGCTTTTTAAAGCATCGTCAGCACGTAATATTCTTTACCTGAAGATGCTTTAAAAAGCGAAACCGGCCGATTAATCTAAAATTATATGTTTATATTTGTAGTGAAATTAAAGTACAAGTGATTGTAACCTAGTTTGGACTTGTAGTTCTAGGTGGTAGAATTCTGCAATGTCTCACCAGGATTTGGTGCCCCACCTCACTTATTCCTGCCACAATAGCATCAACACTTGCCACCCTGCTTGCTTGCGAACCCTGACAGGGACAGGCATTTGTGTATGTTTGTATTTCAGTGTGTGTTTATTATAAGTATATAATATTGTCAGTATTATTCTATATATGTATTCCCGTGTATAAGTATTGATGATTAACATCCATATTGTAAGAAAATAATTTGCTTAACTTAGGGTTGGATCAATTAGTGTAAATTTGTACAGTAATATTTATAAATCATCCAAATCCATAGACATTGTGACATGCTCTCTAAATTGAAAAGAATATTTGCTTTTATTTCTTTTATTTTGGTGGGATAAAGATACCAATTTGAAATTTGGTAATCAATTGACAGTGTAATCGGTGTTAGCATTTTAATATTATATTTTGATTTTAATGACAATATTGCTTCGAAATAGAGATTTCAAATGAAAAGTACTATTATAAAAACAATGGCGGTTTAATTTTGGCTTCAGTTTATTCCTTTTTTTCGATCTTACTTCCTTACTTCTGTTTGGAGTTAGGTTGTGAGTGCCTTATTTACTAACCATGTATGTCTACAATAATCTGTGCGAGTAAAGGAATGTACTGAAAGTAAGCTTCTGCTACGTAATTAAAGCAATTTGAGTCATCTATAGAACAAATTTTAAGGTATTATATTAACAAAAAGCAATAAATTAGGATTAAAGTAGTTTAGATTCCATAACTTTAAAATATTTTTGTAAATTTTACTTGTAGTAAATTATATTTTTGCACACAATTTTTTGGATACACAGACTGATTAAACTTTTTAAGGGAACACAAATGCATTTTTGTATTTTGTAATTTAAGCCTATTTATTATGTGATTTATTTCAAATAATTCCTCTTTTAAAACTAACATGTTTATTTTTTTAGAATATTTAAGCTAGAATTTATATATAATAATTAAAACTGTGTATGGTAAAACTTGAATAATATATTCTTAAACTGTTGAGTAGCAATAAAAATAATGACTAATAAATATGGCCAAAATGAGAAAGAAACTAATGACTACTGATAGAGGCAAATTTTAATTTTCTACTAGTAGACAAAGCTTATGCTAATATAGTTTTAAAAGTTGGTCGAGTATTTAGAGTAGTCTGGTACTCAATCGAAGGCTCTGGTTTGGACAGAGGCAACAGTATTTGTGATGAGCAATATTTTCTTTGGCATTATACGAATTAGTGTAATTTGTCCACTAATAATTAACTGATATGTATTTAATATTGATAAACCAAGATACAGTACCCGGCGATAAATATTGCACATCGACCTTTGGAAAGAGACAATCGGCTAATTTCGGCTTCGTAGAGCGTTATCTCTGTCGCACAAAATACAAACAGTCCGGTACCTATTAGGAGCTGTTAAAACAAGTATGATTTGCTTCTTTTGATATTTTTATTCTTTGTATAAAATACACTAATTTTTCTATAAGTGATGGCTTTAGGTTGGGGTAAAATAAAATAAAAAAACATTTTTACATTATGTTTACGTATTTAATTATTTTGGAACATTACAGCTTTAGTGTACATAATAAACACCATTATACCTATTGCTAAAATGAGACATTGCAATAAAAATAATAATAATTCTAATTCTCAATTACTTCCATTTCACTATCTGTGCTCTCAAAGAGGTCAATATCACTGTCACTATCAGCCGTATTTATTACTAATCTATCAGTGTAATTGTCTAAACTGTGTTGAATGCTTCTATATTCATTCTCACATTTGATTGCATGATCGCAAACCTTTTTCCACTCTTCAGCGCCGATCATGTTTACTTTTTCAGTCAATAATGTTTTTACTGTAGTTAAGTTCATACCCACATTTCTAGAGGCTACATAGCCTTTCAGTTGAGACCATATATTTTCAATTGGATTAAAATCCGGATGATATGGTGGCAATCGCAACACAGTGTGCCCATGTTCGGCAAGTATTTTGTCCACAGAAAACTCTGTATACCTCTCCTTGTGCTGACATATAATAGCGTAAATCTGGGTTTTTGTTAATTTGGGATCAACTGGAATTTCATGTCTGTTTAACCAGTTGATCATTTCCCGTTTAATAGTGTTTGAGTTGGGGGGTCTCTCAACATACTTGTTGTGATAGGGTGCGTTGTCGATAACTAGAACAGAATCACTGGGTATATTTGGGATTAATTGGTTAACCAGCCATTTCTCATAGTTATCGTTATTCATTTCATTGTGATAGTCACCTGTAGTGTCCGTGGATTTATACGTTAAAAAAGCACCGGGTACAAAGTACCTTTTTCATTTCCCGCATGAACTATTATCAAACGTTGACCTTTTGAAATTGGCTTTTTTACTCCTTTTTTCTTATCGTCACTCCAAGATTTCCCTTTAGTGTGGGATGCATGTATATATGACTCATCCATGTAGACGATATTTTTTCCTGTTTCGCGAAATTTGCGTATTTTATCAAGGTATTCCATTCGTTTGAGACTAACGTCGTGCTTTTCCATTAGAATTTTTCGATTATCTTCCATTTTAGTGAACTGAAATCCCATGTCATGAAGTATTTTTCTCAACGTTTTTTCAGACCCATTGTAATTAATAGCTTCAGATAACTTAGCTTTTAATGATTTTATTGTTGGCAGTTCATTAAATCGTAAGTGAAAATCATACACCATTCTTCGAACAACATCGTAATCAAAATCGTCCATATCCAAACGAAATTGCTTTTTTGGTCTCCCTTTTTTTGGAGTGCTGAACTTAATTTCAGTCGAATGTGTTTCAGTACTGACTTCGTTTAATATATTGTTCAAAGTTCTTCTTGAAATTCCAGTGGCATTTGCAACTCGCTCTTGAATCCTCTTAAAATAACAACTTACATTTTCATCTACTTTTTTTTAAAATCTATCAGCTTCGCTTACAAAGTATTTATAAACATTGTAGATAATTTCACGTGACTGACCTCGTAAAGGTTTCCCTCTTTTTCCGAAAGATGCCATATTACAACTTTAAATTATTTAAATTTGTGGGTGTTATCAACTCTAAATATATATTTTTTTTCGGGACGCGACTGCACTCTATCGTACTTGAACAACGACTGACTAAACGTCACATAGGTAGTGTGGGACAGAGATAACGCTTTACGAAGCCGAAATTATCCGATTGTCTCTTTCCAAAGTTCGATGTGCAATATTTATCGCCGGGTACTGTACTATACTTTGAAGACCAGTAAAAATAACTACTTACATTCTTGTACAACAGTATTTATTTTGAATAAAAGGTATTTAAGTATTCTTTGTGTATGATTTAATATAACCATTTCAGGTATCCCTCACCCACCCATACTCCATTCCAGTGTAGCTAGTCTATTGCATTGGTTCCATTTAAAACTTAATATTAAGAGGGAACACTAAGGGCGAGAGAATTAATAAATAGTTATATGTAAAATCTATAGCTCTTTCGCTTTACCTGAACATCTCGTACAATGACTAACACTAAACCAATTGATTGTTTATTTTTATTATATACTAGCTTTTACCCATGGCTTTGTTCGCATTTTTAATAAAAGTATCCTATGTTACTTCTAATACCTCCAAGAATATTACGTACAAAGTTTCATGTTCATCGGTTAAGTAGTTTTCGTGAGAAAGCATAACAAACCAACTTACATTTGCATTAACAATAATATAAATAGGTATTAAAGAATGCTTTTCATGTGTTTCTATGTTTTTCCTCTTTTAATATAATCTCGTCAAATTAAATTGCTGGCTATATACAATGTAAAACTGGGCTTATTTTGAAGGTTTTATCAGTTCATAGCTCTTTTAATAATGGATTTATGAAAAAAAAAGAAACACACAAGAACATGGCAATTACAGCCATATATATTAAAAAAATGTCAAGATACTGCCCTAAGCTTAGGTTCTCTTAGCCCACTTAACTTAAATTCTTGCTGAGCACTTTGCTCGCCCAAAAGCCCGGTTTCACAGTAGCGGTCATTTAGACCAACTTCTTAAGTTCATTTCAAAATATTTGCATTATTAATAATATAAATAGGTATTAAAGAATGCTTTTCATGTGTTTCTATGTTTTTCCTCTTTTAATATAATCTCGTCAATTAGTTTGCTGGCTAAACATAATGGAAAACTGGGCTTATTTTTATCAGTTCATAGCTCTTTTAATAATGAATTTATGAAAAAAAAAGAAAAACAGGAACATGGCAATTACAGCCATACATATTAAAAAAAATGTCAAGATACTGCCCTAAGCCGAGGTTCGGTCTCATAGGAATTTGAGTCATCTCGCCGTGTTGGTCCCGGCCTCCTTTGAAGAATAGGCCAACTGCCGTTCTGCCAGGCAGGTCGTAAAAGGCGACCGATTGGCTATCAAGTCACTTCCATCGTGGCTACTAGGTGGTAGAGTTCTGCATTGTCTCGCCCGGGTCTGGTACCACCGCCTTACCTATTCCTGCCGCAATAGCGTCAGTGCTTGTCGCTGTCGTGTTCCGGTTTGGAGGGTAAGGTAGCCGGTAAACTTATGCATGTGGCATTAGACCTCGCCACAAGATAGCAACGCACCATTAACATCTTTGGTGTCTATAGGCGATGGTTGACTCTTTCCATCAGGAGACCCATCTGCTTGTTTGCTATCTTATGACATAAAAAAAAAAAAAAAATAGGAGACACCCTTAGGGTGGGCTCTTAGCCCACTTAACTTAAATTCGCAGGTTTCGCAGTAGTGGTTCTACTGGCATTATCCAAGATGGAAAAAAGGGGAAATGCTTGAATAGAAAAATGGCCCTAATGTGGGGAACATTAGGACCATTTTTTTCCATTAAGTATATAAAGTTCATAGAATTTCTTTATGCTACACAAATAAATTCTATGAACTTTAATTCGACAATCGAATAATAAACGATCAATTTATAAATTGTTTTCACTATACATGCAGAGATGACATAGAAAACACCAGATTTTGTCTGTCTGTCTATCATAGATGCCTCACAATAATAATAACAAATGTAACTACTTATTTTTAATACAAGAACCAAAAAGGTCAAGTGCGAGTCGAACTCGCGCAAGAATAGTTATGTATCATTATCTATACATATAATAAAATCATAGGAAAGTCAAAACTGTACATTGAATATTTTTTTAAAAGAATACTTGAATAATCAAAGCTAAAAATATATTTTTTAGAATTTTTGTCTATTTATCTGTATGTATGTTCAGGGTAAACTCAAAAAGTACTGCATGGATTTACTTCAAATTTTGCATGAATATTACTAATAGGTTGGGTCTATATATAGGCTACATATTATTACACTATCACCTACGGGGGAGAAGCTATGCGGAGTAAACGAAGTCCAAGTGGACGAAGTCGTGGGCAACAGCTAGTAGTAAATATATATGAAAAAAACATGTTTATCATATAGGGATCCCCTCTAATATTTTATTTATTAGTTAATTAAAGGTATATTAAAGGGGGAGGGGGTCCCTAATATTATCATTTTTTTATTTTAGTATTAGTTGTTATAGTGGCAACGGAAATACATTGTAATTAAAAAATATTTTATTTGTGATTTTTTATAATTTTACGTTTATCTTATTTAAATACAAAATTACAGCTAAATTAAATACCATATAAAGATTTAATATAATAAATGTAACAAAAGAAGTTAAAAAAAATGTTCTGAACATCATATTAATTAAACCTACAGACAAGTTTGATACTAAAAAATACAAAAGACCATTGTTATTGACTGCCTGTAATATCAATGGAATTTCAAAGGTAAGTTTTTTATTATGTACATACAAAAGTTCTAAGACATACATTATACATAAAATAAATACTAAAAGTAAAGCCAAGTAACAACAGTATGCTGTATTGGCTAGTGTTCTAGATGCTGGTATGTACACATTACTAACATAAGAACAAGATACGAGTAACATGGTATATATCAGAAGCTTCTTTATGACAATGTATGTTTGCCTACTTTCTGCTATTTCATTCTTTAAATGTACAGCAAATAAATATAGAAATACATATCCAAGACTTGAGCTGATACCTTCTCTATTGGCATTTAAAAGATTTGTTCTTGAAATATCACTAAAAACCCAGTTCTGCAAACCAGCATACAAGAAAAATTCATGCATGATTACGACGGATACTGTTAATTGAAGTGTACTTTTGCATACTAGTAGCAAAACAGATGATAATAATTTACATAAGGCAAGTGTAAAAAAGAAATTCCAATGAACACCATACTCTGTGACATGTTCTTGGTAATCCAACTGTTTTATGGACACAAATCTTGCTACGCCAAGAACTAGAAGTATAACTACAAATTTAGTGTTGCTTTTTAATACTGATACATAATTATTTTTGTGAATTTCCTTATGTACAAGCCCACTCATTAATACAAACAGTCCCACTCCAGTATCCATTAAGCTATATCCGTAATTCTCGGTCTTAGCTAAATATCGTGGGAAGTCCTTGAAATCTACAGCTAAAATACATAATGCAGTTATTAAATATGTTAAAGCTCTTAATATTGAAATAGAAATAATTCTTTTGTTCACTAAATTTGTTTCAGAATTGAAGCATTGTTGAATTTCTAGTAAGGGATGGTTTTTCGTTACTTCAGTGAGTAATAATATAAGAACTATAACGTTTAAAATAGCAATATAATCAGCCAATAAAGTATGTGCAAGTATCATCGGCAATACGATTATAACGTATTCATATACGTACTGAGTCCACGTATTACTTTTTCTTTTGATTGTGGAAAGTAAAGAACACTGTACTGTAAAAAATATACATAAAAATGTATGAAATGCCGTTGAACCATGATTGTTCTGCATAAATGATTCGTGGTATATTTTATATTCCGCAGCGTTCATTTTTTTAATTAAAAATAAGTAATATTCCCCACACGGCTTTGTAATTAAATGTGATAATTAATATTGTCTCAACATTACATTTACATATATATTTACAAAAAATATTGTACTAAAATACGTAATGTTTACATTTTTAGGTTATGTCTATTTGGATTGAATTTTGTCAATTGTCATATTTTGTCACAATGTCACCGAAAGCAATGGCAGAGTTGTCAGATTCAGCTATCTAATTTTGCCGTTGACCTCTAAATATATGGACATGAAATAGCTACAGAAAAAACGTGTCATTTATAGACACAATATGGCTGCCGTGTTAACATTATTAAGGATGTCCAGAAAGTAACATTTATGTTTTATCGATAAACGTTGTTTCCTGATTTACGTATTTTCAACCAAAAAATATGTTATTGTATTAGAGGTGATCTTTGACGTGTAAGAACAAAATCTAAACATAATTTACTAGTACCTATATTGATAACGCTTAAAACGTTCCCAAAAATATTGAAACGCAAAGTAGGTCCGTACTAAAACGTTTATAGTAAATAAAATTTTATATTAATCAAGCTAGACAATAAAATAAATTAAAGTATTTTCACTAATAAGCCTAATGGCTTTAGATTTACTTCTTTTAGTCTCCAGTATTCTGTGCTTTAGTTGACTAATTCTGAGGTTCTAGGACACATCCGACAATTTCATACGTCAGTATATATGACGTCTTTGTTGTGTGATTATATTCGTATTAGCACCTGCAAAACGATCCATGGACTCACTCAAATAAATAGTAAATTGATAAAGAGAGATCTAGTTGACAAATCAAAATGTCAACGTAAATTCGTTATTTTGTGACATTCGATCACAAATAAACAGATTCAAGATTACGACTTTAAAAGTGGCTAATAAGATAAGAATAGAAATGAATATGTGGTCTTATTTTGTCCAATCACAGTCAACGTACGCATGCGTCGTGTTACGAAAACGTCTTAACTTATAGGGGATATTTCTAAGGGCCTAACATAATTTTACGAGTTGTCGTCGATAAAGCGGAACAATAGTAGCAATAGAATTAAATCATAGCGTACAAAAATAAGGTTGATTATTGTAACGATATTTTCATGACGTTGCAATATTTTTTGTGTTTCTGTTTATATAATTATCATTCTTATGCGTTACCATATATTTTCTTGAGCCACCTTTGTAGGCAACGCTGAATCTCATTATTTTTTATCGACGTAAGCAAAGCTAAAATGTGTAATAACACAAAGTTACATTTTAGTTACAAATTAGTTCTAATTTTAGTTTTTAATGACCGCTCACACCACCAGCCATTTTCGCATTTTTTTCTAAAAAAACACGGACCGTTACGCGCACACGTTCCGAGTTCGTTCCGGTGGACCGTGGTCACAAAAATGATTTATGAGTTGCTTGGATTGAATCAGATACTGTAAAGCGTATATTTTTTAAGAGGCCTTGAGCACTGCAATAAACTGGTATGAGAATTGTTTAATTTAAATGGCTTAAGCTACGAAATAATTCAGGTGTAACACAACACTTTGAGAAAAATATGTATTTGTTAGTCGAGGATTTTTAATTCAAAAATTACATAAAAAAAATATAAAAAGCATAGGTCATCGCTTATGCTTTTTATATTTTTTTATATAATTGGTAAACATATACATACGGAAAAAAATAAACAACATATATTATAGTACAAAAATATTTATTTACATAAATATTAATTTTTTTTTTTCATAAGTAATACGTAGTTTTTTTCGAAATTTTTAAATAATTTATTTCTTTATCAAATTTACAGCTATGTTAATTTTTTTTTAAATATTGTTTAGGATATTTCACATTCACATCATATGATTTATTTTGAGATCATAGATATCAACACTAAAATTTACGAAAATAAATAAAAATAATACCAGCGCTTTGGGTATGCCCAAAGCGCTGGTATCATGAGTTGGTCGTTAACGAAAAATATGTTTTATTAATTGATATTTACGGTTTTTTTTTTAAATTATTATCTAAACTGTTAGATCTTGAACTAATCTTGATTACAAATAAAGTTTATTTGTTGATTAATACGCCAAAACACTTTTAAATTAACCTGTAGAGATGGGTTAATACCGATATTTCTTAAGATTAGGTGATACTAATATATTCACTTTCAAATATTATAATGTCTTAACTAATATGTCATTATTAACTAATATTTCACTGTAATTTGGACCTTAAAGTAACAGTAATAAGATCTGACACTGATACGGCAGGAAAATATCTTAACTAATATATCAGTATTAACTAATATTTCACTGTAATTTGAACCTTAAAACAACAGCATACTGCAGGAAATACGTCTGTCTCATTCGTACGTACGACGCGGCGTATCGTGAAAATATTTTAATATTTTCACGAATCCGATCGAGCGCCAATCTAGTGAATCCGAACTATTCCGAAGATCGAATGATATTATCCGATTCATTTTGGATACCCGTTACAGATATTAGGCGAATATGAAATATTAGCATATTACAGTTCGCCGGATTACTAATCCACGAATCCTTTCAATATTACTAATATCTTAGCGAATACTAATATATCAGTCACACCATTATTAACCAGTATCATAAACTGCAACCAACACATAACACACACAGCACGAATCAAAATGGCGGACTAAGTTATTTTATTTTTCCCTAAGAGCGTATTTGAAAAAAGAATGCCAATTTGATATTATTCTGTACAATGTTTCGTTCGAAAACGATAAAATACCATAGAGTATTGTAGAAAAACTGGTAAATAGTGAAAATATTGTTTTTTTGGATGAAATTAGCGTTGGTTTATATCCAGTAGAGCTTGTATCTTTATTTTGGTCGAAGTTTTTGTTACTGTGATAGCGTCTTTCGATGGATAGCATTCTTGTTTCGCATGTTGAACTTGATAATAGGTTGGAAATATAATTGCATTATTTTTCTTAACACTTTCCCTTAATGTATTGTATTGCCATTTGTTTAGCTTAAGTGATAAAAATATCCCCAAAGCCTCATCCGGAGAAAAAGCAGGTTTAGTTTCTTTAACAGATACGCACCTTTTTACTTTTTTCACACCATGTGGATTCTTAATTAAATGTTCTAATATTTCAGCAATTTCCTCATTCCTATCTACTTTTAACTGCGCAAAATATGCATATTATATTTCGTTCGATGACAAATGAAAGTTTTCTGCTCGTATTTTTTTCTGTTTAGGACCTATTTCACAAAAAGGTAGTCTAGGGCTTTGTTCGGTGGAGACACTTGCACTGATAGAAACTTTTAATGGTGACACAAAATTGATAAAATACAAATGATATTTTTTTTCAAATCATAAGATAGCAAACAAGCAGATGGGTCTCCTGATGGAAAGAGTCAACCATCGCCTATGGACACCAAAGATATTGATGGTGCGTTGCTATCTTGTGGCGAGGTCTAATGCCACATGCATAAGTTTACCGGCTATCTTACCTTCCAAACCGGAACACGACAGTGACAAACACTGACGCTATTGCGGCAGGAATAGGCGGTGGTACCAGAGCCGGGCGAGATAATACAGAACTCTACCACCTAGTAGTCACGATGGCAGTGACTTGCATAGCCAATCGGTCGCCCTTTACGATCTGCCTGGCAGAACGGCAGTTGGTCTATTCTTCAAAGGAGCCCGGAACCAACACGAGGATATACAAACAAATAGAACAAACATTTACTTGTTTACAAAAAGTTAAGGCACCTCTGCTAGACCTGCACAAACTATGAATTACTGGTATTCTTTAGAAATGAATAAAATATATCTTACTAAACTAGCAAAAAGCAGAGCTTTGTAAGGGCTCGTAAAGTTATATTATCTAGTAATATTGTTAGGAAAGTATTTTTATGAGAATTACATATTTTAATGTATGGACTTTATCTAACCTAAAAAATCCAGCGTGTTTCGCCCAAACATTATATTCGCATCAAAGGCGTCGTCAGGTTGCCAAGCTGATCAAACTGATGCTCTATAGCTATTGCAGTCTATACGTCGTGAACCCTTGCCTTTATACAAGAGTACGATGCCCGTGCGCCGCCAGTCAAATATAAACATTTTGTGAAATAATCTCTTAATAAGTTCAAAAATTCTAATAAAAAATGTATCTTCTATAGATTTTAACTCGTTAGTTTTTTAATAGATGGCGTTAGTAGTAATAAGATTCTCATAAAAATTGTATTTTCTATTTTTTTTAATGTTTATAAAATGGTATTTTTATGGTAGATAACATATCTAGACATGAATTCAAAGTACCACGTCGAAGCTCAAACCTAAAAGTGCGACACTTTTTCAGTAAAATGTTCCACAAAAGTGCATAGTTCGTCGCCTAGTGTATAATAATAAAATCTATTTCATTCATTTCTAAACAATACCAGTTTATTAAAATATTTACTGTGTGACACCTTATCATTAACTCGACGTCCATGATATCTATATCTTAAATCAATAAAAACTTTGATTACACTTTTAATAAGTAATAGTTTATGTGTAGAATTATGATCAGGCTGAGAAGCTAACCAAAATATTTTTCCACATCATAAAAATCACACATAAATTTAAATATATGTAGATAATAATGTAGTAAAATATTTAGGAATCATGCTAGACCAAAGATTATCGTGGCATCCTCAAATTGAATTGATATCTGGGAGGATCAGAAAACTTATTTGGATTTTTCGGAAATTAAGAGACGTTGCATCCAATACACTTCTAAATAGAATCTATTTTGCGCTAGCTCAATCAATTATTTGCTATTGTATACCTGTATGGGGTGGTGCCACTAAAATTAAAATGTTGCAAGTAGAACGAGCCCAAAGAGCATTATTAAAAGTAATGCATTTCAAAACCAGTAGATTTTCCACAACTGAACTATACTCACTGTGCGAGTTACTATCAGTTAGAAAACTATATATACTTTATGCCATACAAAAAAGACATAGGTTGATTACATATGATAATAACCAAAAAGTTAAAACAAGGAAGGATGCTATTTTACAAAACTCAACGGTAAAAACACCTTTTGCCAATAGACAGTTCTTAAATCAGTCTACTATAATATATAACAAACTTAATAAGAAGTTAAATATTTATCCACTAACCATCTACAACCTTAAAGAGGTTTTAGTGGGCTGGCTTAAGTCACTGTCTTATGACGATGTTGAATCAATTATTTTTAGCAAGATAATATAAGAAAACTCTATTAACTGATGTATCTGTCTGTTAGAAACTGCTAGTCCTAAGATTAATGTAACACATGTACTTACAATTACCCATGCTGACATAACATACTCGTACACGCATACACACTCATATACACGTACAGACTCATACACATACATAAATACACACACGCAATAGGCACGTATATTACTTAATTTACACAAATGCTAATGATGTTCTGGAAGAGCGGTGTATCCTGACACAAGCATTTCTGCTTAAAAGGATGCGCCGGACAATGTAATATTATATAATCAGTGTAAAATAAGTTGAGAAATAAACATTTAAACATTTGTAAAAATATATTATCTAAGTCTTGCAAACACTTACCTGTATTGAAATCACCTAAATATTACTGCCATAAGTCATAACATCTACTATATGGTTAAAGAATTTATTGAATTTTATTAGAATTAATATAATAATTTACACATTTCAATATTAATTTACATTCCAAATTTTAGGTATGAACATATTTAAAAAAAACGTAGTATTTAAACTATTCATTTACAACGTTGCGGCCAACAAAGTCCGCATGCATCATAACACCTATGCATAAAATGAATCATCATTGATGTTGCAATTAGTTGTATGACGTAACCACTACTTATTCATTAATTTGCAAATATTATACAACAATCAGATGTAATTTAACATGTTGAACTTATTTTTACATACATTTTCCTTTATCACGGGAACATGAATGGATGCTAGTACTGATGATGTTAAAGTCCGAGTTGATTCATGTATATTCTGCCTTTCACACAAACATTAATTTTCTGCTTATTAACGGGCTAAAAATATTTAGGTCGGCATTATTGTCTAAAAACTGAAAGTGTAATTAGGACTACTAAAAATGTTTAATTAACTTATGATCAATTTGAATAATTCTTAAATCTTTTAATTAAGGCTCTTAGCAATAAAAATAAACAAAAAACCGAAGCCATCAGCAGAACTTAAAGGTACAATTATGCATGGAAATTATTGTTAAATTTGATAACTTGTATGTTGTTAAATCAAATTTATATTTAATAGTTATTTATTTTTGATATATTATATCAGTAGCTTAGGCAGAAGATGTGAAGCTATCAAGGTAGCGACCAAAAAAAACATCGACAACAACAAACACAAAATAACACTTACACAAACAGACAAACAGATGTCACTATTCTTAATGACGATTCCATTTTTTATTAACATTTAATACCTATTTAATTATATTATTACTGAAACTTATTAAAAATATACAAAAGGAATAAATACTGAAATTATTCATTATACAAATACTAGTCCCTATTATACTCTTTAGTGGCAATAAAAACAACTTTTAACAGTATTTGATAATATAAATAACAATTGTTAATTGTTAAAAAATTTAATACGAATTTTAATATGTTAATTATTGTCAAATGATCCATACCTAGGTACAATCAGTGTTGTGTGTTAGGGTTATACAGATGACAGACATCATATCATATTTTATGTGGTAGAAGGAAATCGAGCTTTCTGATGACTGCAGATAGGTAAAAGACACAGGATATCATACTATGAAAACGTAAGAAATTACCATTACCTACTTACCAGAGAAAATGAAGGAATGACATTGTCACGCAATCTGACTACATCCAGTGTTTTATTAAAATTACTTTCCTTGAAATGAAGTGAGCAGACCAACCAGTTCTTATGTCGGGGATTGATATTTTCAATGCCAATGGCATCTAGTCATTTTCTGTGTAAATCTTCATTTCTTGGGAACCTAAAATTTAATGAAATTAAATATCGACAAATCTAATACCCCAACACTAGTCGTATTTTGTAGGAATCAAAAAAATTATGTTTACAAAGAAATCGTAAAATACACGAACATCTTTTATAAGTCAATATAAAAATACAACAATTTAGAATGGATATTATTTAAAATCAGCACGCTTTATCATAGGAGTTTGCGACATACCTGTGAAGCGTTATTAAAGGTGCATTTTTGTCCTTTTTTGCTCCACATTGCAAAATACAACACGAAGGCATGTTGACTAATAGTCTATTAACTTCCACGGAGAATATGGCACTTAATAAACTGATATCTACTTGGTAAATCGTATTTATCCGAAACTAAATTAATATTTTGACAAATCATGTACCTCTTATTTACGTACATAATATGGCGTCGATGACACGTTTATAGAATTGCCAATTACTTAACTTTTAATTTATACGAAAGTGAGCAAGACACAATATCGTTGTCTCTTTTTGCATATGCAAATTACCATTTGTTAAAAAGAGATAAAGAAATGTCGCTTAGTTCAATGTCGATTCTACCGATATTTGTATAACTAAAGTAGCTATAGAATGTTATTGCGCTTCTATATATTATTCATATTTCTATGAATTTTGCCTACCAAGTAACCTAAATCACCGAATATTTTTCAGTTTCGGCCAAAAAATCAAGTTTCGGTGGTAGTTACGGTTTCGGCCAAAACTGGCCTACTAGCTAGCTAGCTTTGTAGCAACACAACTTAGCCAGTGCGTGAGCGCCCGACACAACCATTCGTTAGAAGTTATGTTTTGATGGAACCATGGAACATAGAACAAGGGAATTGGCAAGTACAAACATTTGTATCAGGACCGTGATCGCCATACTCACACATAAAATAAGTAATGGTGTGACTGATATATTAGTATTCGCTAAGATATTAGTAATATTGAAAGGATTCGTGGATTAGTAATCCGGCGAACTGTAATATGCTAATATTTCATATTCGCCTAATATCTGTAACGGGTATCCAAAATGAATCGGATAATATCATTCGATCTTCGGAATAGTTCGGATTCACTAGATCGGCGCCCGTTCGGATTCGTGGAAATATTAAAATATTTTCACGATACGCCGTGTCGTACGTACGAATGAGACAGACGTATTTCCTGCAGTATGCTGTTGTTTTAAGGTCCAAATTACAGTGAAATATTAGTTAATAATGATATATTAGTTGATATTTTTCTGCCGTATCGGTATAAGATCTTATTACTGTTGCTTTAAGGTCCACATTACAGTGAAATATTAGTTAAGATATTTTCCTGCCGTATCAGTATCAGATCTTATTACTGTTACTTTAAGGTCCAAATTACAGTGAAATATTAGTTAATACTGACATATTAGTTAAGACATTATAATATTTGAAAGTGAATATATTAGTATCACCTAATCTTGAGAAATATCGGTATTAACCCATCTCTAAAAATAAGTATTATTGCATATAAACTACTAATGCAAACATTGTTTCATTGGTCGTTTTCATTTTAAACAACAATAATCCGAAACACACAAACAGAACATTTAAAAATATACCAAACTGCGTTACAATAAATTTTATTTTGCTACAAAAAAAAGCGTATTTACGTCCTTTTGTAGTCTATTCAAAATAGACTCATCTATTTGTACAATAGTGAAACTTAAGATCGTAATAGTTTCGCTATTCTACAATAGATGGCAGCATTGGTTTTTCCGTAGTTTTCAGTTGATCATATTTGAGTAGAGAACTTTCTAGAACGATATACGTAATGACTGTCATTACGTATATCTTTCTAGAAAAATTAGGTCAACCTAAAATGAACTTTATATGTAAGGTGTACGGCTGATTTTAGCTTGACTTTCTATTATATCATTAGAGATTATATTAAATCAGGAATTTAATTAAATAAAATGAAAATTGTACTTTCGGATGATATGAAATATCTCCATTCTTAATCATCTGTATTCTACTATCATTTCTGCATTCAAGGATGGTACAATACGGCATAATTCAGTGTATAATAGATTTTCGCACGACGACTATCTCCTAATGATATGGTAAGTATCACTAAGGCAATTTAGAGTAAAAGCGCATAATAGTGACGCACATGTAAAAAAGAGATTGTAAATGAAAAATTTGGAGTGATAAGTTTGTAAAATTATGTCGTTTAGGTAAACTTATTTCAAGATTTGTTTTTCATTCCGATAACCTATTGATGTAGTTTTGGCGCATTAGGGTTATTACAGTTTTATTTGTTCAGACTAAAATGTCTCAAAGAGAAAAAAATCCGATATAGTAGTACTTCGACAAATGTATCAGTGATATTTCAAAAGCTGTTTGCAAGATATGTAGCAAGTCCTATTCGTTAGGAAGCTAGGAACCAAAAAAATAAACAGTACACAGACTGAAACTGTATTTACCAAAATTTCATGACGTGGAATACACGCAAGTACTAAAACGATTATCAAAATTAAACTATTTTAAAGGAATAGCAATGATTATTTTGAGATAAGAGGTAAAAGATCGCCGGGGCATGTCTGGAGCTGACGCTGGACGTGACAGCATACGATCCGTCAGTGGTGTGCAGTTGAGCAGGCGGGCTGCAACCGGGGAACTCGAAAATAATACAGCCAACCATATCCGAAACGCTGATGCTGCTTTGCAGAGTAGGGACATGCCCACTATCTCTGCCGGTACATCAGAACCGACCACAATAAGTTCGCATCAAAATGAAAACGATTATAGAAGAAAGTGGTCATCTGAAGAATTAAAAGAATTAATGTTCTGTTACTTTTTAGCAAAATCTGAAGGAATTGGTTACATTAAGCGATTAGAAAACCTTTTTAAAAGTAGAAACTCAAATAACCCTAAAATACATCGCTTCACCGGTAATACATTAGCAACCCAGGCACGCAAAATAATATCAGGCAAGATGCTTTCAACCGAATTACTTAATTGCATAAAAGAACACACTTATGTTAAATAAATCTATTTTAGAAGATGCGCATATTAACCAAAAAAATCTCACTATAGCCTGGATAGATTACAGTAAGGCTTTTGATAGTATTTCACACGAATGGCTATTAAAAGTTCTTGATTTATATAAATGCCCTAATATCATTAAACATTTTTTACAATTAGTCATGCCTAAGTGGCGTGTGTACATGACAGCACAAGGGACAAAACAAAGGGTTACAACTGAACATATGAATGTAAGACGTGGAATATTTCAGGGTGACTCATTATCTCCGATTTTGTTTTGCTTAGCTCTTAATCCACTTTCTTATATTCTAAAGTCATATGAAGTGAAAGGTTACAAATTAAAAGATAGTATTAGAGTAAACCACTTGGTATATATGGACGATTTAAAACTGTATTCAAACAACAAACACAATTTAAAAATTTTGCTCGACAGTGTAGAAATTTTCACAAGAGATATAAATATGTATTTTGGTTTAAATAAGTGCAATATATTAAATATTCAATCGGGAAAAAGAAAAGACTGTATTGGAGAAGGTCATATACTTTTAAGCGGGGAAGAATTTAAATATTTAAAACAAAATAAGCGATACAAATATTTGGGCATTGACGAATCAGGGATGATTGACCACAACTAATTAAAACAACAGATGAGCAGGGAATACTTTCGTAGAGTCAAAAGCTTAACTAACTCTCATCTTAACTCAAGAAATTTGTTTAAAGCCATAAACACATACGCAGTACCAGTCTTGTTGTACTCGTTCGGGGTTTTAAATTATAAAATAAAAGATTTGAAGAAAATTAAAGAATTTGAATGAAAGATAAATTGGATGTCAAAACCAGAAAACTTTTATCACTAAATAAAGTCCACTTGCAAAAGGCTGATATTGACAGACTTTATCTACCTATTAATGAGGGGGGGTAGAGGACTTGTCAATATTGAAATACTCTACAAAACTCAAATGATAAAATACTACAGATATTTGAAAAATCATAATGATCATTTAGTCAAAGCAGTTTGGAATCACGACATCAAAAAAGATAAATATTCGATAAGTAAGGATGCACAAAAGTATATGTTAGATTTAAAAATAAGCGCAGAAGAACATTACTCAGATCAGAGCATCAGAAAAGCAGTAATAAAGTCTGGTATCGAACGTTGGCAAAGCAAACTTTTACATGGACAGTTTTATAATTCGGTACTACTTTGGGAGAATATTGAAAAATTAACATCTTTTCAGTGGCTTAAAAAGCTACCAATATCCCCTACGTTGGAAGCAACTATTTTTGCCATTCAAGATCAAGCAATCGTTACAAGACAACATGAGAGAGACATCTTCAAGAAATCTGTGGATGGTAAATGTAGGCTGTGTAAAGTAAAAGATGAGACTGTCCAACATGTCATATCGGGTTGTGAAAAACTAGCAAGATCTTACTATATTAAACGACATAATAATATCTTGCAATATGTATTTTGGTCCTTGGCAAAAAAACATAATTTGGATGTACATGATCCATGGTGGAAAAATAGATTAGAATATCCTCAAATAAAAGAAAATGATGAAGCCAAGTTAATGTGGGAAATGCCTATCCAAACAGATATGACGATTTCTAACAATAGACCGGACATCATTTACATAAATAAAGTTCAGAAACATACTTGCCTAATTGATATATCAATACCATCGGACTATAATGTTGGACCAAAAGAAATTGAAAAACTCAGTAAATATCAATCACTTAAAATAGAAGTAAGTAGATTATGGAGCACCAAAACGACAATAGTACCAATAATCATAGGCGCAATAGGAATCGTCGCCAAAAGTTTGGAAAGGTTTTGCAAAATGTTAGATGCAAGCATAAATATAACCACTATGCAGAAACAGACAGCTATGCATACATCAGTCATCATATGCAAAGTTTTAGGAGATAACGTATTTATTGTAGATGATGCTGAGACTCCTTGTCCCTAATGGAATTAGGGTGGGACCTTAGCTAGTAAGTTATGGGAAAAAGAAAAAGTAAATAATAATAATAATGTCACTTGGTCATTATGCTTGCATCTCTAAGTGGTATGTGGTCATTACTTACAAAAACTTGGGCTTGGCGACACAGTAATAATCCCCAAACTACAAAAAGCAGTATTACTGGACAATACGAGAATTGTACGACGATTTCTTTCTTTGCGCCTTAGACTCCAGCCGTCTGTACTTCTGCTGGAGGTGCTCCTGTTACTTAGGAATAAGCTAAGTTTGCAGAGAAGACTAATTCTTTATTTAAATAATAATAATATTTAGCTGTGCTCATCACACAAATACCTGTCACTGTCGGAAATCGAACACAAGCCCCATTTATAAATGTATTTCTATAATGCATAGAAAGTATCACTGACTAGCACCCTTATCACTAGCAAGTAATTTGCTAATTTTGGATCGATTAACTAGCGTTTTGTCCAGTAAATATCTATATTTATTTGACTTAATACCTACTGTTATTATTGGCTATCATCATCTCTTTGACATCACATTGTTCCCATCGTGTTACAAGTTTTCTCAATCGAGTCGACAAACTTACGAAAAGTGATACACACTCATTTTTGACCCTCGTAAAATTAGCCTACGATCGTATCTTCAATGAAAAAAAACAGCCAAGTACTAAAAATATTTTTTATTATTACTTAATTTTACATGGACTAGCTTAAAACTAATTTGTATCTTACTCTAACAAAGTATTTATGGTACAGAAACATAAATAAGTCTTGGTTGTTAAATACATTAACTATGTAGTGCTTTAAATAAAAAGGACGGGCAATTATGTAGATTTAACATCAATAATCAATAAGTGGAAAATAAAAAAGAACGAATTTAAGGTATTGAGCATTTAAAGAATATTCTATAAATAATTATGTGTCTTAGATCTCAAAATCAAATGGTCGTTGCGGGCGTCGTTGTAGCAGAGGAATGTTAACCTCTTCGGCTGTTCTGAATACTTGAGGTGCATATTGTGGTCTGGCTGATGGTCTCGCTTGTTGCAGCTGGGCAGGACGACGCTGAGCTTCCTCCTGTAATAACATTAAAATATAAACATGTTTACATTATCCTTGGATTTCCATTTTTTAAATCATAAGATTCAAAACGTTGGTTGTCTTGTCTCATTGTCTATAGACACCAAAAATGTTAATGGTGCGTTGCTATCCTTGCTCCGGTGTCTTAATTCCACATGCATCAGTTCCCTTATTCATGCGGGATACCCTCCAAACTGGAATACGACAGTGGCAAGCAGGAAGAACGGCATATAGTCTATTCTTCAAAGGGGGCCCGGACCAACACGAGGTCGTTCACTGAAACAACTTCGTTACTTCTGTCGCTCCGCACTAACCCCACCCTTTAAGTGCTGTGCTGTAGAAGATGTACCAAATTGCCTATACATATAACTTCAATGTTGTCAGATTCAAAGAAAATTACCGTTTGACCGTATTTAAAAAATGGATGACTGGACTTCTTTATTTATTAAGTACCAAGTAGGTAGTTTTCGCACGAAAAAATTTACATATACAAAAAGAAAATTCTGCTTGTCTATCCTGATTTTGCCTGATATATCAAAGCCTAAGCTCAGCCTTAATCCTTGGTCTAAAAAGCTGAATTTGTGCAGGAGTTATTCTTACGATGCAGACGAGGAATAAGAAATAATTTTTTAAAATTTGGGAAATTTTTCAAAAAATAAAATAGGGGTGAAATATTGTAGGTGGTTTTTCGCCCGGGTCTGATACCACCGCCTTACCTATTCCTGCCGCAATAGTGTCAGTGCTTGTCTCTGTCGTGTTCCGGTTTGGAGAGTAAGGTAGCCGGTAAACTTATGCATGTGGCAGTAGAAGATAGCAACGCACCATCAACATCTTTGGTGTCTATAGGCAATGGTTGACTCTTTTCATCAGGAGACCCATCTGCTTGTTTGCTATCTTATGATATAAAAAAAATGTATAAAATTTCTTATACTGACGACATGACAATTTACACGCGAGCGAAGATGCGGATTAGCTAATTAGTCGGCCAGAAATGGAACCTATTGGTTAATCTTCAACAAAAACTCAATTAGTGTTTGTGTTTGGAAAAGGTTCGTGTGACAATAACCCCGCGCCTCGAAAATCTCGTAAAACTGTCGCTCCCATTTTTTTGAAATGACATAGCGATAGCCTTAAGAGCTACAACAGCGACACAATTAGAGGGCGAGCAAGGTTGTCAGCCAGAGCTTAAGTTTAAAATGGAGTAACTAACGCCCCATCGTAATTAACTTGACATTAACGATAGTCGTCGAGCTGCCAAATGCAGCCTTAGAGATTACAATTTACTTTCCAGTCAAGAAATGTGAATTTTTGTAAATAGTACATTAACGTTCGAATCACTTAAAACATCGCAAGGAACACGTGATGATATTTACTATTTATTATCCAATGATAAATTAAATCGTCTTTGCTTATCTCACTGAAATCAGATTTCAGACATCTCTGCTTATATTCAATGTTGCTTCGCAGTTAATCTTAAAAGGACCATGGGCTATGAACATAGACATCATACTCAATGGCTATGAATTACGTCACACATTAAGAAGAAGGGGAGGCAACGAAATGTGACATATTCCGTAGTGCGGGAGAGTACATAAAGCCATTGGTCCCGGTTAATTTCTAGAAAATAAGCGGTAATCATTATCAGATTGATAAACTGCGGCGTTTAGAAATACCACCCATCTCGCGTGACGAACTGGTGTATCGTGTTGAACCGGAAAGTCACGAGTTCCCCGATAAACACTATACATGTCCCTGTTCTGTTTTGTGTTTGAAGGTAAGGTATCTTAAGGCGAGGTATTTTGACGCGCGTCAGTTCTTTAGGAAATGGGCGGTGCGGTATGTTTTGAAACCGCTGGGAAATGTGTTAATTTTCGGATAAATAAATATAGGACTTCAGCTGAAAACCAAAATTTATAGTGCGCGCGGAACTAGTTGGCCGCGCCATACGTAATACGTAATACGTATGGCGCGGCCAACTAGTTCCGCGCGCACTATAGTACATTCTTTTTTTGTATTTAAAACTAAATATCACCATATAAAAATCATATGGAAGATTAGAAATACTATTAACAAATAACTTGTTTTAGAGATTTTTTTAGCCCGTTTTTCTAGTTTTTTTTTAGTCGGAATTTTGTATGATCGAGTAAAGTACATTCTATCATGTAATAAGTTAGCACATTCGTTAGATATTATCTTCAGGTATATCGTGTAATTTTTGTAAAACTGTTATTTAACAATCAATACAAAAAAAGTGATTTAGCATACCAGTTTTTCCCGTTTGTCACGATGCCTCGTCTTAAATATGAAACTTTTAATCCTAGTCAGGAAAACAGTAATCTCTAGTATATACTAACCTCTTCTTCTTCTTGCTCGAAACGGTCATCCCTGTAGACTTCAGCTGGGTAGTACCGGTCGGAGTACTTCAGCGACACATTGGGTTTCCTCTGTACTTCTTCTTCGTTGATCGGCCTGTATAGGTAGTCGTTGACGAAGTGGTATTTGGATGACTTCTGGCAGATGTTTTCTTGGGTTGGGGGCATGCAAATCAGGTGGACCTGAGAATCATTTATATATGTTAAAATTTATTTTTACAGTAGTATTTTTTTTATTTTTAATACTTAACTAATATTATTTGAAAGTTTAATCTGTACATACAATTCAACTCAACATTTTTAGATTCGAGAACCTAAAAATGTTAAGTAGAATGATTGAGAGGTTACTTTACTCTTTCATACGGAGTATTATTAGCATTAATACATTGACTTTAAGAAGCTCTTTCTAATCGTTCCTTATATTTTGATTGACAGGTATAAACGGACATTAAACAATTTATTCTAATTTATATATTTGCATACTATAAGAATATATTAAGTGAAGTCAGCACTATTTATTTTTTTTAACATGTATTTCACTATAAGTTGTAATTGTGAATAATTGTTTTTATTTAAAACTAGCTGCATTGTGCAGCCCGCTGCATTATACATTTTTTGGTGAATAACGCAGGACTAACTCATTTTTCGACATAAGAATCGCCTATGTGCTATTTCAGGTTATCATCTACCTGTGTGCCAAATTTCATCCAAATCCGTCTAGTAGTTTTTGCGTGATTGAGTAACAAACATCCATCCATCCAAACATCCAAACTTTCGCATTTGTAATATTAATACAGATTAAATTTCAAACAAACTAAATCAAGCGAGATCGCAGTCAAGCGGTTTCCTATCTATTATAAAAAAATCCTTCGTTGAATAAAACTTAGAACACCCTTTGCAATTTTTGTTACTAAGTACTAACCTTAAGCGCAGTGACGTCGCTCAGGATACGCTATCATTTACAATACCACCCGTAATTTTCCCCGTGTTGGTTCCGGGCTCCTTTGAAGAATGGACCAGCTGCCGTTCTGCCAGGCAGGTCGTAAAAGGCGACCGATTGGCTACGCGAGTCACTACCATCGTGACTACTAGTTGGTAGAGTTCTGCATTGTCTCGTCCGGGTCTGGTACCAACGTCTTACCTATTCCTGCCGGAATAGCGTCAGTGCTTGTCACTGTCGTGTTCCGATTTGGAGGGTACTACTGTAAAAACATTAGTGGTTATACATGTGGCATTAGACCTCGCCACAAGATAGCAACGCACCATTAACATCTTTGGTGTCTATAGGCGATGGTTGACTTTTACCATCAGGGGACCCATCTGCTTGTTTGCTATCTTATGAAATAAAAAAACCATTGTCTGAGCCAACGCAGTAGTGTTAGTTTGTAAGTAAATGAATTACAATAAAACAGCAAACGTTAAGTTAACCGGGCCCTGGGTGTGAGTTTTTCTTTTCGCATTCGATCGTGAGCGCGTTTGGAATTTACTAGGAATTTGTATGTGATATGTACAGCGCCACCTAGTGGTAAACGTGAGAAACCAGTTTACCACTAGGTGGCGCTGTACAAATCACATACAAATTCCTAGTAAACTCGAAACGCGCTCACGATCGAATGCGAAAAGAAAAACTCACACTTAGCACTCAGAACATAATACGAAAAAACAAGGGCCTATTTCTATCAAATGAAGTCAATAGCCAGATAAATACAAGTATTTTTTACTTGGTGGAATGTGAAGCCTTCTGGACAAATCCAGGAATGTTTAACATTGTCTTGGCAGTAGTGGAACACTTCGCAATTGAGCTCCTCATCTGCGTAGTAGCCGGTGTGTTTGTTAATGCAGTCGAACTTGGACTGCTGCAGCAGCTCTGACAGACGATCTGGTTCCTCCTTCTCCTCGAGTTCTTCTTCTGAAAGTTGCTGCTGTTGTAGTTTGGCGGGACGGTTTTCTTGAGGCTGTAAATTGTTATACATACATCAATTTATACATTAATTTATATAAGCAGTTTAAAAAAAATACCGCCATAAATAATTAAGATGCTTTAGAATAAGATCGGAGTGCTACGTGTGAGTTTTTCTTTTCGCATTCGATCGTGAGCGCGTTTCGAGTTTACTAGGAATTTGTATGTGATTTGTACAGCGCCACCTAGCGGTAAACTGGTTTCTCACGTTTACCACTAGGTGGTGCTGTACAAATCACATACAAATTCCTAGTAAACTCCAAACGCGCTCATGATCGAATGCGAAAAGAAAAACTCACACTTAGCACTCTGTTCGTTTAGTAGACGCAGTGCAAGAAAATTATGTCGCCTCGTTGTGTCGTCATTAGACATTATCTCAAATTGTCTAGGTACCCGTTACAACTTATGATTAAACTTAATTCGCCAAAAGTATAGATAGTTAAAAAACACGTTTCAACAAACTTTAGATTTTAGAAACTTTTTTAACTCTCTTCGGAGTTAAAAATCTATGTTTAGGTGTATTTTGACGGATTTGACCTCAACTTAACAAGAAATTTCAGAGTTGGTCTGCACGGTCAAACGGTTAATAAATTTTTATATTATACGTATATATGGTCAAAAATAAACGAAGCATTCTTCTGCAGTTAAGTTTTTTTGCATTTATTGCAAAATAAATTGTGATCTCTTGCTAAATAAAGAAAGAAGCATTAAATTTGAAGTACCCACCAAGCCGGAACATGAATGCGACAAACATTAGTGGTTTATGTTAGGAAGTGTTTTGTGCTTCATATTGAAGGGATGCATAGTCGTGGCAAAAATTTCCCATGGGAACCAGCCAAATATAGCTCATGGGATTCTAAGATAAGCCAGGCCCACTTGTTTTAATCCCGTATTACACCAATGAGGTGAATACCAATCCGGGTGAGTATTCGTAGTTCAGTGGCTTATTTACGAATTGCGATATACAATGGTCAATGTGTTATAAATTTAGTAAGTAATAATATAAAAGCTCCATCAGACCCGAAAGGGGCATGTAAGTAGATCGATGTCATTAGTAAAAAAAATAATAAATTAATTTTATTTATCAAATTGAAACTAAAACGGCATTTAAAATGCTCGTATTTATCCTTCGATTTTCCTAAAATTTAGCAAATATTTTAAAGTGGACATCACGTCGCGTTATAGGCGTCAGTGTGTCACATTTTGTGTTGCCATATGTAATACTTAAAAATATTATTTATGATAAATTATTTTGGTCGAAAAATTTTTATATCGATAACTATATACTTATATATTTAGGATTGTATTAAGCTGCCAAATAATTACGTCCTTCCCTATCTTATTATAAAATTTACTAAAGAAAATAAATATGCCTTTAGGTTACCTTCCTATGGGGATTTCTTATAACTGGACGTTGTTCTTCGATGTAGACTTGTGGTCTGGTAGGTATAAGGTATTCCTGTTGTTCCTGTTGTTGTTGTTGTTGTTGTTGTTGAGGTCTCTGATACCCTGCCAACTCGGCGAGTGAAGGAGTAGGCCGGAAACCAGAAGCCAACGTGTTAGGGTATGCACTTGGAGTATAAGCACGTGGCCTTAGATTCCGAGACTCCTGTAAAGAAATTATGTTTGTTATTAGTTAAATAATAATAAGCATGTCACGCGTTCCCCGTGAAAAATTAGGCAGAGACCCAACCCAAGTTGGTCCAGGCCCCCTTTGAACAATAGATCATCTGCTATTCTGCCAAACAGTGAAGGCGAACGAGGCTATATGTGTCACTACCATCATGACTACTAGGCGGTAGAGTTTTGCAACGTCTCTCGCCCGAGTATACATATGGTACCACCGCCTTGCCTATTCCTGCCACAATAGCGTCAATGCTTGTCATTTTCGTGTTTTGGTTTGGAGGGTAAGGTAGCCGGTAAATTTATGTCTAATAGCCGGTAAATATTATTAACACCTAATCACACAGATGGATAGCAGCACACCATTAACGTCTTTAGCGTATATAGGCGACGGATGCCTCTTTCCATCAGGAGAGCCATCAGCTTGATTGCTACATGTAATATATATAGAGAAAAAAATCTGTGGATACATGATGTATGCACAGCAAGAATATTTTTAGGGTTTCATGCCCAAAGGATAAAACGGGACCCTATTACTTAGAATCCGCTGTCCGTACGTCTGTCTGTCTGACTCTATCCGTCTTTCATCTGGCTGTATCGCATAAACCATGATAGACAGTTGAAATTTTCACAGGTGAGGTTGCCGGTATAACAATAAATACTTATTACTTACTAAATTTATTTGTTATTTATTTATTGTTCCGTGTATCTAGATTGTGTACAACACAATTTCACCAAATGGTGAAATTGTGTACAACACAATTTCACCATTTTTACGAATATACATGATACATAAAGTTTTCATATATAAATAGTGATATTACGGTTAAAACAACAATTTCTTTTTCTTTTCTTAGGGTCAGATTGCAAATCGCATAAACATGTACCTAGCTATTCTTTGTAATACAAATGCAGTGTTATTTCAGCGGAGTAAAGGAAAGAATACTGCATGACATAATGCTGTGAAAGTAATTAAATTACATAATTCTCGCAGTATTGACATAGTCAGTCTTAATTTTAACGGTAAATAATGCTGAACTTATCGATGCGGTCTTCAATGTAATTTTTTCATCTTGTATAATTCCTAAGAACGTTGTTTATCCACCCCGTTCGTGTGGCTAGCCGCCCTGACTACACCATAAAAAAGGCCTATATGTTTTTGACTTCGATTTCTGTTAGGGACAAGCATTTATTGATAAGCATATATATTTGTGATTTTGGGTTGAATGTTTATTGTATGTACTAGCTGTTGCTCGTGACTTCGTCCGCGCGGACTCCGTTTACTCCGCACAGCTTTTCCCCCGTAGGTGATAGCGTGATAATATGTAGCCTATATGTTGACCTAACCTGCTAGTAATACTCATGCAAAATTTCAAGTAAATCCAATCAGTACTTTTTGAGTTTACCCCGGACATACATTGACTTTCCTACGATTTTATTATATGTATAGATATAGATGTAGATATTTCAATATTTATATGTATATGTATATGTATTAGTCGCCCCGTTAGTATAGTAGTTATCGGTCCTTAATATGAAATCGATAAAACTCAGGTTTGATTCCCGACAGGGACGAGCATTTGTCTATAATCATAATAGTTTGTATTTATTTAATACATCTCCGTATTAATACATGTATGTCTATGTATAAATATTATTGAATAGCACCCATATCACAAAAACATATTGGCCTTGGGGTTAAATTGATTCGTGTAATTGGTCTAGTGATATTTACTTATTTATGTGCAATTCCGCATGGAGGCATTGCCATGTTTCCTATGTTTATAGATATAATCTGTCTAACCTAGCCAGTACAATGTTTTGTAATCAAAGCTTACGTATTTCTAATTTTACTGACGCGTAGTAGGTGTCTATTGTGGAGGAGATCATAGCCCACGCCAGTGATCCTAGTCTCGGTGTTACACATCCATCATTATGAAATTCATTATTAACTAAAGTGACCTCTAGATTCATCATTCTAACAACATCGCGTATATCACACGTAGTTACACTTTGGCTCATTGTGTGCAAATGATATGGTGATTACTGAATACATGCATATCATTTATTTATATGGCAAAGCAAAGATAAAATAAATAAATATAATGCACATATTTCTAAAAGGTAGATAGAGGTGCAAGTACACGACAATTATCTAGCGTTACCAAGTCTCTATGTGTGAAAGGTAGTAGATAACCTCTTGAGAAATTGTGCTCATACCTGTCCAGTGTCAGTTACATTTTCCAAATAAACGGAAAACTTATTTAAAACGTAGTGACCCCAGGATCGAAGTTTATACCGAAGGCGGTACCACTAAACATCTAAAGATTCATCGGATTTTCGGTGTTGAGGTGATGTTCCCTATTGTCGTATTTTTTTATAGATTTTTTAACTTATTCGTTAAGGAAATTGAAATCGACAGCGTATCCGTGACACAAGAATGCTAACACAATTCCACTCTTAGAGTTCAACCTGTTACTGAGATTTGTACCCGAAAAATTGAATATTACCGCCGGACATGAAATTAATCCCGGGACTTCACAGCCTAAGCCAAACAATCATTAGACTATGGGAAATAGAAGATAAGTAAATAGATTACCTGATTAGTAACTTGTTTTCCCCGCCGAGTTGATCTGGTGGTTATCGAACCTAACTAAGAATCGATGGGGCGCGGGTTCGGGAAATAGGTTTCAGTGTCAATATGTATCTAACAATATTAATATATGTATTTCAATTGATTAGTATCGTAATAAATTGCCTACTTTGGGATTAGATCGATTCGTGCAATTTACCCAGTTATATTTATTTGTTACTAGTTGACCCGATAAACGTTATTCTGCCTTTTTAACTACTTTTATTTTCTTCTATATTTTCTCACCTTTTAAGCCTTCCCTGAATTTCAACATTTAATTCAAAACCAAAATTAGTTCTCGAGTTTTGGCGAGACTAACGAACAGCAATTGTTATATATATATATATATATATATATATATATATATATATATATATATATATATATATATATATATATATATATATATATATATATAGATTTATTATGCTTGTTTTATATATTTTTTCAATCCTTTCACAGAAAATGAAATAAATAACATTAAAAAAATAGGTAAAGCTTTCAATAAATACCCAAGTGAATCCCACAATATTCTAAGACTACGCATTCTCAATTGCTTCCCAAAGTATAAAAACTAGAAAAACATCACCTACATATTGAGCAAATGAAAAATGAACAAAAGTAAAAGCCGCTTTAGTGACGAATATGTAGATTATTCTACAAAGCTATGACATTAAATTCAGACTAGTCAATGAGCAGACTTCCGGTTGAATCAGATGGATTGAACGATTGCGTTCAGGCGCAGAACTTGAAATAGAACTTAGACTAGTAACAACTGTGCTGTGTCTTCTGTGAGACAAAACATCCTGGTGATCCTAGTTCACCATTCTGATTGTAGAGACGATGGACATATTTTGGATGGATGGACATATTTTGGACGCGGAATCTCAAAAATTACCCTTTACACCTCCCAACAGATTTTACAAAAAAGTCTAGAATAATATAACTTAATTGATCATACCATTTATGTTTCGTATGATGAACTCACATGTCGAAAGCCTAGTTTCCCATATATGTAGGTATTCTTGTGTAACCCAGGTAATTAGTCTATAAATTATTATTTAATAACAACTCTTCCGCATAAGCTTTAGGCTTTCGTAAATAGCTACTTAGATAAAAAAAAAAATATGCAACTAAGGTAAGCTTATTTTGCACTTTACCCCGGATTGGTCTGGGCCCTTTTGAAGAATATACTACCAGCCACCCTGTCAGGAAATTCGTTAATTGCAAACAATTGTCTAAACATGTTATAACCATTGTAGATGGTGGAATTCGCCTGGTTTTTATAGAATCACCTTGCCTATTCTGCCGCAATAGCGTCGATGCTTATTGCTGTCATTTTCCGGTTACGTTAGGTATACATAGCTTGTGTTTACTTTATTTTGGTTTTTATAATTTTATTAAAATATTCAAGTTACGTTTTTTAATAAAGGATGTTACACAAAATTGAAGCAACAGAACGACAGAAGTTATTATAAGTTCCCACACAAATATGCACAGATTTTATAAGCTGTTATACACACCATCGTTTTAAAACGAGTTGAAGATGCATACATATTATAGAAACTTACTTGTAAAGCTTTATTTTTGTCCAAATTACTTTGACAGTGGTTAGGCCGCACTTTTTTTGTAAATACTTTTATATTATAGCTAGCTAGCTAGCTAGCAAACAAATGGCTCTTCTGATGAAAAGAGAAACCATCGCCTATAAACACCCAATATGTTAATGGTGCGTTGCTATCCGTGTTTTTTTTTTTTTATATTATAAGATAGCAAACTAGCAGATGGGTCTCCTGATGGAAAGAGTCAACCATCGCCTATAGACACCAAAGATGTTAATGGTGCGTTGCTATCTTGTGGCGAGGTCTAATGCCACATGCATAAGTTTACCGGCTACCTTACCTTCCAAACCGGAACACGACAGCAACAAGCACTGACGCTATTGCGGCAGGAATAGATAAGGCGGTGGTACCAGACCCGGGCGAGACAATGCAGAACTCTACCACCTAGTAGCCACGATGTTAGTGACTCGTTAGCCAATCGGTCGCCTTTTACGACCTGCCTGGCAGAACGGCAGTTGGCCTATTCTTCAAAGGAGGCCGGGACCAACACGGTTACAACAGTGTTAATCCAACTTACACAAATTTATTGGCTACCTTACTTTGTTAACCAGGACGCAACAATGAAAAGCATTGACGCTATTGTGGAAGGAACAGGTAAGGCGGTAATACCATATACCGGAGGAGAAATGTTGGTTAACTCTACCAGGCAAGAAAAGGTAAGGTAGTAGTGCTAAATCCAGGTAAGACTTTGCCGAACTCTATCAAATGGTACACATGGTACCTTTACAAATGGTATTTTGATTCAAAAAGTTCACAATTACAATTGTGAGAAAAATTGTAAAATTGGACCAATATTTATTATAAACAAATATCGATGCAAATCTTTTCTCGTTATAATGTTATCATAGATATAGATTTTGGTTTGATTTCGCAATTACAATATTACCTACTAGGATTTTATACAGCGTGTAAAGGACGAATCTACCGAAAATCGAAACCATTTGAACCACGATTCTAAGACAAATCCCGTTGTAAATTTGTGTAAGAAATTTTCGATTCCTTGAATAATCTTTTACCTTAACTTTTATGATTTGATTTATTTAAATGATGTGGTCTGTTTCCTAAAAAAATAAAATAAAATAAATACACAAAATAAGCAATGTTTTATGCGCTACATACCACGCCTAATAAGTTACTGGTTCGAGAGTCCCAGCAATATACACGTTACATTTCGTGGCGTGAAAATAAGAAAAAATCATATGATGCAATTTTTCCATTTCGCACAAGGAAAAGAATTGCCATCATAGCTTGAAGTTAGAAAAAGGCGTTTTCTTAATTTTGCTGTACATCGTCTCTTACACGCTATATATTATATGATAGTAGCTTTTACCTGCGGCTTCGCTCGCGTGAGAAGTGAGGGTGTTAGAAAGAGACAAAAGTACCTGTAGTAGTGTCACTCCATCCCTTCAACTGTCTCCTCTTAAAAAATCACGTCAGTTCGTCGCTCCGTTTTGCCGTGAAAGACGGACAAACAAACACATACATACACTTTCCCATTTATAATATTAGTATGGATTTTTTTTGTTCACATTGTTGTACATGCTCCGAAAGTCCGGAGTAAACAAGGTGCGGAAAACACCGTTACATTTAAAATCGTTCGTGCGTTACGTTAATTCATGCTTGCGTTACATTAACTGAGACAACCACAGACCACATGAAGAAAACGGTACAAAAAAGCACGTTTGATTTTGAGTACTTTGTTTTTTGTCTAATGAATCTATACATATAATAAAATCGTAAGAAAGTTAAAACTGTATATTGAATATTTTTTTAAAAGAATACTTGGGGCGTGATCTACAATCGATATAGAGGCCAAAAATATAGTTTTTAGAATTTTTGTCTGTCTGTCTGTATGTATGTCCGGGATAATCTCAAAAAGTACTGCATGGATTTACTTCAAACTTTGTATGAATATTACAAACAGGTCGGGTCAACATATAGGCTACATATTATCACGCTATCACCTAAGGGGGAGGAGCTGTGCGGAGTAAACGAAGTCCGCGCGGACGAAGTCGTGGGCAACAGCTAGTAATGATATACAAATGGACGGTTGCTCTCATGGTAAGAGATTTAAATAGATAACCGCCAGTGAAATATATAATATTACCATCATAATATATTCGATGTTACTCGGTGTTCTGCAATGTGTCGTCCTTCTTTACCTATTCCTGCCACAAGAGAGTCGATGACAGACGCTGTCGTGTGCTAGTTTGATACGGTACCTGATAAACTTATGTAGGTGGCATCCAAGCCCTACACATGGAAAGCAACACACCATTAAGGTCTTTGGTGTCTGTAAATTATTCTTTAATACATTTTTTTCATTTGCCAACCTCATCTGCTCGTAATAGAGCTTGTTGGATATTTGTTAAAATGTACAAATTTAAAGAAACAAGTTTGAACAGTTGAGTTCCTCCTGTTGGTTCCGGGCTCCTTTGAAGAATAGACCAATTGCCGTTCTGCCAGGCAGGTCGTAAAAGGCGACCGATCGGCTATGCAAGTCAGTAACATCGTGGCTACTAGGTGGTAGAGTTCTGCATTGTCTCGCCCGGGTCTGGTACCAACGCCTTACCTATTCCTGCCGCAATAGCGTCAGTGCTTGTCACTGTTGTGTTTCGGTTTGGAGGGTAAGGTTAAAGGTAGCCGGTAAACTTATGCATGTGGCATTAGACCTCGCCACAAGATAGCAACGCACCATTAACACCTTTGGTGTCTATAGGCGATAGTTGACTCTTTCCATCAGGAGACCCATCTGCTTGTTTGCTGTCTTATGATATAAAAAAAAGAACATTTCCATAACTGTACTTATAAATTCGTCTCCGGGAAGAAAAATCCTACTAATACTATTCCTACTAATTTATATCTATAATAATCAATATTAATTAATTAATGAAAGTCTGGAGGTATGGATGGATAGATGGATGTATGTTTCTCAATCACGTCAAAATTACTTTACGGATTTAGATGAAATTTGGCATACAGTTAGGTATTAATTTGGAATAATACAAAAGCTACTTTTTATACCGGAAAAATGAGTTGATCTCGCGAGGTTCACCAAAAACTGTTATACACAGCGGGCTGCACGACGCAGCTAGTAATAATATGTGAAAGTATACTTATACACAGTATATTTGGATGGATGTTTGTTGTTTTTTCACACAAAAATGGCTAAGCAGATTTGGGTGAATTTTGGCACACATATAGACCTGGAGTAGTACATAGGGTACTTTTTAACACGGAAAATAAGTTGTTTCCGTGGGATTCATAAAAGGTGTTATAATGCAATGGGTTGCATGGCGCATCTAGTATTCTTCTATATCTAAGTTTTTTCGAACTGCTTTAGCACTTTCAGTCAACAATCCGTCCAAGTGTTACTAAATTTCTAAAAAATTAAAAAAAACATATCACTAGGTGGATCTCTAACGAGATATGTAAACGAAGCTTTGTTAGATACCTGTTCGCCACGATTTATTTATTTAATCGAAGGTTATTATTAAAGATATAAAGATCGCATATAAGGCTATATGCGATAAATCTTTAATAATAACCTTTTGGAAATCAAGCAGAGTGCCCAGTTTTGCTGTTACAGTGTCAGGAACCGGGCACTGATACAGTGTTAGGAAGAAAAGCTGAACACTTGTTGAGTTGGGTAATTCACAACTCGAAAATCAAACTCAAGACCTCATGCGTCTATACCGAAGCCAGTATCACTAGATCGTTGAAGTGACATTATTTTTTGCTTGATCATTAAACCCAGAATATCCAGGGCTTTCCAGGATTAACATTCGAACTAGCTAATTGAAAACCTTTAATTAGATATGAATATGAACAAAAATTATAATAAAAATATTAACAAAAACAAACTTCCATATCCATAAGTACTAATATTATAAATGCGAAAGTTTGTTTAACTGATACCTTCGTTACACTTTCATGGCTAAGTCGTATTACCAAATTTGATGAAATTTGTCAAAGAAATGGTTGAAAACTCGGGTTCAAATATTGACTACATTTTTTTAAAACAACCTTTCATGGACTGAAGTAAGGGATGAAAGTTTGTAGTAGTAGTAGTAGTATCCTTGCGCCCGTATCCCCGGAGAAGTAGGCAGAGGTACAACTAGTGCACCCATGATTAGCCGAAGATACTTACGGCCGGTTTCCGAAACGCAAATCAATTTTAACAAGCAATTAAACCACCATTGGCGATGTATAGGGCTGAGAGACCGGTGATTCGAAAGATTCGAATAAATTTTTCACCCGCCGTCGATTTGAGTTGCGATTTCGAGTAACTGCATCATTTTAAGTCCCACACCGTTGGTACCACGCATGAATTTGCCACGGATGCACGTTCACGAGTATCACCAACCCGGTCTGTGACACCAGCGTCACCAAACATGTAAGTTAAATAAAGTAAATATGTATAATATTTTCATATAGGTAGTAAAATACATGTAATATTTTTTGTTACAAGGATATATATTTTTGTTTATTTGCTAAAAGTTTGTAATGTCCTAAGATTGACAAAGGCTGATTTTTATCAAAAAATTAAACATTTTTACTAATTTCAAATTTTTTACAAACATAATGGGTAAATAGAATTCGTGAGTATAGTAATTTTTTAATAAGTAATAAACAACCTGTGATCGACTGAATTTTTGCGTTTTTTAACATAAATGTGTTTAAAATTAAACGTAAACTAACTAAAAGTAGGATAACTAGCCAATGGTTGGCAAAATCTTGGGTTGAAAACCCTAGTCTGTGAAACTGGCGTCACCAATGTCGTAAGTGACATTGACGTCACCAATGGCAAATTAATCAATGTTTAACATAACTTTTACAAGCAAATGATCTGTTAAACACAGATTAATTGCTTGTTAAAATTAATTTGCATTTCGGAAACCGGCCGTTAATTTCGCAATGTGGTAGATGGCCAGCCTATCGCCAACTGGGTACTTTTTTCAATCCCGGGCAACATTATTTATGTCAGAAAACTGAAAAAACACATTTTTGGTTCCGACTCGGGAATTGAACCCTCTGGACTTCATGTGGCCAACTCCAACATCGGACCACTAGACCACAGAGGCGATGAAAGTTTGCATAAAACATTATATTGATGAAATGTAACTCTACATGAGAACGAAGCTGCGTGGGTCAGCTAGTACCTATAGCATATATTGTTTGTTGTATGATTGATTGCATATCGATTATAATCAGTACACTATATTGATTGAAGAATATCGATTTAATAGTCAATGTTTTATTTGCTTCACACTTAATTCACTCCGCTGCATAACTGTTGCGTCATACGATACATATTACAATGACTATATTTTAATATAACTTTCATTTTCCTGTCAGGCATCGATAAAAAGACGAAGACAAGTAAATAACCGACTTTCGACTTTCGCCGAAGCGGTCACGGCTTCCTCGCCGGTAATTACAAAAAACAACAACCTGTAACCGTTAAATATGTATGATACGAAGACATTTTTAAAGATACAAATGCATATCTTCACGCCAAATTCCTTACGGGATAGACAGACAGGATAGAGTGCCAAACATAATGATCCAGATAGACTTTTCTTGCTTTCTCCATATTCGTAGCTTTCTTTATACAAACACGCCAGTTACGAAGTCTCTTGACACCATCTTGAAACAGCACCCGACCGATTTGATAAAAATTTTGTTATTTTTTTTAACCAAACAAATTCACGAACATTTTGATTCTCGTGTTCTACGGGTCAACCGGCTAATATGTTGTGTTCTTCAATCCTCGAATATCAAAATGTCGAGAGTGTCGCAAGATACAAGCGATAGTTGTTATAAAGCTGGTATAATACGGCGATGAGGATCATCACCAATTTCACCAAAAGAAAAATCGTTAGATCGCGGTGAGCCCGCATCTATATTGACATTCAGTTTACTTGACACAGTGCAGAGGAACCGGCGAGATAAAATTTGTTTAAATTTTTTAAAATGTATCTATCTAGTAGTAGGTATATACATACACTTAATTGTAATTGTCAATGTATGACTGTAGCAAGATAAACAGCGAAAAAACTAATTTGAATCATTAGAGTATGTTTATATCAAGGGTGTCCGAATGTGGTGTCAAGAGTCTTCGCAACCGGCGTGTGTGTATGAAGAGAGTGATGTATGTGGAGGAAGCGAGACAAGCCGGCAAGGATCGTGATGGTACTTGGTTCTCTCTGCCTACCCCGTAAGGGATCTGGCGTGAAGATATGTATGTATGTATAGGATAGCTCTCCTTGTTAAAATAGATAACCATCGTCTATCCTTGTGGCAAAGGTAAAATGACAAGTGCATAAGTTTATCGGTTACCTCACCTTCCACACCGGAATGCAGCAGTGACAAGCACTGATGCTATTGCAGCAGGAATAAGTATGGTGTTGGTACTATACTCGTGCGAGGCGTTGCAGCACTCTAGCACCAAGTAAATAGAATCGCTCGCCTTTTGCGAACTGCCTGGCAGACTGGCAGATGGTATATTTTTCAAAGAGGTCGGGGGACTAACACGGGGAGATGCGTTCCTGCGCTGATGGTGTGTTGTATTTAATTCGGGTGTACGATTTATCGCCTTATTTTAGACCACCCCGTTAGTTGAGCAGTTAGCGAACCTAACTACGAATCAATGGGGCTTGGGTTCAATTCCCGACAGGGACAAACATTTGTGTGATGAGCATAGATGTTTGTATTTCTGGGTTTGGGTTAAATAAAATAATATTTCTATACATACTCTTTGGTTTGGGTGTTTATTATGTATGTAACTGTATTTATATATGTATTTCGTGACTAACACCAATAACACAAGCATAAAATTTGCTTAATTTGGGGTTACATCGATTAGTGTGATTTGTCCAGCGATATTATTATTATTATATTTTGAACGTTTTATTAAAAATGCCTATGTAGGATAAGGGATGGCGACCCTTTTAAGTTTGTTTTAAAAGCTCATTAAAGTGCATAAAATTTTAATTTCATTAAAAAATTGTAAACAAATATGTTAAGAGAAACCTATATATTAATATATGAAGCGAAAAGTTTAGATACCTATTTAAAAAAATTGCGCGCACGGAAGAATCTGAGATTGGACTTTTAACGTCTATATGAATGAGAAGTGCAAATAGGTAAAATTTACATGTAGCTAGCTGGGCTCGCTAATCCATCGGCGTGGTAAAAAATTCTAAGATAAAAGTAGCCTTAGTTACTCCTTGTTACATCAGCTATGTATTTTTCCCAAATAAAAATAATCCTACGTCTAAAATAGTCCGAAATAAATAGTCGTCTTGGTACGAGTCTCTTTTGAAGAGGCGCCTTTTCAAAAGAGACTCGAACCAAGACGAAGTAATTATCTTAAAACGCTTACACAGTAAGTTTGCTAGTTTTTACATAAATTCGAAAGTTACTGGTCTTATCCTTATAAACCTGGAAATATATTCATCGTATACCCTGAGGCTGCCATAAAAGGTGAAGCGGGATAGTTCAAATAAGTGTCAGTGGAACAGCACAAGTGCTTTTTATTAATGAATAGCTGCTGCCAACGAGTTCATTGAAATTCAATTTTGTTTCTGTTCTTATAATTTTAACCATCACATTGGTTGAGTTGCTAGATACACATACTGAACAATCGGTGGGCCTCCGATTTGATACTCGACAGTGATATAAGCGTTTGTAACAGATATTTATACTTCTAGGTCTGGCGGTTTAAAAAACATTTAAGTATTTATATTTTATGTGTATTATTATCGTTGACTAACATCCACATCACAAATAAGCCGCTTATATTATTAAAGTTAGCTTAATTCGTGTACATTACTTATTTGATAAAAACTCCTTATTATTCAAGCGCATGTAAAGAAGGCGATGTTGGAAGTTAAGCTCGCTTAATAGCGAATCTTGATGAAGGCTCTAATAATATTTATGTTTGTAGGGGAGGCAGCAGCGTAAAAAACGATGCGTGCACAAATATTACGTACAACTAGACAATAAAAAATTATAATAAGTCGTTGTTTTGGGTTATATTATTTTAACAAAGATCCAGAGCTGTTTGTCTATTGTTGATAAGAGTTGTCTAGGCTTTAAATATCTAGTGCCACTTGCCATCTTTGGTGCAAAGAAATTAAAGTTAGCCAATAGAGGTAATAGTTATTTATTTCTATCAATTAAGCTGTCTCCTTATTTGTTATATAAAACAAAGATAAAAAGAAAATAATACGTTTAAATTTGTGTTGAAATTTATACGTAAGCGAAGCAGACAAACTCTATTCTATTTATATTCTAGTATTTGTTGATTACAATAGATTTTACATAACAAGTTTTTATATTTCAAGTAATTGTATCGTAGTATTTTAACGGAATAATACGTCATTGTACGGATACAGATACTTACATAAGGCTTTAATAGATTCCCTTTTACTGCACCCGGCATCTTACATCAGAGCTATCGATGAGAACATACGAGCCAATTGAAAGCGAAATACTTATTCGAGAGGGTAAATAAATATTCAATAAACTTAGTGAGTGTAATTTAATGACTCTATTTGTATTTTGTGAACTTGGAAATGGACGACAGAAGTTGAAATACACCAATATTAATAACCCATATTAACAATAAACACCCATTTTCTTGCTAAAAAGGATTATTTCTTGATAGTTTAAAATAATGGCCTTTAGATCACAAAATGGTCTGTTATCGGTGTTGACCACAGGAGGTCCCGGATTCGATTCCCTTGTCGAGCACTACAATAAATGTGTTTTTCAATTTTCTGATACAAACAACGTTTCCCGGGATTGGATAAGTGCCCGGTTAGTGATAGGCTTGCCACCTATCACATTATGGGACTAATGGCTAGTTTCCAAAACGCAAATTAATTTTAACAAGCAAATAATCAGTGTTTAACAGATCATTTGCTTGTTAAAATTATGTTAAACACAGACTTGCTTGTTGAAACTGGCTGTAAGTATTTTGGGCTTATCATAGGTACATTGGTTGTACATTTGCCTACCTCTTCGAATATACGGGCTTAAAGATAATTTGTTTTAGATTTAAATAACTATATAGTTACTTATAAAAGGCACCTACTTGAAACACCTTAGGTTTTTAGTTGAAACTAGTTTATCACTCACTTGTACTTTTATTTCACTATTATTATACACTAAATTATATAATTTTATCGACCGGTTTCGCTTTTTAAAGCATCTTCAGGTCGTAATATTCTTTACTGACAGTTTTTTTTACTAGTTTCAGCTAAAGTAATGGAATTTCACCAAGTGCCGACGATTGAAAGTGTAAAATCCACCTAAGATTTGCCGACGATATTGTCATTTTATCTAAGAATGCAAAACAACTACAAGAAATGATTACCTCACTATTCACTCTGTTAATAGAAAAGTAGGATTAGAAATGAATTCGGCAAAAACAAAAGTTATGTCAAACAGTACCCAGAAACCTAAACGGATTAATAATATACCACTAGAATACATGAAGGAGTATGTATACTTAGGAAAGTAAATCTCATTTGATAATAATAACAACTCAAGGGAAGTAGAACGAAGAATAAAACAAACGTGGAATAAATACTGGAATTTAAAAGAATGATTTAAAAGCGACTTAGCGGTAAAATTAAAGAAAATGGCTATGGATTCAAATCTTCTTCTGTGCCTAACCTATGTATGCCAGTCTTGGAAGTTTAGCAATACTGTTAAGAACAAAATTACAGCATGCCAAAGGGGAATGGAACGTAGTGTGTTGAACATAAAGAAGCAGAGTAGTCACTCCAAAATTAGGAATACAACAAAATCAATCGATGCTCTTACACACGCACAGAAATTAAAATGGAAATGGGCAGGTCACATCGTAAGACTTCAGGACAACAGGTGGACCAAAAAGTAACTTCTTGGTCGGGACCGTCTGGTAAGCGCAAACGAGGGAGAAGACGAGATTGTGTCATGGACCACGCTGGATGGATGTAGCGCAAGACAAAGATCACTGGCATTCTCTGGAGGAGGTTTCAGGGGTTCTCAAATAAATATTATGTTTCTTGAAAAGGAATTTGTTTAATGTCAAAAAAAAATATAAGGCTTTTTATTATTTATTTTAATTAAATAGTTATATTGACGCCCATTTCTCCGAAGAGTTAGGTAGAAGTGCAACTAGTGTAGTGACGATTAGGTGACGTAATTAAGTTCCATGATGTAATAGGTGGCCAACCTATCGACAAATTGGGCCACACATCCAGTCTTTAGATAAGTTCTGGCTCGACTGGGTTTGATACCACAACCTTATCTATTTCTGTATAGTATAGGTGCTTGTCACTGTCGTGTTTCGGTTTGGAAGGTAAGGTAGCCGAGAAAACTTACGAATATGGCATTCCATTCCCGCCAGATGGATGGGGAAGCACTATTAATATATTTATTGTCTGTAGTCGAAGGTTAGTTCTTTCTACTACCCTATCCTATTAAATAAAAGGGACAAAAAATGTTTTTCACAAAAACTGAAAAGCTTATTTACTAATTGTCTGACCCGGAATTCAAACCTAAACCTATTTTTTCTTAGGCCGAAAGAAATTGTGCAAAGCCTGCTCTTTTACTCACTGTTGTGGTGTACAAAGCAGAATAAAATTAGTGATTTTTTAATAAGATGTGATCAATTTATCAAAGCTTGAGTATTCACTAAGATTTTCGTAAGAAACTTTTTGCAATTTAGCTTTTTTAATTTTTGCCTTAGATAATAATCGAAAGATAGGAAGAAGTACAAATAAAGAAGTTCAAGGGTAAAATTTAGTAAAGTGTAAAGGAACAACGTTATAGGACTTCGAAAATAAATAATTAGTACCATATCAAAATCAGCGGGATTCAATGACATATCCATGCTAAGGTAACGACACTCAATCCTGAAAAACTGCACTACCTATTCCCATCTATAATAATTATTCAAGCTATATATGCTTTTAAAACTGATTATTAATTAAAAAATCTCAAAACTCAAAAAATGCTTCACTCAAATAAACCTTTACAGGCACTTATGATAAATCGACATTTTTAAAATTAGTGCCGGATCGGAACGCGGCCAATAAAGCCGTTATAATATATTTGAATGCAACTTTGCTTCCAGTTTTCATTATAATATGGCCGTTATTTTATAGCGTAAGGCAAGTTTCATACAAAAGACTTCAACGAGCATGCATTGTTTCACAGATTGTTTTAGTATGCGAAGCGAGAAAAAATATGGCCATGTGTACAAGTCGACACACTTGACCATATTTCTTTCTCGATATTAATATGTATATATTTATATATTGATACTTGCTGACCCGGCAAACCTTGTTATGCCATATATATTATTGGTTGTAAATATTTGGTGGAGTTGAGTTAAGTTCCGCAACGTTTTGCCTGGTATATGTTACCGCCGCCTTGCCTATTCCAACCGCAATAGCGTAATTTTGTTTGGAGAGTAAAGTAACTGGTAAAGTCGAATTGCCATCTCGCCACAATGCAACATATACATCTTTTGTGACTATAGATGATAGTTGTTTTTTTCATCAAAAGAGTCAACTATTTGTTTGCTATACTAAGATATAAAAAACATATTATTATGTAACATACCTCTTGATCTAAAGCTACTTCGTCTTCATCATTTTCGACTCCAGCGTCTGGAACGTCGTCCTCCTCTTCGGAAGCGATGGCCACACCAAGCAACATCAAACCAATAATCCAACTCCACCTGTAAACAAGAATTGCTTTATTAATACCATGTTTATTTTGCTTGTTTTTTATGTTAGAGGTTAGCAAACAGACATTCTTCCAGAAAGCGTCTTGATAGTAGATATCTCCTATACCAAAGATATTGATGATTCGTTTCTGTATGTATGTATGGAAGGGATATAATGCACATTTGTATAAATTGACCGCTAGTGTCTACTGACGTTATATCCCACAATATCTCTTGTAAAATAATTAAAGTTTTGAGAAATGACGTTTTTATAACAAATATTGGAGATGAAGTCGCAGGAATTTAAGATATAATATTACATAAAATCAAAATATAACTGGGACAATATGTAATTAGACAACACTAATATTCTCGTCATAAAATCTCTGATATTTTAATCAGTGTCGATTTTAAATATGAATAGGTTCCGTCGTGTAACGTTTATTACAGGCTGTCATTGACAGCTCCATGAGTAACGCACATAGTTCCATAATTTTCAGTCAGTAGTAAAAATTAACATAACAACGTTCATAATCATAAATTAGTGTACTTGTTACCATTATTATTAAACTACTAGCTGTTGCCTGCGACTTCATCCGCGCGGACTTCGTTTACTCCGCACTGCTCCTCCCCTGTAGGTGATAGCGTGATAATATGTAGCCTATATGTTGACCCGACCTATTAGTAATATTCATGCAAAATTTGAAATAAATCCATGCAGTACTTTTTGAGTTTACCCCGGACATACATACAGACAAACAGACAAAAATTCTAAAAACTATATTTTTGGCTTCGATATCGACTGTAGATCACGTCCCGAGTATTCTTTTTAAAAAATATTCAATGTACAGTTTTGACTTTCCTACGATTTTATTATATGTATATAGATGCTACTATATTATAAATGCGGAAGTAAGAGTGAAACGACTAGACAGACTTGATGGCACTGTATATACCTATTGGTATTCTAAGCCAAAAATTAGCACGTAGGTTATATATGTAATCCAGAAAACTCCATCGTTTCCTTGGGATTTACATACAGTGTGGCACGTTTGTGAAAAAAATGATAAAATGCGTGTCGGGCTACGCGCAACATAGGGTTCCGAAGTTGCCCATCACAATGGTGTGGACTAAGAAGAGAGCTTTTATAGTTTCATACTATGAACATTTAGGCTATTCAACGTCAATGACAAATATATATCTGCACCACAGGTTCACCGCCCATAAAAACTTCTCTAAGTTATTCCCCTTTTAATGGACTAAATTACTATTTAAACTTCTTGCTTTTTATTTTAGTTATAAGTTTATTAGTAAAAACTTTGATAGGTTTTTAATTAGAATATAATTTAACTTAGAATTTTAACTTAGAATATAATTAGTTTTGTACCGTAAAAGTTGCCCATTCATAAATAATTTCTTTCTTTCTTTCTGAGTACATTTTGTGAGTTGGTCGTTTATTACCTTCTCAAAAACTTGTAAGCCTTCTAAGCCGTGATAGTTTTTTTTAACTTTATTATATTTACTACTACCATGATTTTTTACCACCCCCGAAACCAACCGCTTAGCCTGCAGACGGGGGGCTTGACTCTAACAAAAATTAACACTTAAAAGCTTAATGTTTTACAAACGAGTTCCTTAATCGAAAGCTTGTTTTCACAAACCTACAATATTTTTAAAAACCTATCCCACGATGAAGTACGTGAGAAAAAAAATTAATATCCCCAATTTACGTGTAGGCGTGCTACCCTGAAAAATAAGATGTTATGCTATCACTTTGTTGACGTGAATGATATGTATATTAATGCCAAATTACTGCTTTCTAGTACTGAGGATCTCTGAGCTATCGTGCGAACGGACGGATGGACATGGCGAAACTATAAGGGTTCCTAGTTTACTTCGGAACCTTAGGATTAAAAAAGATAAAAGAAAAAAAGACACATTGAAACCGACGAGTGTTGTTCCTCGCGGTCTCGTTCTAAGGTCGGTTGACTGATATGCGCAACGATTCGACGAAACAACAAATAAGAAATGAGATATATAATTAATTTTTTAAACGATTCGACGAAACAACAAATAAGAAATGAGATATATAATTAATTTTGTAAAGAGCAAGCACTAAAGGCGTGCGAATTGTGCAATGGCTACAATTTCTCCAAAATGAGCGTGGCATTTAGTTTGCGTAATGTAATTGATGTCGCGGACTTCATAAACGATTTGCTGACAAGATACGGAATCTCCTCCGTGGTATAAACATAATACTGTCCGTCTGTAATTAATTATAATGTCTATAAGACTATAAATGCTTGTGAACGTGCACTTGGGAAATTTAGTATTGTTATTTTAAAGTATCGAGTTGAAAATCCATTTGTAGTGTTTGTATTTACTTTATATATTGTTTCAATTTATTTTCTAATTAAAAAAACATTAATTAAAAAATATTGATAAGCAATATTTAATAAAATTTATTGAAAAATCTATGCTTGAATTGAATCGCCTGTTGACACCAATGATGTTAATAGCTATTCATGTTACAGAGATATAATTATGGATTTAAAGATATGTACAATAATGTCCTAGCATATTTTATTCTTACTCTATAGCTATTGTTAATTGGAAGATAGTTTCACGTGGAGTAAATAATCTATTGCTAGATGAATATATCAATATTAAGTACGTATTTAAATATTTAATTATATATTAACATAATAAGTTGTACAATTATTACATATATGATACATAAAAGGCAACATATATTTTTTAAAGTAATGCTGAAGTCACTGGTAACATATATTTTAGGAAAAATCAGAAATTAAATGTTATAAACTCAAAACTTATATATGTCGCAGTGAAATTGTCAATACCGTTAGATTATAATCTACCTAGGGAATTTATAATTTGGTTATGTTAGGTTAGCAGTTAAATTATAATATCACTTAGTTAGATTATAATCTAACGGTATTGACAATTTCACTGCGATTATATACTTATTAAAAATATGTAGGTATAATATATCGTACGTCTATCAATATAGGTAAGTATACAAGCAGATTCCTGATATTATTACATTAGAACAAAATTGTAAAACGTTGTTTGATTTGCGAATATATAAAACATATTAAAATATAAATATTGCAAAATTTTCTGAATGGTCAGAAATATGTTTTATTAAACTACTAGCCAGTGCCTGTTGCCAGCGACTTCGTCCGCGCCGACTTCGTTTTCTCCGCACAGCTTCTCCCCCTTAGGCGATAGCGTGATAATATGTAGCCTATATGTTGACTCGACTTGTTAGTAATATTCATGCAAAATTTGAAGTAAATCCATGTAGTACTTTTTGAGTTTACCCCGGACATACATCGACTTTCCTACGATTTTATTACATGTATATAGTATATGTTAAATGTTTGTCCAATCACTGTGGTAGAATGAGCTCTTGAAGTAATTTGTGAAAACTTACAAACTCATATTCTGGCAATTAAAGATTATTTCTGTCTAATCAAAGCAACATAATATAGGCATAGATTATTTAAAATATACAAGGAAACATTATATGTGGTAATCCACGAGTCGATATTGGGTGCGGTCGCGTACTTAATTCACAGCCATCAGCCATGTGAGTCTTGAAATAATTATGTTATATATTACACAAGTGCTTGTTTTTTTACGTAATATGCTACTCATAAAGTGTTTTCCTTTATGAGAACACTGGTAACTTGTTATAAAGTAGAATGCTGCTTTCAATATGTATAACACCTAGGACATTTTTTTCTCTACTTATTGCGCATGTGTGCTTAAAACTGTGTCACATAATTATGGAGTGTGAAGACCAGGAGCACAACCTCATATAGTTTTAACTTAAAAATCGTCCACGAAATTGCATTACATATTATGTCGCCGACGGAACGGTCTGTTTTAAAAGAATCAATGTTTGCTGATAGACTAAGAATTTCAATTATTTTTGACACTTGATCTAAAATGTTTCACTACTAGAGCAACGCTATCTTTCTATAAGGCTGTTCGAGAGATACTTGTATATTTACCTATATTGATGGACGTACGATATATTATACCTACATATTTTTAATAAGTATATATAAGTTTTGAGTTTATAACATTTAATTTCTCATTTTTCCTAAAATATATGTTACCAGTGACTTCAGCATTACTTTAAAAATATATGTTGCCTTTTATGTATCATATATGTAATAATTGTACAACTTATTATGTTAATATATAATGAAATATTTAAATACGTATTTAATATTGATATATTCATCTAGCAATAGATTATTATTTCTATAATCCTGGTTTTTATGTACACTCTATACATATGACATACAGCATAGTAAATCAGGTACATACAAACAGTCGATATCGATACATATAAGAATGTCCATTTTCTCTCAGATATCAAGTATATATCATTATTATTCATAGTCAAGTGAAGTTTAGTATTAAACTGTTTCTCGAAGAAGCATATATAATTCAGGATATATACAGTTTTACAGGAATAAGATATAGCCCGACTTGAAATAAATCCCAATATCTCATTAATCTGATTCATTTATAACTGAGCCAACAAGGAAACTCTTAAAATATATTTAAGTATCTCAAACATAATTTCTTTTACATGTTACAGCAAAAACCATTTTAACAATCACCTACTCCTCGTTACTACGCTACAACATCCGTTAAAACATATTTATTTCAAGTCATTCAGCGATGTTATCGAAAACAAATAAGAATTTGCTGATTACCTACACAAATAATTTACTGCACAATATATTTTGAAACTGGCCACAATAATTATAAATTAAAGTTATTTTCTTTCTCTATTAAAGTCATCGAATCGTGAAATGGTATCTTGCGTATTAAGTGTTCGCTATTGTCCGTTCATTTGTCTGCGTACTGCAATGTAAGGCTTTAGAATGCGATTATCTGGTCCGTGACGAGATTGCCACCTGACAATTCATGCAGGCGACATTAAATTTACCAAATTTTGAATTTATTGTGAAATAAAAATGTTTTATTACTTCTTGCTATAAACGACTGAACAATAGACGAATCAGATGTAAGTAGGGTGATTAATCTTTTTTGACTTTATTTCATCGGTAAAGGATTAACAACGAAGCAATATATTGCTACAAAATTAAAACGTCTTGCTTTCAATACTAAGAAGAGTTTTCTTCGTTTCTATATTATGTTTTAAACAAAACTACAAAAGGTCAATACATCATCGTTCAACAACACATTAGTTAAAACATCAAATTTATACAGAAAGTTAACAATTTGCGTAAGACTTTATTATCATAAATAGTAGAAAACGTAAAAATATCGAGTTGTGATAGTTGCACAAACTTAATTAAACTGTCCATCAAGTGTTGCTTCACTTGACAATGAACTCGGACATGGCTTTTGAATAAATTAATATTCAATTCACACCAAATCAACAATGAATATTGTAAGTTTTACTAGGTATTATAATGTTTTATATCATTCTTATGCTATCTTTAGCAAACAAGCAAACTCTTGTGATGGAAAGAGACAACCATCGCTTATAGACACTAAAGATGTTAATAGTGCGTTGCTATCCTTGTGGCGGGGTCTTATCTTAATGCCACGTGCAAAAGTTTACCGGCTACCATACCCTCCAAATCGGAACACGTTACACGACAGTAACAAGCACTGATGCTATTGCAGCAGGAATTAATAGGTAGGGCGAAGGTACCAGACCCTATCGAGACATTGAAGAACTCTACCACCTAGACTAGCCACAATATTTTAAGTTTTAATGATATTATTTTATATTTAACGCGTATACTGCCTTTTTAGCCCTGTTCATTTGATGACTCATTGTGAAACAGCACAAGTGTTAAATTTAATATAATCATTATGACGGAGTTTTAGTAAGTGCCGACGATGGAGAGTATAAATTTTGAATCTAACTCACTTAACTACTTTTCCCTGACACAATACCGCCAAAGCTTAATGTGTTACAGTTATGCCTCGGCCGCGTCTATCGTCATGTCCTGCGATGACACGATAAATGCAGATGTGACTGGCTATTATAGGCTGTTGTCGCATAATATATTCCGGATTGCGTGTGCCTTAGCGCGCTTTATTTATTTTATTAGGTTTTTATTAGGTATAGACGGTAAACTTGAGCTCGTAGCGTTTTACACGCATCGTTAAGCTCTTTAATGTCGATAGATGATAGTTTTCTTTTTCCTTTAGGAGAATAATTTGCTGTTTGTTATCTAAGAAAAAAAGATAAAATTGTAAGGCTTAGTTTTGAAAATATGTTACTGTCATGGAGAGTAACATACTTAAACTTTGGGAGATAGAGATTGCCATCAACATTTTGGGCAATTTCTCACGAATTTGTGTAGACACAATTATTTCGATAATTCACTAAATAACTAGTTTATAGGGTTCCGTATCCAAAGGGTAAAACTAGACCCTATTACTAAGACTTCACTGTCCTTCCGTTTGTTTGTCTGCCCGTCTGTCACCAGGCAGTACCCCATGAATCGTAATAGATGAAATATTCAAAGGTGAAGTATTTCAGTTGCCGCTATAACAACAAATACTAAAAATAAAATAAAATATATATTTAAAGGGGTCCCATAGAACTGCAGACGTGATGTTTTCCATTTTTTTCTCAATCTTAATAACGACAACTGGTAGACGCTTAAAATAGAATATTTTGTTATATATTCACTTTACATTTGGTTATAAAATAAATAATTAAAGGGGAGCTCCATACAACAAAGGCGAATTTTGCCTTGGTTGCGGGACTAAGTATCTTCGGCTAATCATGTGTGCACTTGATGTATCTTAAATACAGTAAAGTTGCAACACAGTTTTGCAACTAAAGCAGTTCTTTACGAACTACATGTTATTCCTGTAATATTGTCAAATATTCAATAAAAATCTTTAAATCTTTAAAATCTTTAAACGGGGATACGGGCATGGAGATACTATTTTATGTAGCATCACCATCCCATCATAGGGATAGAAACGCACCATTAATATCTTTAGAGTCTATAAGCGATGGTTGTTTCTTTCCATTACAAAATTAATATTTTTGTTTGTTATACCTACTTTGATGTAAAAAGAAACATATAGATTAAAAAATTATGTCATAACGAGTCGCACGGTATCCAATGAAACAGCATCCTCAGCCGTAAACTAGCCGGAACATCAAGTGTGTCTATAACAAATCGATTATTCATTAAACGTAATGATTGTATTTTCTCGTCTCCGTATTTTTCTCGGAGCCGCTGAGTCATGATCCCGTTACGGCAGCATCATCGCGTACAAGATCGCGTGCTGATGTGATATTATCTTCACTTTTACTTTCCACGATTGTATAACTACCTCCTGCGCTTACGCATACCATTGACTAGCACTTGTATGGGAACTAGTTTCCATGATATATATATTCGGATTATCGTAGTATAGCCATGTAATGCAAGTGGATTCTTAACAATATTGGTGCATCGGATTTTACTACACTATTTAACATTTGTGTATTTATTTCCACTGTATATGATTTTCTTAAAAATCAGACCAGCTATTCTTGTGTTATAAAGGAACATATAGATTGATTGAATGTTTTGAAAATGGTAAAATTTATGACAGTCCTTAACTATGTATCAGGAAATTTGACAAAATATGCAGAAGGAATATTGTAGGTGATAACACGCAGCCTTGGGGAACACCAGTATTGACAGATTTAAGGTCAGAGCACGTACCGTTGACTACGACCTTGGTGCTCCAATCTACCAAAAAGCTGGTGATCCACTTGCATAATTTCTCGGGAAGCCCATAGGAAGGTAGCTTCGTAAAAAGAGTTTTGTGACATATCCGACATATGTATATTCAATTTCACTGATATTACATAAACATATGTTTAACTAGTAATCCGCCTAGTCAGCCAGTAGCCAGCTGATTGGTTAAAAGTCTTATGAGAGAACCACAGAATAACGCACATTATAAAAAGCAGCTCTCAGCAGCATAAGTCTAGTAACTACCTTTACATAATTTTTTTCCAAATCTGTCCAACTACGTTTAGTTTAGAGTTTGATTTGAAATTCCAATTTTCGGGGATAGTTACGAAAATCCGAACACTTTACTTCGATCCGGCTGGATTGAGGATATATGTTCTATAAATCCTTGTGTTCAAATAATATAATAATAATAATATAAATCCTTGTGTTCAAATAAGATTTTTATTTATTATTGTGGATTAATAGGACTTTCTGTTACCATTATTTGATTATCTAGATTCTACTGGTAGATACGGTCATTCAAAAACTATAAAATTAAAAATGTAGATGATCCCGACAGACTACGGTTAGATAACGAAATATATAAGATAGTAATGGTTAGTCAGCTATTAAACGATTGCAGATCATTAATAATACCTAATTTTGGTAGTTAGCAACAGTTACATTTTATCCTAAGGCAATATTACGCGATTGTAATTAACATCACCTAAATATTTCTAATATTACTGATATTTATGACCGATTACAACATTTTGTGATATCTTATTTCATATATTTTTATTGCATGCCTAAATTGGATCAAATCCTGTTTACTTTATTGCCTTATTGGCCTTGTTTATTTATTGAAGGGAGGGTAAATGAGCAAAAGGCTTACGTGATGCTAATTGATCACCAGCGCCCATAAACATCTAGAGACAAATCAGAGGTCTAGCATTGTGTTATTGACATTTAATCATGAATCAAACAGTAACCTATTGTCTTCAAATTTCTTGTTGGAAAGTATTTTTTTAAATCATAAGTTAGCAAACAACCAGATGGGTCTCCCGATGGAAAGAGTCAACCATCGCATATAGACAAAAGGTGTTAATGGTGCGTTGCTATCTTGTGGCGAGGTTTAAAGCCACATGCATGCATAAGTTTACCGGCTACTTTACCCTCCAAACCGGAACACGACAGTGACAAGCATTGATGCTGTTGCGGCAGGAACAGGTAACGCGGTGGTACCTGACCCGGGCGAGACAATGTAGAACTCTACCACCTAGTAGCCACGATGGCAATGACTCGTATAACCAATCGGTCGCCTTTCACGACCTGTCTGCCCGGGATCAACACGGGAAAAAGTTGTAAAACTGTTGGTATCACCTTCACTCGTAATTGATATTATGCCGATCAATTAGGTTGTACTGGTGTATGAACATCTAGGCAATCGATGGGACTCAGGTTCGATTCCCAACAAGGAAAAACATTTGTGTGATGACTATGCTCATAGATGTTAGTATTTATAGATTTGGGTGTTCATTAAATACATTTGAGTATTTATATACGAGGCGGTTAAAATACTGCTTGTATTAACATTACTTATACGAATACAATGTTAATTATACATCAAGTAAACAATATAAACGAGATATAATTGAAGAAGGCTATTTGAATTGTGTACACTTTGATCGATTGTGTTAATTTAATCTTTGAGGCCATGTATCATGTCTTTGACAGTGCCATGATAAATTAATCTAAACGAGACATTGACACCATTCGTCCCCAGAGGTGGTTAGAACAATATTGTTGTCGCATCTAATGCAATCGATCGCGCTTGCGACATGACGGTTTGCTCAACAAAAAATATCTATCACTGTCGCAGTATTGTTGTGAAAATAAAGCGTGAACTCCATCCCAGAGTAATGGCGCGTACTGTGCGTGTGTGCAATCGCGTTTGTGGAATATATTTACATATGAGCTAACCTGTTGTGCTAAATTACAGGAGACTAGGTAACAGCAAAGAAATAATGTTGAAGCAGAATCCATGTATAAAATTAATGTAAAATACGCGTAAAACCATCCATCCATATACTGCCGCTTCTACAATGTAGGTAGCGGCACCATAACTAGGGAATATATGTAGGTCCTACATATATTCCCTAGTTGTGGTCCGGGCTCATTTGAAGAATTGATCGAATGGCGTTGTGCCAGGCAGGTCGTAAAAGGTGACCTATAGGCTATATGTGAAACTACCACCGTGACTACTAGACGATAGTTTCGCAACATCTCACTTGTGTATACGGTACCACCACCGTATTTATTTCTGCCGCAAAAGCGTTTGTCTTTCGGTTTGGAGGGTAAGGTAGCTTATAAACTTATGCGTATAGCAGAAATACCTCGCCACACGGATAGCAACGCAGCATTAACATTTTTGGTTTGTATAATACAAACAAACAAATTGCAAACAAATTGGTATTTTTCCTGATGGAAAGAGACAACCATCGTCTATAAAAAGAAATATCTTCACGTCCGTATCTCCGAAGGAGTAGGCAGAGTTACAACAAGTGCACCCACAATTAGCCGAAAATACTTGGTCCCACAAATGTGATAGGTAGCAAGCCTACCGCCAACCGGGCGCTTTCTAATCTCGGGCAACCTTGTGTTTATCAGAAACTGAAAAAAACACTTTTTTTATGTGCCCAACCCGGGAATCGAACCTGGGACCTCATGTGGTCAACGCCAACGTAGGACCACTAGACCACAGAAGCGACAATCGTCTACAGACACCAAATATGTATTGATTATATAGATTATATAATATATGCACTTGTACTGTTTCACAAATGTATGTAAATGTAAATTATACCAAATATGTAAATGTTGCGTTTTTAACTGTATTGTAGGGGTGGAATACGAAATGTATACGTTTGCCGACTACCTTACCTTCCAAATCAGAACGCAACAGCGACAAGCACCGATGCTATTGCGGCAGGAACGGGTAAGGCGGAGGTACTAAAACCCGGGCGGGACGTTGCATAACTCTACCACATAGTAGGTTACTTCATAGGATTCAAAAGTTTTTTTTGCCTACATTTTTGATTATAAAAGATAAGAAAGTTTATGCCATTTTATCGTTTAAAATGATTTATTAAAATTTTGCATTATGCTAATTAAAAAAAAACAATTCCGTTCCGCTTTCTACACAATTAAGGAATCATAATAAAGTTATTTTGTACTAGGTCTTAGGTAATCACTGCCTACTTTAGCTTATACCGTAACTATCTTATTAACCAGCATACATTTAATAAAAAATACAAACATAAATTACGTTAATAAAATGTTATGGCATCCCAGGTTCATGTTTACATTGTATATATACATATAATAAAATCGTAGGAAAGTCAAAACTGTACATTGAATAATTTTTTAAAAGAATACTTGCGGCGTGATCTACAATAGATATCGAATCAAAAAATATAGGTTTTAGAATTTTTGTCTGTTTGTCAGTTTGTCTGTATGTATGGCCGGGTATAGTCATAAAACTATTTATGAATGTTACATTATATTTTCATGTATTTTTGTCTACAATGTTTCTAACAAACTGTTGCTCATGTTTTTCAAGAACTTTGTTAATTCTATAGGATTTAGGATGAGACAAGGGCACAGCTCATTTTTTGTTCAAGAAATATAACAATTTACACCAAAGATGTGATTTGCACCAAAGACACTACAAAAATATTGCCTCTAGATTGAACATGTTAATGGACTGTTTCTCCTTCAGACTGGCACAAGACAGTGGCAATTACTGATACAACAAAAACCGGAACTGATATTATTTTGTGTATATCTATACATATAATAAAATCGTAGGAAAGTCAAAACTGTACATTGAATATTTTTTTAAAAAGAATACTTGGCGCGTGATCTACAATCGATATCGAAGCCAAAAATATAGTTTTTAGAATTTTTGTCTGTTTGTCTGTTTATCTGTTTGTCTGTTTGTCTGTTTATCTGTTTGTCTGTTTGTCTGTATGTATGTCCGGGGTAAACTCAAAAAGTACTGCATGGATTTACTTCAAATTTTGCATGAATATTACTAATAGGTCGGGTCAACATATAGGCTACATATTATCACGCTATCACCTACGAGGGAGGGGCAGAGCGGAGTAAACGAACTCTGCGCGGACAATGTCGCTGACAACAGCTAGTGACAAATATTTAAGAAACTATTTTTTCTGCGTTTATTAATTTATGAAATTGCTAAAGAATTGCTTCAATAGCTAAACCATGTTGCTAGCTTTGGTATAATACCGCAGGTCTCGGCTTTGAGACTTGAGCTGGAAAAGTGTTACCTTACCCTAAACTAAATACGTACGTACTTTATCGATAGATTGTCCACTTATCACGTAGTGGTAATTTGAATTTAATAAAGGTAATTTAAAAAACTACTATATCCATAACTCAAAAACTATTGAATTGTGTTCTCTAAGTAGGAATAAGTCTACTAGTTCCCTAAGGAGAAATAGTAAGGAATAGATCTGACTGAAATCAAATAGGAGTACCTATCTCGATATGGCTTTATTTTATATATATTGCTAGGAGTACCTATCTCGATAAGGCTTTATGTTATAAATATTTAGTTCCTGAAAAATTCGTGGACAAACATATAAACGTTTATACGCTTACCTAAAAACGTGCTTGGACGCCTATATAGACCACAATATTCAAATAGTATCAAATTCCAACAATACATTACATACATGCTAAACTAATAACCTTGTTTTATTTCGTCAGTTGAAAAACTAAATATGTAATTAGTAATATTACGAACCTGTTTTTCAATATTTATTTATACATACTTAAACAGTAAATGGATAAATGACTGTCAACATTTAAAATAACCATATCCTATCCGTGTTTTAATGGCGTCGATTCAAAATGCGCCATAGGTCATGTGTAATTAAATAACGATTTATAGAACATATATCCTCAATCCAATCAAAGCACTTTGGAAAATTATCTAATTAAGTTAAAAAATGTTAATCTACAGCGAAATCTAGCGGACGCGACAAATTATTCCAATTTCCGCCACACAATATAACCGATCACGAATAACTTAATATTACGTGATTGTACATAATCGAATGAAATATTTAATGCGGTGCGGGCACTGGTACAATTAGCGAACACGCGATTTAATAGGAAACATTTAAGGTGATTTGTGATTGAAAAGTTATCACGCATAAACAATGGAATTTCCTTGACTCGATTTAAACACTAAGCTTTTTTTTTTATTTGAGTCAGATTCAGCAGCGAGGAACATGAATTTAATATTGTGTCAAGGTTTTAATTAATTAATTAATTTTTCTAAAAGAAATGTATGCCTTATTTCAGGTCACGATCTACCTGTGTTATAAATTTCATTTAAATCGATTCTGTTATTTTCGTGTAATTGATTATCATCCAAAACTCAATTATAACATCAATGATGTTGTGTTAGTGTTCGTCGGTAATAGGGATAGTTGAACAACACCTACAGATATAAATAAAATATATAAATAAATACATATAAAATTAGTAATAAATAAATATATTTAATAAACTGACCCGTAGACCCAAAAATTTAAACATCTTTAATTCCCATTGCATTGCTAATGCCCGTTGCTTCGGATCGAATCCCAGTTTTGTCGCGTCGTCATGTTTAAGCATGCAGTACTTTTTAAGTTTACCCCGGACATACATACAGACAAACAGACAAAAATTCTAAAAACTATATGTTTGGCTTCCATATCGATTGTAGATCACGCCCCAAGTATTCTTTTAAAAAAATATTCAATGTACAGTTTTGACTTTCCTACGATTTTATTATATGTATAGATCATCTATCTTATCTATCTTATATACATATATAAAAATCAATTGCTGTTAGATAGTCTCGCTAAAACTCAAGAACGGCTGAACCAATTTTGCTAATTTTGGTTTTGAATTAATTGTTGAAGTCCAGGGAAGGTTTATAAGGTGAGAAAATATAGAAAAAAAAATAGTTAAAATGGCAGAACAACGTTTGCCGGGTCAGCTAGTTTAATATAAAATACTAGTTGACCTGAGCAATTTCACCTGCGAAGATTAACAGATATCAAGGTATGAAATTTCATATAATATTTTATTTTTTAGGGGTTGATTTTTTCAAAAGCCTATAATTTGATCCCTGTTCTGCGAGGTGACCATTTTAATAAAATTTGGCGAGAGTCCTTGCCAAATTTCACTAAAATGGTTTCGGTGAGTTAGCCGTAAAAGCGATCGGTCGTTTATGTTAGAAAGACTTGTTTTGTAATTTATAATATTAGTATGGATGTGAAATTTTATACATTTGTTACATAATCACACAAAAACGGTAAAATAGAGCTGTATGTAATTTGATGATACACAGGTAGTTTGTACCTTTGTTGTACCTACACAACTTTGACCACTCAACAGTCTTTCTTTGTTGTGTGGTGTGTGGTGGTGTGTTGTGTGGTAGCGGCTAGTAAAAAAATCTGTAAACGGTTGACCCTGCAGGCATTCCTGAAACTTCCAGCTACATTAAGGTATTTGAAGCTTAAAGGAGTATAAACTATAAGCACACATTTTTTCAGTTCAAACATCTATTTTGTTAAAAATGGCAGTATGTATATTGATTTTTGAAAAGCTGTATATTTTGAAAACTATGATCGATTTTGATCTGTGGAATGGCATTCAACTCAATTTTTCAGATCTAAAATATTACGTTAGGTTGAAAATTGTCGAAGTAATGTTAAAAAACATTTTTCCAAAAATTTTCGTCATTGATAAATCAAAAACAAATCGACTGATTTTGATTTAATTAACGGTATTTGTCGCAGTTTTTAAGAAGAAAAGCTGTTAAGATTTTTAAGTCAATCGGTGTATTAGCCTGAAAGTTACTTCAAAAATATTAAGTTTGCTAAAAACAACGTAATTTTAATATTTGAAAATCTGTATCTTTTATAAATTAGATTCGATTTTGATTTTTGAAACGGCATTCGACGTAGTTTTTTTTAGTAAGTACTAAAATATCTTATAATACCAAAAAATGATTAGTTGAAAAATTTCGAAGTTATGTCGAGAAAACATTTTTTTAAATTTTTTTCTTTAACGATTACTCCCAATTGGATAAACTAACTTTGATGCAATTTATGCATAGTCAAATATAGTTTTTTTAGAAAAAGTTATTTTGCACTCAATTGGTACATTAATCTGGAAGTGAAATTAAAAAATACTGTTTCGCAAATTCTTTTTTTGAGGTTTTTTCGAAATTTCTCAACATCTCCTGGGATTTGGTTGAAAGTTTCAGCAAGTCTATGTTGAGTGAAATACAATTGATGCTGTCAACCGCGTCTCGATCGGGTAAGCCGTTCAAAAATTATGAGATTACACATACAAACAAAGATTACTAAATAATACTAAAGCTTCTCTAAGTACATTTTATAAGTTAAGGTTAAGCATTGTATAAAAACTTGTAAAGCATTCTAAGCCGTGATAGTTTTCCTTTTAACTTTATTATTTACTACTACTATGATTTTTCCAATCCTCAAACCCAACCATTTAGCCTGCAGAGGGGAGGACATTTGATTCTAACAAAAATAATTCAAAACTTGTCGTGATAAACCTACAGTATTTTTAAAAAACCTATCCAATAATACTACACACAATGGGGTACGTGAGAAAAAAATTAACATCCCCACTTTACATATCGAGCGGACGGACAGACGGACGGACGGATATAGTGAAACTATAAGGGTTCCTAGTTTACTTAGGAATCCTAAAAATGTTCCGGTTTGGAGGATAAGGTAGCCGGTAAACTTATGCATGTGGCATTAGACCTAGCCACAAGATAGCAACGCACCATTAACATCTTTGGTGTCTATAGGCGATGGTTGACTCTTTCCATCAGGAGACCCATCTGCTTGTTTGCTATCTCATGATATAAAAAAAAAAAAAAAAACAATAGGTTTGTTGCCAAAGTGATGCCCGCTTCTGAGAATTTTATTGATTCTTCTCTTAAAGAAAAAATGTATCATCATGCCCGATCCCCTTGCCGGGTAGGCAAAGTAAACCAAACCTCTATAGACTTTTCGGTTCACCACGATTTACCGATTTGTCGGTTGGCCAGATGAGTGGTGATTCCCATCGCCACATTTTACCGACCTTAAAAAACAATCGACTATTTTTAGCAGTAACCGGGACCGTCAGCTTCACGTGCTCATCCGAGGCACGGTAGTGCTAAGACACCACCCACCAGACACCGAGCTGCTACTGTGATTTTGGAGCTTCAAAAATAACCTCGAAAAAACTCAACACTTTTTTTATAGAAAAAAAGGGGCAAACGAGCAGGAGGCTCACCTGATGGTAAGTGATTACCGCCGCCCATGGACAGCCACATCACCAGAGATCTTGCAGCTGCGTTGCCGGCTTTTTAAGAAGGAGTATGCTCTTGTCTTGAAGGTGCCTAAGTGGTATCCGTTCGGAATACCCCCGCCGGTAATTGATTCCACAGAGGAGTAGTGCGTGGTAAGATCAAGAAGATAAGAAGAGAATCGCACGGTTGTGGATTTCCAGACATCGAGGTGATGAGGATGGATCTTTAGCCCGACCTGGGGATCAAACCCGAAATCTCATGATCTGAGCCGATCTGAGACTAGACGACAACTCCTCTTAAAAATTCCAATATCAAAGCTACTCGAAAAATCCGTGTACCTAACAAGGATGTGCTGTTCCAGAGTTTGACTGTTCAAGAATTTGACTTCTTTGAAGAAGGTAGGTATGAGTAAATCGAGCAGTCGCGAATGACCAATCGTATTAGGATAAATTAAAATATCGTTGTAAATTTATCCAAAAATTAAGCAATCAAATATTTCTAAATAGTTCATTCAATTTTAATTTCCAGTGCGGAATGTTGTTTATAATGAGATTAAATTTTTACATCTCAGGTATATATTATTGCTCGTGGGTATTACGATACTCCAAACCAATTAATTTCATTACGTTACACTAATCTAGAAAACCACTAATATTAAATTAAATGGCTCGCAATTCTCATCTAAAGAGAAGATATGAAATAAGTGGGCTCGGTAGTATGAGGCAACAAATGCGTGCGGTTTGTAGTGCATTAGCATCCACTACGCTAAACGAGTCGTACTCGATACCGTATTGTGCAACGACCACCTGCGACTGCGGCTGCGTGTGAATATTTACATGGTGTGCCATGAGGGGAAAAATTCCATGATTCCGTTATATTAAGTTTTTGGAACGAAGTTCCTTATCGCGCGTTGTGAAAGGGGGCTAGACCAAAAAAATTCTTACGAAAAGTTGTCACGACACTTTTTGCTATAGTAAGCTTTTTTTTTTTATATCATAAGATAGCAAACAAGCAAATGGGTCTCCTGATGGAAAGAGTCAACCATCGCCTATAGACACCAAAGTTGTTAATGGTGCGTTGCTATCTTGTGGCGAGGTCTAATGCCACATGCATAAGTTTACCGGCTACCTTACCCTCCAAACCGGAACACGACAGCGAAAAGCACTGACGCTATTGCGGCAGGAATAGGTAAGGCGGTGGTACCAGACCCGGGCGAGACAATGCAGAACTCTACCACCTAGTAGCCACGATGGTAGTGACTCGATAGCCAATCGGTCGCCTTTTACGACCTGCCTGGCAGAACGGCAGTTGGCCTATTCTACAAAGGAGGCCGGGACCAACACGGCGAAGCTATTAATTAATCGAAAGAAACTTCGTTCCATCCGGGTGTCCCTTGACACCTCTCAAGCTTTTTAGTACTCTTTTTAGGGTTTCGTACCCAACGGGTAAAACGGGGCTCAATTAATAATAATATATAATAATATAACTGGACTAATTACACAAATCGATCTAACCTCAAAGTAAGCTAATTATTTACTTGTGTTATGGGTGTTAGTCAAATAAGTAATATACTAGACTACTAAAATAAGATACTAATACATAGAAATACATATATAAATACTTTTATACATTATACATAATAAACACCCAAACCCAGAAAAACAAACATTTATGCTCATCACACAAATGTTTGTCCCTGTCGGGAACCGAACCCGAGCCCCATCTATTCGTAGGTAGTACTCGACCAACGAGGCGGTATAAGACTCCGCTGTCCGTCTGTCTGTCTGTCCGTTTGTTTAAATAAACAAATAAAAAATATTAAAACAGGGTGTTTAAGCTACCTCCATTGTTAGGACAGATACATAAAATAGCGTACCGTAAAAAACTACCCAACAATATAACAAACAAGCGGATTGAGAACTATCTGGAAATAGAGCTTCTGGACATCAAATATGTTATCGACGTATAGCGTTTTGCAGGAATAAAATGCCATGTGTATAAGTTAACCTGTTACCTTGTCCTTCATGGCAGTGACAAGCACTGACTTTATCGGGAATAAGAAAAGCTGAGGTACCGAACGCGGGAGAGACATTGCAGATCTTCCATCTAGTTCGCTCAACGTAAGGATTTTGCGCAATTATATGTGTATATGTATAAAGTACTCGTAAATGATAGTATTTAATGTAATTTGTTATTGAACATATAGTCATCAATGTGAATGAAACAGCTTTCATATTAATGATACAACAGATTTCTCTATCCACTTGTTACGATTTCACTTATGCAATTATTACCTCCTAGTATCACAAGTGGAACTTGAATTTACTAACAAGCAAACTCAAAACGTACTATTATTTTGACTAGAGATCGCCTGTGGCTGAAATTGGACCATAGACTTAACAATAAAATCTTTTTTAAGATTGACAACTGACTTTAGCCGTGTATATATGTGTGGTATATTATCATGTATGTCACCTTAATGTAGTAGTGTGTGTAATTTTTATTTTTAATAATTTAATACATTTCTAAATCTTTTTAGTTAAAAATATTAGATATCTGCAGTCCTCCGCAAATGTCATAATCCAGTATTCGCGTAATTGTCTTAAAAAGGGTCCAAAGTTTTTTCTTCACGTATTAATATAAACTAGCGATCGTCAGTGGCGGACATTATACCATAGACAGTTTGACAAATGACTAGCCTTTTTTTTTAAATTCAGTAGTATGTTTAATATTTATTTTTATTTATTTAATATATTTTTAATGTATATTATTTAAAAATATTAGGATTCTGAAGTCCTCCACAATGTAAAGTTTAACTGTGCCAAATTTTACGTTTCACCGTTCGCGTAATTGTCTTAAAAAGGGTCCAAAGGTTTTAATATATCGATAGATATATTAATACGCGACGACAAACCTTTGGACGCAATGGGTTATACACAAATGTGAAATTGTCATGGTCTGAAATGCCAAGACTGACATACATACCTTGATACCAAGTATTGTATACTCTTTGCTTGAAACATCGAGTACGGTCCGAAGGTTGTGTCAAGGTGATTGGAGTGTTTATATAAAGAGAGTAGTGAATGTGGAGGAAGTGCGATAAATCTGCAGGGATCGTGGCACATGGCACTCGGTTCTCTCTGCTCACCCCGTAAGAGATTTGGTGTGAATATATTATGTTAGATTGTCAGCTGTTTTGTCTATGTAAACAATTTTTTTTCAAAATAACTAATGTTGTATATTAAAGGGTAGCAAACAATTAAATTATGGATAAAATTTGCACGATTTAAAAAAAACTCATAGTTTATTACACCAAAGATTTTAAAGTACCTACCATCTTGATCTATGTGACAGAAATATAATTAAATATATGCCTATGCCTACTGATACAAAAGATGATAATGGTGCGTTTCTATCTTTGTGGCACAATGATAATTTAACAGACATCTGCAGCCAGGTGAATGACAACCAGAAGTACTGATTTTACGAGTATTATGGTAGGATTATCTACCTAAGGTGGTAGTACCAAAATATTGTTTCCCTTATACCTTTTACTACGGACAACGTACCATTAATAAGCTTTGGTGAAGAGAGCCAACAATTTGCTATTTTGTGATATAAAAAAATCTAATTTCTCGCATTTGACCTTTTTGGTTGAGTGGTTAGCGACCCTGACTACGCAATCAACGGGGCTCAGGTTCGATCCCCGACGGGGACAAACATTTGTGTGATGAGCATAAACGTTTGTAGTTCCGGGTTTGTGTGTTTATTAAATATATTCCAGTATTTATATATGTACTTCTATTTATTATTATCGTTGACTAACAGCAAATAATTTGTTTACTTTGGGGTTAGATCAGTAAGTGTAATTTGTCACGTGAATATTTATTTACATATATTATTTACATATATTATTAGTACCCGTTGCCGTAGAATTTCTGGGATAAAATCTATTCCATGTCCTTTTTCATTTCTCAAACTATCTTTGTACCAATTTTCATCCAAATCTGTTTAGTGGTTTAGGCGAGAAGAGGAGTCAGACAGACACAGTTACTTTCACATTTATAATATTAGTATGGATAATTTACGTTAAGAATCTTTGATTCAAGGAACATTTCTTGTTAGTTGAGATTCTATATCTTTAAGAAAGCGCATTCTTAAAGATATGGAATCTCAACTAACCTTTCCTCTTAAGAAAGAAAGAAAGAAAGAAAATATTTATTTGCAAGAATATGGGTGTTACAAGTTGTTAAAAATAAATTAAGTTACCAACATATTCTACCATTATATGGTGTGCAAATATTTAAAAAAAATATCATTATATAATATTACCTTTAAAACATTCTTTCGATTATTTAGAATTACTAACGGATCGGAACGCGGCCACACACTGAGAAGATCCGGCGGAAGAAACTCAGCGGGCTGATCTTTTTTCTCTATTTTATGTACTTGTTATAAATGTAAAATGATGATTTCATATTACAAAATTAATTTGAAAGCCATTGATAACTTAGGTTAAAAATTAGGTTAAGGCATAAATTAAATTTCGTTTTTCTTTTTGCTTTGTTTTATTTTTTTATGTATATATTATTTTATTATAATCATAGTTTTAAGATATAACGCACTTGTACACTGTGTTCTACTTATGTTTGTGCATTCTCGCTTCTTGGGTCCGCTGGTAGACATCTCTTTCAGAGATAAGCTCGCCCTTTGTACATGTTTTATATAATCTGTTTATTTTTAAGAATTTTATTTTGTGAACAATAAAGTGTTAAATAAATAAATAAATAAAAAAGTATAAAAATGTTGTATTAATCCTTCATAGTTTAAAAAATCATATTATTTACTAGCTGACCCGGCAAACGTTGTTTTGCCATAAAATGTTATTATTCATATAAACCTTTCTCTTGAATCACTCTATCTATTAAAAAAACATTAAAATCCGTTGCGTAGTTTTGAAAATCTAAGCATATATAGGGACAGACAACGGAAAGCGACTTTGTTTTATACTATGTAATGATTATTAATTTGAAAAGGGTATTTTCCGTTGATTCAGACATGCAGAAAGAATTCAGACATGGCAGATGACAGATTTACAAAACATATATCTCTATCTAATCTAATACCTTTAAACGAGCAATTCTTGTATATATATATAATTGGAATCTCGGAATCGGCTGCAACGATTTTCATGAAAGTCACAAATTAGGGGTTTTTCGGGTCAAGGAATCGATTTATATCAAGATATGGGTATGTGAAAAACCGAGCAAAGCTCGGTCAACCAGGTACAGATTTTTTTTATTTATTCTATAGGAATCGATTTATCAAGGTTCAAGGTCCAAGAAAAGATCGGTTCCAAAAATATGTGAAAAACCGAGCAAAGCTCGGTCAACCAGATATTTTATTATAATTGAATAAATATAGGGACCAGGAGCAACAAAGACTGACGTACTATGATCAGACTCTACTAAGTGCTATCCGAGGATGGTGTTAAAAGTCTCAGAAACTGGCGTGGTTGTGTGGAGAGAGTTACGAATGCGGAGAACGAAAGGCAAGATTGCTTTTATCATGATGTACCTATGCCAATAAGTTCTCTCTCGATAAGTCATAAAGTATTTGGTGTGAAACTTTGTATGTATTTAACAGTTACATGTGTATTTAAATAAATAACATGATTACCTCATTACAATTACGTGCGTTACAATTTACATTTTCACTATGTATGTACAGACACAGACACAGCCGTACTATCAAAATCAAATTCGAGGAAGATATGGAGTCATTTGCGGTCATCGTATTAAAATAAATCATACAAAACATTGCGATATTTACGAGGTGCATGCTAATGACCGGGGAATGCGCTTAAAAATCTCGACCTCAAGTCACCTTTCGAAAAATAAAGAACACCTAAAAGGACCTCATTTATATTCATGTTTAGGATGAATTTTAAAATGAATTTCGTTGTTATTTTTTGCTGATATGACTCTTTGTATTCGTTTTTTTGACACGTTTTGCGAAGCACTTTGTTATAGTTTTTTGATGTCCTTTTTGTGTAAATTTACATTTATAATACTCAATGTGAACATTAATCAACTGATAAATTAAGATTAAGGTGCGCTATGAAGTTATAATATTTCAGTAACTGAAGGTTATTGAAATACCTGAGTTTTTATTAAACAACTAGATACCTACCTGATCTGCGCAGCTTCGTCTGCAAGCATAATCTTTTAGCCTCTATTTTAGCCTCTAAGTGGTTGATTTTTGGAAATGTTGAAGATTTGAAGGCTTCTTGCCAATATTTTTTTAATAAAGTATTTGGTTTACGAATTTGATTCTTTCAAAGTCGAAATAGACCGTGGACCCAAATATTCCATAGTAATTTCAACCGTGTTGATTTATAAATTGGATTTTGGAAACTGTAGACCCAAATATTAGATATTATTTTCAACTTCGTAAATTTACTCTTTTCTGTGAAAAAGGCACTAACAGATAAAAGAACAGACGAACCACAAATTGATGCTTTGAGGCGTCAATTTTTCATTTGAGGAACGAACGAATTGATGTCTTGCTTTATTTAAAGAGAGCAATAATTTTGATGTTAATATGATAATGTGTTACATAAATGAATACGTACTTAAAACAGAAAATATGTAATTATTGTGTGAACTTAAATGCATAATTAGTAGTTTAATTTAACCATTAATACAACAAATTTATACTACTTGAGTGATAAGAGCAGAAGATTTATTAGATAATCTGTTTATATAACTAACGCACACGTATTTTTTATCAATCGACGAAAAAACGGAGATTATTAGTTTGACATATATGTAATATTGTTGGAGTTGCATAATACTCGTATTTGAGTATGATGATTTATTTAGGCGACCATGAATGTGTTTTCGTAAGTACATGTAGTTATTTGTATGTTTGTTGACGAATTTCCCGGGAAATGAATAAGAAGCGACCTGGCCGCGGTTTCACCTGCGTAGCTTTTGTTCCCGTGGGAATATCGGAAAGGTTTATATACTAAAACCTTCCTCAAGAATCAATCTATCTATTACAAAACCGCATCAAAATCCGTTGCGTAGTTTTAAAGATTTAAGCATACATAGGGGCATAGGGATTAGGGACATAGGGACAGACAGAGAAAGCAACTTTGTTTTATACTATGTAGTGAGTGGTGATATTGTTTACTATTGCACTTAAAACTTTTATATACGGTACATATCCTATTCGGCATATTAACATTCGGCGAACGAATATTCGGTATTCGGCCAAGGGTTTGGCCGAATATTCGGTATCCGGTATTTCGCAAAATCACTATTCTTGGCATCTCTAATTTTTTTCTATCATGAGATACTCGTAGTAAACAAACAGATGGGTCTCCTAATGGAAAGAGACAACTATCGACTATAGACACGAAAGATTTTAATGGTGTGTTGCTATTTTGTGACGAGGTCTAATGCCACATGCATAAGTTTACCGGCTACCTTACCCTCCAAACCGGAACACGACAGTGACAAGCACTGACGCTATTGGGGCAGGAATAGGTAAGGCGGTGATACCAGATCCGGGCGAGTCAATGTAGAACTCTACCACCTAGTAGCCACGATGGTAGTGACTCGCAGAGCAATCGGTCGCCTTTTACGACCTGCCTGGCAGAACGGGAGTTGGCCTATTCTCCAAAGGAGTCGAGAACAACACGCGAGAATGCTTAACGTTGCTATAACGTGTTACTACCGCCGTGACTTAGTGGTGGTAGAGTCCCGCAATGTCTCGCCTGAGTATATGGTACCACTGCCGCTATTCCTGGCGCAATAACGTTAATGCTTCTTATTGTCACGTTCCGGTTTGCAGGGTAAGTTATCGAGTACACTTATAAATGCAGCACCATCCCACCATACGGATAGCAACGCACCATCAATATCTTTGGTGTAAAGGCGATGGTTAATTTGTCCATCTGCTGGTTTGCTATCTTATGATATAAAAAAATCATTATCCTTTAAATATTTGGGCCAGGACTATCACGAAGAATGTGGAAGAAAATATTTTAACTCGTCTTTAGGGTTCCGTAGTCAGAAACGCTTACAGTTATAAAATCTAGTATTGTAAACGTTTATGGGAGTTGATAATTATACTTATGCACGTTTGACTTTACTTTGAAATGAATATTTATATGAAAACCATCAAATGTTTTATTAAAATTAACCTTTACAGGTGTTATTTTGACAATCAACATTTATTTTAATTAATACCGAATATAATAAAAAAATGGGAACACGGCCTAATATCTTCGGTATAGGCGTTGGTCATCTCTTTTTACCTTACCTTTACCTTACCCTCCAAACTGGAACACGACAGCAACCAGCACTGACGCTATTGCGGCAGGAATAGGTAAGGCGGTGGTACCAGACCCAGGCAAGACAATGCAGAACTCTACCACCTAGTAGCCACGATGGTAGTGACTCACAATATAGATTAAGCCACGAGTAAACTTTACAATATTTTTGATTGACATTTATAATGATTAATGACATGGTTCAATGCGGAGTTATATAATAGTTTACATAACCTTGTTTTTTATATCTCAATTAAGGATAATATATTATTTCTCTTTTTATCGGGATGTCTCTTTTAATCGGGAAAATCACCTGTTTGTGTGTTATTCTATGATCACTCATCTCGCTAACCGACAAACCGGTGTACAGTGGTATTCCAGAAATCTACTGACATGTCCGAGGTTCACTCTGTTTACCCCACAAGGTAATCGGGGCAATGATACTTAAAATATGTGTGACTACTCAATTAAGATACCTATTTACTTAATTGTAGTAACGATATTTGTTTTATTGATTGAACATTATTTTTTGTCCGTGGCTTTGCGTTTAAAGTTATTGTTTTAACCCTCAGAAATGGTACTTTTTTGGATAAAAGATACTCTTAGTATAATATAGACATATAATATAACGAATAAACTTGTTTCCCGTTTTCGTGTTTATAATATTAGTTAGGATTCATTCATTATTTTTATGAAAGTCACAAATTAGGGGTATTTCGGGTTAAGGAATCGATTTATCAAGGTTCCATCCAGGTCCAAGAAAAGCTCGGTTCCCAAGATATGGGTATGTGAAAACCAAGTACAAAATATATATATATATATATATATATATATATATATATATATATATATATATATATATATATTCTATAGGAATCGATTTATCAAGTTTCAAGGTCCAAGAAAAGATCGATTTCAAAAATATGTGAAAAACCGAGCAAAGCTCAGCCAACCAGATATTGTATTTATTTAAATAGTGTATACAATATGCATGTTCTAATAATTGTCAACAATTAATGTTGGTAATATGATGGTACGAGATATGCATTATGTTTTACCGCGAGTTATAATTAATAATTATAGGCTTCTTTTAATATGAACCAGATAGATACGAGGCACCAACATTGTTGTTACTAATTTATACTAGTATTTATGTAATTTTAGAAATTGAACGTCGATCGTCTGGGGAAAGTGAGTTTAACCCGGCAATGATACATTTATGACTACAAAAGGCTAATCGTGTTCTCTGTAAATTAAGTTAGGATTCTTGTTTTGTTGCTATAGAAAACTCTAGACCCTTACTTACCTAATAAGTTTAATTTTAAGCAGTATCATCACGTGTGACTCCCTTGCGGGATAGGCAGAGTAAACCGAACGTCTATAAACTTTCCGGTTCACCACTGTGCACTGGTTTGTCGGTTTGCAGGATGAGTGGTGATCCCCATCGCCACATCTTACCGGTCTCATAAGGATTATCGACTAATTCTTGCGAAAGCCATGACCGACAGCTTTACTGAGTTCATCTGAGGCACAACCCACCACTCTCCGACCTGTCACTGACTGACATTTTGGATTTTCGAGAAAAACATCGAACGTCACTCTTGCACACTCTTGCCCCACTCGGAGATCAAATCCTGGACCACATGATCTGAGCCGAATGAGCTATAAATACCCTAGACCACAAGGCAGTTAAATCTTAATTCATTTTATTTATTTTATATAGTGTTCTGATGGTCAACCTATTGTACGAACTTGGCACAAATTCGATCTCTGATTCGGGTATAGGTAAATATAATTGAGGTGTTTAAAGGATTATTCTAGAAATTCGAAAACTCTATAGTTTATTATAGATTTTTTTTTAAATGTTAGCCTATATTTGACCCCAGGTCTTCAACTATTTCAACTATCAACTATCTCTCGGCGAGATCTAATGCCACGTGCATTAGACTGTTCACCTTTTACCTTACCTTTTCCTTACCCTCCAAACCGCAACACGACAGCGACCAGCAATGACGCTATTGCGGCAGGAATAGGTAAAGCGGTGGTACCAGACCCGGGCGAGACAATGCAGACCTCTACCACCTAGTAGCCACGATGGTAGTGACTCGCAATATAGATTAAGCCACCAGTAAACTTTATAATATTTTTGATTGGCATTCATTATGATTAATGACATGGTTCAATGCGGAGTTATATAATAGTTTACATAACCTCTTTTTTTATATCTCAATTAAGGATAATATATTATCTAACGACTCCGTTTGGTTTCTAAGAATAAATGTATAATAAATAAATATTACTAAAAATATTACTCGAATAAATCTTCTAACCTAGATCTAACCCCAACCCAAAGTAACTCTACCATGTAGTAAATTAAATTACTGAAATAAATAAGCAGTTTGCGCAATAATTTTTAATTATTTATTTTTTACAGAATACTTCTTCTAACTGCTCCGGTTTGGGAGTCTTGCGAAATATCAAATACCCTGCGATATGATAAAGGTGAACTATATTAGACACCACTTAGTCTACATCTCTACACGATTTAATCTACATTAACAATATAGAACGCTGCTAACTGTATTAATTGATTTTAATTTATCAGCTTCTTTGGAAATATGTATCTAATTTTGCTATTTTTATACTGGTCATTTTTGATGCAAAACAATACTTTAATATTTGACGAACATTGACGTAACTTTTGATCAGCAACAAAGATTTCGACGAAATTTTTACCCTCTCATTTTATAAGAGATGTATTTTATCGATAGTTATCAAACATAATAATATATAATTTTGTTTGTACAATTATTTCAACTTAATATATAAGGAAGTAGGCACATATGCGGTTATTAAAATAAGCATTATCTTCATGTGGCGACAGCAATAAGTAATCGACAAATTTCGTTTAAAAATTATAAATATTAAGAAGTTCTTTTACAACCTGGAATATGAAAACAAACACGAAACTGCTAACACTACAGCTATTGAAAAGCAATGATGCGCCTAAGTAAATAATTGCTAAGATCTACAATCAGTTGTCGTGCAACTTTAATCTTAACTATAGAGTAAGTATATAGGTATGTGTGTGAAGTTAATTATAAATAAATCATAGTATGAATAATAAATGAAATTTATTCCTTATTATATCTATTAATATCACTGTAAATTGTGTGTCTGTAATTTAAAAAGGAAGAAACAATGAAGTTGAATTTTTGTCACTTATAACATGAATATTTATTACACTGGTAAAAAATTTCATGAAGTTAATTACTGACTAAAAAAATTAATGTTTATGATTACCTACCTCATTTTCATTATTTGTTGTAAAATTTGCAACACTAAATTAAACGTCAAAAAGCACGCACAACGATCGCAACGCGGGAACGATCGTTCGCAAACAGACTGCACGGCCGACGTGCTTTCTCCTTGCTTTATAGCATCGCCTTGGATATCCGTCGGGGGGCCGAAAGAAATTCAACTGTTTGGCAACGTTATGCGAATCGAACCAATTTAATAAAAATCGGATTTTACCTCTAGAGACAAGACTAAATTAATTTGTGTCGAATCTTATTGAGGTGTAAAGTTGACGGAGTGATAATAAAATCGATTGAGGCATTGAAAGTTGAACTAAACATTTGAAAGCTAATTTGACAATAGAATATACTTTCGAAATATCATTTTTATTTTATTATTTAACCGTTAAACATGCAACAAGATAATATGCATCATAGTAAAAATTATGACCTGACTTAAATCCTATGGATTATAGATAAATTCATTTGCTGGGGCTTCACACACTCTGTTATTGAATAGTGATTCTCTGGTAAACACAATTTTCTTGTAGATTATAGATTTTTTAAATTTTTATATTAGAGCTGGCTGCCACATTATTTCTTTTTATATTACAGGATAACAAACAAGCTGATAGTTTTGACCCCTTTTTAAGACGGGAACGGTGGAATATACGATTTGGCACTGTTAAAGTTTATATTACGAAGGAGTGCAGAAACCTAAGATTTTTAAATAAAATACATAAGAAATACATTTAATTAACAAAATTAATTTACACACACTACATTCATGTGACAATCATGATATTATACACACATGTATGTATTCTTAATGCTAAAGTTTGTTGTTAAGCTTTAAATAAAATTTATTGTTTAGTCTATGGTCGAATTTCGGCCGCAAGCGATCACTAGTTATGTTTAAGATATGTTATCAAATTTAAAATATTTTTTTTTGCTTAGTCTATGGTCGAATTTCGATCACAGGGTGATCGCGGGAGCAATATTATAAAGAGGTAAGATTTGTTTGGTTATAATTTATAAACTCGAAAACTACTGGACTGATTTGAGAAATATTTTCACTTATATAAAGCTATGTTAATTGTTATTACAGTAACAAAGGCTAATATTTTACTTGACTGACCAAAAGGAAGTAATATTTGTGAGTTATGCGAGTGAAGTCACGGGGAAGTGCTAGTATGAAATAACCATGCTGTAATATAAGGTTAAGTAGGTAGCAGGGCGAATAGCGGTAGGTAAATATGAATATTAAAAATGTGTAAAGCATTTTATACATAGAGACCGACTTAGGTATTTAACCGTATTAATTACAATAATTTTGATAAATTATTTATCTAATACACGATAACATATTATGAATAACTACTATCCGCGAATACTTTTGCATAGGAAATATTATTTATTATCTTACTACCTATCTTCAAATGAGAATAACTTTTATCTGATACCTATCTGATTTACAAGCAAAAAAACCTTAAATCTGCTTCAATCTCATGCTAGCTAGTAATGAAAACTGCATTAAAACCCGTTCATTTTAGAAATGTGCTTGAATAAACAAACAAACAGAACAAAATCTCCATTGTTTTTTATGCATAGCTTTGAATTATAGACTAGAGTTGCCAAGAATAGTGATTGTGTGGAATACCGATTATCCGGCAGGGCTTTTGTTCGCCAAATACTAAATATTCGGCCTTGGAATAATTCGGCGGCGTACTTGTTTTATTAGCGAGTTGGTCGTGTCACGACATGTAGGTACTCGTATTATTATTTATGTACCTACGACAGATTGAGTAACTAATAGTCTTGCTATCTATTGCTAAATATCGTTTATCTGATTATCCAAATAATAATTCGTAGGTATCAAAATATCTGAAAAAATTTTTTCATTCATAACAACTTACCTTTGATTAATTTTAAGTATTCCCTTGTGGAAAAATTTCTCGGATAAAAGTAGGTAAATAACTTACAAAGTGAAAGTAACAGTTTATGAATGTTTATTTTTATTTAAAAAGTCGAAAAAAGTCTTACAAAGTCGGAAAAACTCTGAATTTGATATAAAAATTCGGAGTAATTCCAAAATTTCGGACTCTTCCAGAAGAGTTATTCAGTGTTAATAAATCTTTCTGCCGTGCAACGTTTATGGGTACTAAAAGAAATATATTAAAAGTTATTAATACTACGAAAGTGTAATAAAGGGGAAAAAAATATAACTAATACTTCCCCGGTTTTCCGTTTAAGAATTTGAAACTTTCTTCTTTGTTTAAAAAAAGGTTACCGTTACTGTCGATCAATATTATAAACTTTGTTTCTTCAATTTTTGATAATTATTATTAAAATCTATTATATCACAACGTTATTTGCCAATTTTTATTTTATTGTACTTTTATTACATAAATATATTTATAAATTAAGTAAAAATTAAAACAGCTGATCTAATTAGCTTTTGACAGGTTGAGTCAGTGTTGCCAGAGAAAAAGTCAATCTTTCGTCCTTAAGAGCATGTGTCAGAGGCCTAATAGCATATCAAAGCAGTCAAGAATAACGACGTTAATAAGTCGGCGATTGCTAAACATCTACAGCTGTAGTCGGGCCGTAATCACTGGATGGAATTTCATAGGCCACGCGTATTTTCGACAGAACGCCATATTACATTCCACGGCTAGTGAAAGAAGCCATTGAAATCAAAAAACATCCAAATTTCAACCGGGAAAACGCACGTAGTACGTCCTTGATAAGTTTTCTTGGCACGTATTGATTTTTGAAAAGCTGTATATTTTGGAAACGATGATCGATTTGATCTTTCAAATGGCATTCAACTCAATTTAAATATTGCTTTAGCTAAAAAATCGGTAGGTTCAAAAATTTCGAAGCAATGTCAAAAAAACATTTTCGTCTATGATAGATCCCAAACAAATTTACCGATTTTTATCCAATTAACGGTACTTGGCGCAGTTTTTAAAGGAGAAACGATGATAAGATTTTGAAGTCAATCGGTATATTAGCCTGAAAGTTATTTCCAAAATATTAAGTAACTTTGCTAAAGAAAACGTAATTTTAATATTTGAAAAGTTGTAACCTTTGAAAATAAGGTTCGGTTTTGATTTTTAAAAGGGCATTCGACGTAATTTTTATAGTATTAAAATATCGTAGAATACCAAAAAATAATTGGTTGAAATATTTCGAAGTTATGTCGAAAAAACACTTTTTTCAAAATTTTCGTCAACGATTACTTCCAAATGAATAAACTGATTTTGAGGCAATTTATGCATTAGATGTATTTTTTTGAGGAATAGTTTTTGTACTCAATCGGTACATTAATCTGGAAGTTATTAAAAAAAAAATTGTTTCGTCACAATTTGTTTAGGGTATTTTCAAAATTTCTCAAAATCTCTTAGGCCCATTTGGTACAAAATTTCAGGAAGTATAAGTTGAGCGGAATCCAATCGAATGCCACCAACCGCGTTTCAATCGGTCCAGGCGTTCAAAACTTATGAGTTGTTGACACACACACACACTCACACACACACACTCACACACACACATACATACAGACATACTGACGTCATCGCGAAAATAGTCGAAAATGGTTCCTAAGCCCATAAAACGCGGACATATGGTGAAAACTCCATTTCCATCCAAACGAGTAATTCATGTATTATTGAATTGTTTCTCCAAAACAGCTCTATTGGTTTTAATGAAATGTTGTAATTAGATAGTCTTTTACTAAGGTAATTGACCGTACTATGAAAAATTATCTATACATACAATAAAATCGTAGGAAAGTCAAAACTGTACTGATTTTTTTTAAAAGAATACTTGGGGGTGACCTACAATCGATATCGAAGCCAAAAATATAGTTTTTAGAATTTATGTCTGTCTGTTTGTCTGTATGTATGTCCGGGGTAAACTCAAAAAGTACTACATGGATTTATTTCAAATTTTGCATGACTATTACTAACAGGTCGGGTCAACATATAGGCTACATATTATCAAGCTGTCACCTACGGGGGAGGTGCTGTGCGGAGTAAACGAAGTCCGCGCGGACGAAGTCTTGGGCAACAGCCAGTATAATTATGGCGAGCGAAGCGAGCCCTACACTAGGCGACTTTCTATGCACTTTTGTGGTACATTTTCCTGAAAAAGTATCCCACTTTAAGGTTTGGGCTTTGACGTGGTGGTTTAAATTCATGTCTAGATATATTATCTACCATTAAAATGCTATTTCATAAACATTAAAAAAATAGAAAATACATTTTGTATTAGAATTTTATTACTGCTAACGCCATCTATTATAAAAATAAATAAATAATAATAATAAATAAATATTCACGGGACAAACTACACTTACTGATCTAACCCCAAAGTAAGCAAATATTTGCTTGTGTTATGGGTGTTAGTCAACGATACTAATACATAGAAATACATAATATATAAATACCAGAATATATATAATAAACACCTAAACCCAGAAATACAAACATTTACGCTCATCACACAAATGCTTGTCCCCGTCGGGGATCGAACCCGAGCCCCGTTGATTGCGTAGTCAGGGTTGCTAACCACTCGACCAACGGGAGGGTCAAATAACGAGTAAAAATGCTACAAAGCTACACTAGGCGACGATCTGTGCCCTTTAGTGGTACATTTTACTAAAAAAATATCGCACTTTTAGGTTTAAGCTTTGGCGTGGTAGTTTTATTTTGTTTAATTCATTTTCATTCACTCCAGTTTAATACAATATTAATCTATTAAAACACTTGTACTTTTTAACTTCCCACTACGTATGTAGATAGGAAGGTTACTGATTTTGCTCCGATTTTCAAAAATGGAGTTTTCACCATATGTCCGCGTTTTGTGGGCTTAGGAACCATTTTCGACTATTTTCGCGATGACGTCAGTATGTCTGTATGTATGTGTGTGTGTGAGTGTGTGTGTGTGAGTGTGTGTGTGTGTCAACAACTCATAAGTTTTGAACGCCTGGACCGATTGAAACGCGGTTGGTGGCATTCGATTGGATTCCGCTCAACTTATACTTCCTGAAATTTTGTACCAAATGGGCCTAAGAGATTTTGAGAAATTTTGAAAATACCCTAAACAAATTGTGACGAAACAATTTTTTTTTTAATAACTTCCAGATTAATGTACCGATTGAGTACAAAAACTATTCCTCAAAAAAATACATCTAATGCATAAATTGCCTCAAAATCAGTTTATTCATTTGGAAGTAATCGTTGACGAAAATTTTGAAAAAAGTGTTTTTTCGACATAACTTCGAAATATTTCAACCAATTATTTTTTGGTATTCTACGATATTTTAATACTATAAAAATTACGTCGAATGCCCTTTTAAAAATCAAAACCGAACCTTATTTTCAAAGGTTACAACTTTTCAAATATTAAAATTACGTTTTCTTTAGCAAAGTTACTTAATATTTTGGAAATAACTTTCAGGCTAATATACCGATTGACTTCAAAATCTTATCATCGTTTCTCCTTTAAAAACTGCGCCAAGTACCGTTAATTGGATAAAAATCGGTAAATTTGTTTGGGATCTATCATAGACGAAAATGTTTTTTTGACATTGCTTCGAAATTTTTGAACCTACCGATTTTTTAGCTAAAGCAATATTTAAATTGAGTTGAATGCCATTTGAAAGATCAAATCGATCATCGTTTCCAAAATATACAGCTTTTCAAAAATCAATACGTGCCAAGAAAACTTATCAAGGACGTACTACGTGCGTCTTCCCGGTTGAAATTTGGATGTTTTTTGATTTCAATGGCTTCTTTCACTAGCCGTGGAATGTAATATGGCGTTCTGTCGAAAATACGCGTGGTCTATGAAATTCCATCCAGTGATTACGGCCCGACTACAGCTGTAGATGTTTAGCAATCGCCGACTTATTAACGTCGTTATTCTTGACTGCTTTGATATGCTACTAGGCCTCTGACACATGCTCTTAAGGACGAAAGATTGACTTTTTCTCTGGCAACACTGACTCAACCTGTCAAAAGCTAATTAGATCAGCTGTTTTAATTTTTACTTAATTTATAAATATATTTATGTAATAAAAGTACAATAAAATAAAAATTGGCAAATAACGTTGTGATATAATAGATTTTAATAATAATTATCAAAAATTGAAGAAACAAAGTTTATAATATTGATCGACAGTAACGGTAACCTTTTTTTAAACAAAGAAGAAAGTTTCAAATTCTTAAACGGAAAACCGGGGAAGTATTAGTTATATTTTTTTCCCCTTTATTACACTTTCGTAGTATTAATAACTTTTAATATATTTCTTTTAGTACCCATAAACGTTGCACGGCAGAAAGATTTATTAACACTGAATAACTCTTCTGGAAGAGTCCGAAATTTTGGAATTACTCCGAATTTTTATATCAAATTCAGAGTTTTTCCGACTTTGTAAGACTTTTTTCGACTTTTTAAATAAAAATAAACATTCATAAACTGTTACTTTCACTTTGTAAGTTATTTACCTACTTTTATCCGAGAAATTTTTCCACAAGGGTTAATTGTGATATTATTTGGTAAAATTATACATTTTCTGAGAAATATGTGCGACTTTTTCATATGATTAGGTATTCGGTATTAGGCTAAATCATTGATATAAAAAACCCAAGATACACAATCAGTGTCTCAAAAACTTTCTCCAAAAATGAGCGCACAATTTTAAATTGTGCGCTCATTTCAAATAATAATAATAATAATAATAATATACTTTATTGCACACAACACACATCATTTACAGTAGAAAATAACAATGTACGATAAGGAACGGAGTACAAATAGGCGGTCTTATCACCCATCAGTGATCTCTTCCAGACAACCAGCGACTTTAGGAAATATTTACATTAACGCGGGCATTGGTGCTCGTCTTACGAAAAAAAAAAGTGATAAATAAAAATATAAGTGCTAACCAATTTCAGTGCTATATATAAATTATAACTACATACTTGGATACATAAATACATACACATATATATAATATACATATATACATACATACATTTATACATACATACATACATACTCATATACATACATATTATGTACTTACTAAAAGGCAAAAACATAAACCAAATATGAGATTAGTGATGACTCGTTACAGGAACAACACGCTCAGCATAAAAAAAAAACAAAGAAAAATGATGTGGTGTCGCGGGACACCAGGTAGGAACGAATTTCCTTCAGCTAAACGGCACTACTCGCATGTGTACGCGACTGTCGCGCCTGCGCACGTCTCATTTAACGCTTTTATTCCACGCATTTTTCTTACGGTTTTACTATCACATTTTTTTCAGTTCGGTCGCGCAGCAAAATCCCTATCCCCTCCAAGCCTGCCGTAAGGAACTTCGTTCAATAAAAGATAAATAATAAAAAAATAATAATAACGGAATGTAATTAAGTACCTAGGTAATTTTGCTTAAAACAATGTAATTTTCATAATTTGAAAACATTAATCCTTGTTATTGCTTTTCAGTTATTCATAATAGAGAGATAGTGGGAGTTAAGTAGTCGTTTAAAACTAGCTAAATTATGCGCTGTTCGAATGTTAACAGGTAAAGCATTCCATAATCTAATGCTCTGCACAACAAATGACTGTGAGTAAAATTTTGTATAATGAGTAGGAATTTTTAAAATAAGGTTATTAAAAGTGCGAGAAGCTTTACTGGGAGAGGCCAAAAAGTTGAATTGGTTCCTGAGGTAATGAGGAGCAGCCGGGTCAAAAAGGACACGATACAGTAAATGAAGCAGGTGAGCATTCCGGCGTAGACGAATTGGGAGCCACTTGAGTTGAAAACGAAATTCAGAGATATGATCATACTTGCGCAAACCAAATATGAATCTTATGCAGAAATTTTGGATTCGCTCAAGTTTATCAAGTTGAGCCTCAGTCAAGTCAGGATAGCAAACGTCGGCATAGTCAAGAAGTGGAAGTAGCAAAGATTGAGCCAACATGATCTTTGTAGGGATTGGAAGAAAATTACGTAACCGCCTTAATGCAGCAGCAGCTGAAAACACTTTGCCACTAATACTATTTATCTGCTGACTCCAAGACAGCGTTTCGTCAATGAATATGCCAAGATTTTTGACGCATTTACTGAACGGAATATCAATACCGTCAATATTAATCTTAGGTATGCTAGCCCAATTAACCCTTGAAATAAAGTTAGGGCTACCGACAAGCATAATCTGGGTTTTAGTGGGATTGAGTATTAATCCATATTGACGAGCCCATCCCGACACGGCAGCAAGTTCTGTATTCATCGACGAAACTGCCGAAGAGAGATCATCGAGCGAAGTTTGAGTATAAATTTGAAGATCATCTGCATAAAGGTGGTAAGGAAAAGACAGTGCGAAGGTGACAGAATTTATATAAATGGAAAATAGCAGTGGAGATAATACACCACCTTGTGGTACTCCAGCAGTAATAGAGCACCAATCAGAGCACTGATCTTCCACGCGTATTTGTTGCCATCGTCCTTGCAAGTAACTGCGAAACCAATTAACCACAGTAGGAGAAACATTGATAGACTGTAAAACACTCAGCATAATATCCGTGTCAACGGTGTTAAAAGCATTACTAAAATCAAGTAACGTTAATATAGTAATTTGTTTATTTTCCATACCGGAACGTATATCATCTGTTATTCTAGCTAGTGCTGTAGTCGTGCTATGACCTAAACGAAAACCGGATTGGAGAGGATCGAGAATATTATATTTATCAAGAAAACAGCTAAGTTGCTTGTGTACTAGTTTCTCAAGAATTTTGGATAAAAACGGCAAGACAGATATCGGTCGAAAATCACTGACGCTAACAGGTTTAGACTTTTTAGGTAGAGGTATCAGAATAGCCCTTTTCCAGTTGTCTGGAAAATTGGACGTGGACAAGGAATGATTGTAAATGTGTGTGAGGACGGGGAGAATTATATCAATAATAGGTAAAATCATGTTCCGGCTAATATTATCGCAGCCTACCGAATTTGAAGTATCGCGTCGGCCGCGACACTGTCAGTTTTATTTCTTTTTGTACATTGCTTTGTAAAAACAACTATAAATCTTGCTCTTAAAGTTGGATATGCAAAAACATATGTTTTTGCCATTTCTATAACTACTTCAATGATTAGGGACACTTTTGAGTGTCAGTTTTGTTCAAGACTGTGCATCTTGGGTTTTTTACATCAATGGGCTAAATAGTTATTTACTAGGTGGTAGAGTTCTGCACTATGTCGCCCTTGATTAATATTAACGTCTTACCAACTCGTAGGTACATATTCCTGCCGCAATAGGGTTAGTACTTGTTTCTCTGGTGTTCCTAAACTTATGTCGCATTAAGACCCTCTCACAAGAATAGCAACGCACCATTAACATCTTTGATGTCTATAGGAGATGATTGTTTATTTGCATCAGGAGGCCATCTGCTTATTTGCTGGAAAAAAACTGCAAAACGCCAAGTTTCGCATTCGTAAATTATTAAATCATCTGTTATCTTTAGTTAGCTAATTTGTAAGTAAGGAATAAAATATACGTATCACTTTCATTGTGTTCCGATATCGAACGCATTAAGAATTACTTTATGCCCAACGCACATCACTTCATTTAATTATTTGAATTGCAAATGTATTTTCCAATTGATAGATCAGTTATTGTTGACACTATGAATATAAATATTTAGAAATTTACCTATTCTTATATGATTTGTGCGAGTAAATACTAAGGAAAACCAAAGTGAAATGTCTATGTCGTTGTTTTTTATATCATAGGATGGCAACTAACAGATGGTTCTCCTGATGGAAAGATATAATCGCCTGTAGATACCACATGCATAAGTTTACCGGCTACATTATCCTCCAAGCCGGAACACGAAAGCGATAAGCACCGCCAATATTGTTGCAAAAATATAGGTAGATATGAAAGTGGTACTAAGCCCGGATGGGATGTTGCAGAACTCTATAGTCTTCTACTTAGTATATAACATACAGTATGTAAATGACCCTGTCCGATCGTCAAAGGCATTGTTTGGTAGCTTAATACAATTGTATATGCTATTATTTTGCGAACATAGATGTAAGATTTTTTCGCTTATAAAATAAATGTTATTTTAAATATTACTAAGGCCACACAAATGCTGGACAAAAAATATCGACAGATAGAGACGCAACTATATCAAGAAGGCTGCGCCCGCTGAATTCTTTTTATTTTTTATTTCATCAAAAAAATCAACATAAACGTACAATTTTTTCAACATCCTTAAACCTCGTTGTAGGTTTGTGTGGATGTTGCACACTTCACAGTTTAAGCATTGATTGATGTTTTAGTAAAGCTACATTACACAACGTAAAATTTTAACATTACCATACACTCATATCAATTGAAATAAACTAGTACCTATCTTTAATAAACTTGCTACTGGACATTCCACTCTGTGTCGTTTAAATACAGGCCAATATTCTATTGCTAACTGTAGTTAAAACCAGAATTGACCGCTGAAGGGTGTTGTTCAGGTTAAAATATTCGCCAAATTTTAGCGAAGTTGAAATTGAATACGGGCATTTCAAAATATCATAATATTTTTTATTTTAATAAATTATAGATGCATTTCATTTTCTTAACAATATCACCGATCTACCTACATGCCCCTTTCTATCGGACAGGGTACTTGTTACGCATCGTACAACATAGAATAGTAAATAAACTAATGGCTTAACTTTAGGCTGTCCTGACTACGAAGCTGTATTATATCTAATACTTCATGGTCCTGACTAAAAGATAATTGTCGCTCACCTATAAACATCAAAAATATACACTTCGAATTATGAACCTTATGCGTTTTTTTTTCTTGGTTAAAAATGATAAATTCTCCGATTGTGTTATAGAAGGAATCTGGTCAATTTTTAAACATCACTAATTAATATATGATTATTTCTGTGATGTTTCAGCTCTCTATTAAGCCTTCTTCATGCATCTTACATAAAAAAAGAAATTTTAACTAGCACACTATTAGAACAGTTTTTGTGTTAATTGTAATGTTGCCAGAGATACCAGAAGAAAGCTCAATAGAGAGTCAAAACGTCACAGAAACAATAGTTTATTAGTTTTGTCAGAGAATAGGAGATATGTTTTGCAAAAACCTACAACAAATATTTTTTGTAGGTCTTTGATGTTTTGTTTAAAAAATGTCCACATTCCTGCTGTAACACCATCGATTAAACCAAGATGGATACTATACATAATAATGATATACATAGTACACATAGTATAGTTAATCTAAAATCGTAAAGTAACTAACTCTAAAGTCCAAGTAACGTACCTAACCTAATTCATCGAAATTATGTTCGACTCTGAACTTTAATCACGTGAAATGAGATTGGTTTTGTCAACTGGAGTTGATTTTCACAGGTTAAAGTGAAACTAATTTCTGGATAAATTATTATTATTATAAATAATAAAAATATCGCTGGACAAATTATAAGAATAGATCTAAGACAAAAGTAAAAAAATATTTACTTGTGTTATGGGTTATAGTTAACAATAACAATACATAGAAATACATATATAAATGCTAAAATATAAACATCTATGCTCATCACACAAATGTTTGTCCCTGTCGGGATTCTAACCCGAGCGCCATTGACTGGCCGAGTCGATGGTCGTAACATCCCATAAGTATCGCCTACAGATACAAAAGGTAACACTATTATTTAATCTGTGTCAAAGATGTTAATAGTGCATTGCTATCCACGTGGCGGGGCCGGCCACACTCATAAGTTTACCAGCTACCTCACACTGCAAATGACATAGGTGGTATTGGATAACGGGTTTCCGTTCGATTAGGGAAATTTTGAAGACTTTTAGAAGCTTGTTTGTTTCTAAAGAGAATCGCCATCATAAAGATGAAGAAAAATTGGTAAAGTGCATCTCGGGCCACGCGCAATGTAGGGTAGAAGAGGACTTTTAAAGTTTCATTCTACGAATATTAAGCTATTCAACTTTAATGACAAATATATATCCGCACAAAAGGTTCACCGCCTATTTTGTAAAGCCTTCTAGGCTGTGATACTTTTCCTTTTAACATCATTATATTTACTACTACCATGATTTTTTTTCTCAACACTAAAACTAACCGTTTAGCCTGCAGAGGGGGGGGGACACTTGACTCTAACAACAATTAGCACTTAAAAGCTTAATATTTTACAAACAAGTTCCTTAATCGAAAACTTGTTTTTACAAACCTATGACATTGATATAAAAAACCCAAGATACACAATCAGTGTGTCAAAAATGTCCTCAAAAAATGAGTGCACAATTTTAAATTGTGCACTCATTTCAAATAGAATCGCGTCGGCCGCGTCACTGTCAATTTTATTTATTTTCGTACATTGCTTTGTAAAAACAACTATAAGTCTTGCACTTAAGGTTGGATATGCAAAGACATATTTTTTTGCCATATCTATAACTACTTAAAAGAAATTAGGGACACTTTTGAGTGTCAGTTTTGTTCGGGACTGTGCATCTAGGGTTTTTTATATCAATGACCTATGATTAAAAACCTATCCAACGAGACCCCACATAATGGGGTACGCGAGAAAAAAATTAACATTCCAACTTTAAATAATCCCCTACATGTAAAGTTAGAATGTTAATTTTTGCTCTACCGTATCCTGAAAAAAAAATATTTTTCAAGATTTTATGTTTCCACTTTGTTGACGTGACTAATATGTATATTCATGCCAAATTACAGCTTTCTAATAATAAACATCTCTGAGCAATCGTACGGACGGACGGACGAACGGACGGACATAGCAAAACTATAAGGGTTCCTACTTTATTTTGAACCTTAAAAAAACTAAAATCTAAATTTCCGAACTTGATTGTTGTATATAACCACAGGTCGACATTGTTGGAGGGTTTACTAATTTATAATACTATAATATCTACCCAAATACCTATCATACATTAAAAATAAATGGATCGAGTTTCATCCTATCTAATTATGTAGTGTGATTTACGGAAAGAAATAAAAACTTCAACTTTGGTTATTAATAGTGACACTTTGAATACATCCTTTCCGCTTGGGTAAGGTCAAGGATATTTTGGTCGTTTTTGAAATCAATGTCCGAGAATTGATCTTGCAATTATCTGGTCATTGATCGAACGCCAAAAACATTATGTTGTTCATTTTAAGATTTTTATTGCGGTTAAATATGGAAACGCGACCACTGTACATTCCGGACTGCGTTACCTTAGCGCGCATATGACTTCGCTTGTTGCAAAGAAAATAAAAATATGCTATGTTGTGATTGCTATGTGATCGTATTGAATAAGAAGCCAAGATTTAAAAAATACTCTTGGAGTTATTTATTTTATAGGTTAGTACTACAATTCTGTATTTCTGGGTATAAATATAATCTACACTGACAATCTAAGAAATTGTCGTAAAAGGCCAGGTCCAGTTTAATCCGTGGTCTGCAACCACGCACACACTTCCACATATTACATATGTATCATCTATTTACACTCAAGCACTTAAATACACATGTATATATGCGCGCATGTACACTGATATCACAAAACAAATAGGTACAGAAGTCAATCTATATACAAACACACATATTTACCTCTCACGGACACGATATCTCAGAATGGTTGGGAATAGTGCAAGCGCGAGTCTCACTCGCTTGAGACACGCGTCAGTCAACATTTTGTGAAGAAACAACATTAGGTTACATTTCCGTTCTTCCTGTTTCATTCTCAAGAATAAATCTAACACGTATCACTATCAGTTTTTTGTGCATAAGCCAAAGTTAACAACCCTAGCAGTACCGCCGCGCCGCCCAGGTGAGTATAGGTATGAAAAGTGAGGTACATACATGAGTTTGAGTTCTGTAACTATTTGTTTTGTGCTGATATGCTCTGAAAGCGCATTTAATTATTTAGTTTAATTTTACTTTTTTAATTATTATGTTTTAAGTACGGACCAAATTAATAAGCCAAAGTTAACAACCCTAGCAGTACCGCCGCGCCGCCTAGGTGAGTGTAGGTATGAAAAGTGAGGTACATACATGAGTTTGAGTTCTGTAACTATTTGTTTTGTGCTGATATGCTCTGAAAGCGCATTTAATTATTTAGTTTAATTTTACTTTTTTAATTATTATGTTTTAAGTACGGACCAAATTAATAAGCCAAAGTTAACAACCCTAGCAGTACCGCCGCGCCGCCTAGGTGAGTATAGGTATGAAAAGTGAGGTACATACATGAGTTTGAGTTCTGTAACTATTTATTTTGTGCTGATATGCTCTGAAAGCGCATTTAATTATTTAGTTTAATTTTACTTTTTAAATTATTATGTTATTAAGTATGGACCAAATGAATTACTTTTTATTTATGTTCACGTCATAACTGCATATATATCTATTATCTCAGTCATATCTGTTATGTTTATCGCCATCCCGAGGTGAGGACCTGTTGACCAGTGATCACAAGGACTCCTATCAAGGTATCCGAGACATTAGTTTCGTACAATTTGATATTTTAAGTCTATTTAATAACTTGTAAAATGTTTTATTGAATTAATTATTTCTAATTTCTGATATTATTTCAATACAAGCTGACCCGGCAAACGTTGTTTTGCCATACAAATTTATACTTGTATTGAATATTTTTATAGGGTACTTGAGCGGGGTTAAGGGGGGTTAATCAGTGGCGTATTTGGTAGCGTGCCTTGGTGGGGCCCCGTATAAAAATTTGTTTGGGGGCCTTTATGAAGAGTAGAGATTTCTCACAAAAGAAAAAAATGTTTGCATAAAATTAAAAGGAATAAATACATCATAATTATCTGTCACTTTTCCCAAAATTTTTATAAACAATTCAAATTAAATAAACATTCTCCTTGTCTTTTTTGAAAAAAATTGATTTTTTGACTTTTGCCATTTGGGAAGTTTTTATTAATTTTTGCTTATGCAACGCCCCTGGGATTAATTGAGATAGAAGCTATGCTATCTTCTAAGTTGGTCCAAACAGTAGATATCTACAAAATTTCATTGAAATCTGTTCCGTAGTTTCGTAGTCCATCGCGGACAAACAACGTGACACGTAATTTATATATATTAAGATTATATAGCAACTGTTATGCGCTAATTAATTATGAAAAAAATCTATACTTACTAATATTAAAAATGTGAACGCCTGTCTGTTTCTCTTTAAAGGCTAAACCAATGAACCGATTGCGATAAAATTTGGCATAGAGATAGGTAAAAATTTTGGGGTCAAACGAAGACTATGTTTTTTCAAAACTTAAACACTAAGGGGTTGAAATGCGGATTCAAAGTTTGTATGAAAAACTACATAAATGGCATCTATCCGCGGGCGTAGCTGTGTGAGTCAGCTAGTAAATAAATAAAAAATAACTGGAACAAAAATTGGCGCCATCCATCGCCGCAATAGTGTCAGTGCTTGTCACTAGCGAGTTCCTGTTTGGAGGGTAAAGAAGGTAATAAACTTATACATATGACATTGCCATCCCACGCTCCGATAGGAACGCATCATTAACGTCTTTGGTGTCTATAGGCAATGGTTGCCTCTTTTCATTAGGAGAGGTTACATCAAAAAAGTATCTTTACGCCTGTATCACCGAAGATGTAGGCAGAAGTGTAACAAGTGCACCCTCAAGCAGCCAAAGATACTTAGTCCCATTATGTGATAAGTGGCAAGCCTATCGCCAACCGGGTCCTAACATTCTACGATGTAATAAAAAACAACAATCCAGGAACAATACCAAGGAATAGGTGAACCGAATCGTTTATTTATGTTCTGATCATCCAAGGGAACACTGCCAAGTTTGTAGTTACTCAATTGAAAATAAAAAAATATCGAGTGTGAACACACACGCAGCTGAAGTGAAACTTTTGATTGAAGTAGGAAAGAATCAAAGAGAGAAAGAGAGATAAATTAAGGGGGTTGAGGTTTTTCTCAGTCTTTTTGGTTTAATACTCAAAGAAGTTTTCTTTATTTTAGAAGTAAAAAAATGCAATTAATTCTTTTTAGTTGTAATGTTCGTATCTGGTTGGTTTAAAAACCATTAAATAGATAATAGTTTAATTTAAAATAAATACTATGTAATATTATATTCTATCTTAGTCTCCCGTCGGCAATATTATGCTGTGGCCACACTTGCATCTATCGTCACAAAACTTCGTGCAATGACGCGTTACATGCAGATACGACCGGCTTTTATCGGCTATCATCGCTAACATTCCCACTGCGTGTGCCTTAACGCGCTAATATCTTCGGGACGATACACGCAGATGTGGCCCAAGGATAGCTCTATCGTGTTCGTAACGTATATTTTCCTTTCATCGTGTTTCAAATACGATGAAAGGGAAATGCATTACAAACGACAACGATAATGATTCTAAAAGAATTTTATTTCAAAAAAAAAGTTTTACCGCCTCGTTGGTCGAGTGGTTAGCGACCCTGACTACGCGATCGACAGGGCTCGAGTTCGATCCCCGACGGGGATAAACATTTGTGTGATGAGCATCAATGTTTCTATTTCCGGGTTTGGGTATTTATTAAATATATTCTAGTGTTTATATATGTATTTCTATGTATTAGTATCGTTGACTAACACCCATAACACAAACAAATAATTTGCTTACTTTGGGGTTAGATCGGTAAGTGTAGTTTGTCCCGTGAATATTTATTTATTACCTATTTACATTAAAAAACGGGTTGACGCCTTTTACAAAAATAGATCAAACTGTCTTACTGGTAGGCATCTCGTAAAAGGCGAAGCTAATACACTACCATGGTCACTATTAACTGGGTGGTAGAGTTTTGCAACGTCTCGCGTGAGTCTAGTACCATTATCTATTCTTGCCGCAATACCATCAACGCCTGTTACTGTCGTGTGTTTTTGGAGAGTAAAGTAAACCGGTAAACTTATGCATATCCGGCATCTGCCTTTCTGCCAGGCATTTTGTAAAAGGTACGCGATATCACTACTACATTGACTACTAGGTGGTAGAGTTCCGTAACATCTCGCCGGGATATAGTACCGCCGCCTTAACTATTCCTGCCACATTAGCGCCAATATTTGCCATTGCCGTGTTCCGGTTTGGAGGGTTATGTAGCCGGTAGACTTATTCATATAGCACTGCCATTCCGCCACAAGGCATCATAATATAGCAACGCATCATAAGCATGTTTGGCGTCTATAGGAGATTATTGCTCGTTCCATCAGGAAATCCATTTTTTGCTATATAAAATGCGGGGTAAACTTTTTTTATAAGATAGCAAACAAGCAGATGGGTCTCCTGATGGAAAGAGTCAACCATCGCCTATAGACATCAACGATGTTAATGGTGCGTTGCTATTTTGTGGCGAGGTCTAATGCCACATGCATAAGTTTACCGGCTACCTTACCCTCCAAATCAAAACACGACAATCACTAGCACTGACGCTATTGCGGCAGGAATAGGTAAGGCGGTGGTACCAGACCCGGTCGAGCCGATGCAAAACTCTACCACCTAGTAGTCACGATGATAGTGACGGGCATAGCCACTCAGTCGCCTGTTACGACCTGCCTTGCAGAACGACAGTTGGCCTATTCTTCAAAGGAGCCCGGGACCAACACGGGGAAAAACTCAAAAAGTACTGCATGGATTTATTTCAAATTTTGCATGTATATTACTAACAGGTCGTGTCAACATATTTTTATTATTATATTGTTATCAAGCTATTACCTACGAGGAGCTGAGCGGAGTAGACGAAGTCCGCGCGGACGAAGTCACGGGCAACAGCTAGTAGCAAATAAATGTAAATGATCGCTATATATATATATATATATATATATATATATATATATATATATATATATATATATATATATATATATATATAATCGTCAGTTTACTCCGTGGTAATGATACATTGTTTGTCTTTTGCACCGCTGACAGTATTTCTAAGTACATCAAGAACAATTTATGGAGATCAACATTGTTTTGATTTATCATTAAAATAATTGCATACAACGAGCATTACGAATCCGAACTTTCATTTTTTTAAAGCATTACGTCTCTGTTATGTGTATGTGAAAAGAAAACTGCGATCTAGATTCTAGTCGTAAGACAGGTGTATCACCTGATATTACCTCAGCAAGACGAAATAATAAAGGCATAACACATACTCACAGAGTAAAAAAATGTTGGTCCAGCGTTTAGCGACCATGTCCTGCGTGGACATGGATGGACATCAATGGGGCTCGAGTTCGATTCCCGACAGGGACAACCATGATTTATGTGATGAGCATAGATATTTGTATAGATATTACATTGTTTGGGTGTTAATTAAATATATATTTGAGTATTTCATGTATTAGGTTGGTTGACTAGCACCCAAACACATGCAAATATTCATTAAATTTGTCCAGCGAAAAAAAAATTACTTAATTTACCCTGTAATTTAGTAGATACCCTAATTAACTCTGATCATTCAAATTCAAAAACATTTTTATTCAAATTATCCTTTACAGGCACTTTTGACGAGTCAACATTTTTTGACTTACTCCCGGAGTTACATGAGATGTTCGATCTTTGATCGTATAAGGGTCATTCTTCAGAGTAAAATTTATGAGCGTAACAGATTCTTATCTCCTGTATAAACAAATAATGTTTACATAAATCTACTATAACATATTTATACATTCTATACGAAACGTGTCATATAGATTTCGCTATGTAATAACCATGTATATAAGAGTTATTTAGCCTCAACACCTCAAATCTGGTTAATTTTGCACGTTTTACACGCGTAACACGAGCTCCGTCTTCTGATCAATCGCAGATATTTTTTAATTCACTAATGCTTTTAATCAGATTTATACACAAAATTTAAAAATACAAATCATTTTATATCCTGGCCAAACTTCTAATCCAATTGCAGTGAAAGTTTTTATTTTATGAGTGGAAGTAAGTATATCACACACTTGGCAAAATTTTAGCTTCGCTTATTGCGAGGGGTACTACTCTGAACTGACGAAGTCTAGAGGTATCGGGATTGGTTTTTCTGATTCTGCTTTTATGCTGCAGCTTATGGATCAGATATTCGTAGCCCTAAATCCCTCAATTTCGGTGCAAGAGTAAGTTCTTTAATTTTTCAATTTTTGGTTCTCACTATTTAAGAATTTCCAAGTCACATTTTTGGAATGTAATCGTACTATTTTTAGTAAACGGGTATTGCGGTCTTATACCTAACTCCCAAATGTCTCCCAAATGTCCCACTCCCAATAACAAACTAGTAGCCTATATCTTTCCAATGGTGCGGAATTTCAAAATATATGCTTTTTGGTGATTTCCGTGGTGTAATTTCCATGTATAAAACACCATGGAAGTTACATAAAACCCATGGAAATTACTTTATTTCATTTTGTTTGCAATAATTAAAATGAAATATTCAATATTTATACCGTAATTCATGCAATCACCAGATTAAGTGATAAATATTGTTTGTCAGTTATTTTTTTAATTTAAATCTGTTAAACCAAAGCTTATCATTTATACTGCTCATAGTCCTAGGTTCGATCCCCAGGTCGAGCAAAGGTGTTATTCAAATTTTTTCGGGGTTTCCTCGAAAGTCTTAAACCTCAGTAGCTGCTCAGAGTCGGGCGGAGTGGTGTATTACCACTCCCGAGCCTTGAATGAGCACGTAAAACTGTCGGTCCTGGTTATCGCTAAGAATAGTCGATAATCGTTAACATATCGGTAAATGCGGCGATTAGGATCAACATTAACCTCACCAACCGACAAACCGGTGAATCACGGTGAACCAGAAAGTCTATAGACGTTCAGTTTAATCTGCCTTTTTTATTTAAATTTGTTAAACCGAAGTTTATTATCATTTAAAGTGTCTTATTATCATGTTCAAAGTGTCGAAAAAGAGTCTACTATTAACGTTTTGATGTTAAGGAAAGTATTCAATGTAAAGTGTAGTACCACGCCTAAGCTAGGCTAGGTAACTGCTCAGTTGAGCATACATTCATATTTTTCGCTTATCCTGCAATTCTTAGTTACTCGACAACTAACTTATGTACCAATATGTACACCGACGATATGTGTACCGACGATGTAGTCGGTAAAATTGTAATGATTTTTATGAAAATACGAACACTAAGTTTTTCACGCACTTTCAATCGCATGGCTTAGTAAAGCAGAAGGTAATAGGAAATGTACACATTTCACACATTTGTAGCACACGCACTTTATCGCTAATCTATTTTGCTGTATCTAAGTTTAGCGGAGAGGTGAAATTCAGAAGAAAAGGGTTGCTGAAAAAAAATTGCCTAATATCGTATTAATATATATTACAGCCGTTCATAGTTCCCCAAACCACTTTTATCTAATCTTATTTTCATATCTGATACGGTATTTAGCAAAATTTTACCTGCCGGGTAATTTCCGTGAGCTGTAATGTAATTACCATGGACCGCAAATGTTCAATATTTTTTTTTAGGAAAAGTATAGATTCACTACGAGTCGAATTTTTATATGTTCTTTTAATTTGCATAAACTTTTAAAATGTTTGTGTAATTTACTTTAATTAAGTGATTTCAAAAATACCATGGAAATTACACGGAGAACACATTTTTGAAGAATCACCCATAAATGTGTTATCGTGCTTTTTCAAGATTTTTCTCGAAATTCGAAATATCAGTAGCAGTATAGTTTATAATGTATTAGTAACTGGAACCAACTTGGAGTCTGATGGCGATGTGTCAACACCACCGAGCATCGGATGAGCGCTAAAATCTGTCAGTCCCGGCAATAGAGAAAACACCCATCTCGCCAATTGATAAATTAATTAGTCGAGGTAAACTTAAACATCTATTGAAATGTTTACTTTGCCCACACCGCAAGAAAACGAGAGTGGTGGTATTCATTTATCGATCTACTAGGTGGTAGTTCTTCTACGTCTCGAACGAATTTCGTTCCACTGACATCAATTTTCTTACCTCAATAGCGTTTAGTTGTTGTCACGATCGTGAAGTTTGAAGGGTGCGTTTATTTTATTTAGTGTACTGATAAAGAATGCAATTTCATTGTAAAATAAATGTCTAAAACAGTTTTAAAGAATGAGGGCGCAACTGCACCAGAGGACCATTTTTTTAAATAAGCGTCAAAAGTCTCTCAGCAAACTTCAATTCTTATAAAATAGCTCTTTTCTTTTTATATATGTATTTATATGTATTAGTATCGTTGACTAACACCCATAATACAAGCAAATAATTTGCTCACTTTCAGGTTAGATCAGTGAGTTAGTGTAATTTGTCCCGTGAATATTTATTATGAATATTTATTTATTATTTCTCTGCTACAAGAGCGCCATCTTTGCTGCTGATCTTTGAGTATTGATTTAATAGTCAAAGCCATTGATCGAAATTCGTCCATAACTCTATGACTGTTTGCGTAGATTAACCATAAAATCTTTTTAGTCAAAGCCATTGATCGAAATTCATCCATAACTCTTATGACTGTTTGCATAGATTAACCATAAAATCTTTTTTTGTTAGACAACCCACGTTAGAAGCAAAAGCAAAGCACCCCTCGTTTGGCGTCGGGGGTTAAAAACAAACTTATCAACCTTTTGAAACTTGAAAAATGGTTTAAATGAGTATTAAACCGGGTTATACGTTTTAAACCAATTGATTTAAATGGTTTAAAAGCGGCTTTACGTTTATAGGTATGCGCCAAGAACTCTTTTATCTCCTAAATAACTCCCTTCTTGGCATAGGCGGTATTTTAAAAACTACCTACTCGTCCTTGGCTGACTATTTCGGTTTACGTACTGAATTTTGTTTTAATTAATATTTTAGTTTTACAGACATAGTAAACGGACAAGTAGACGTAGTTCTTGTGATAGTAAGGGTTGCACCTGTTGACGTTTGCAGACATAATATGGCTATTGATACTTTGCAATTCTGGGATAGGTGTGTCAAGGATCACGCCAACCAAGTACCTTACTTTTCAAATATGAACGTGGTAGAAGCAAGCACTAACATCATGGGCGTACGTTAATATCTAGTTCGCCGGGATACCACAGCGATACTGTGGTTCTAAAGACCAGTGTCTTAGCTTACGATTCCTTAATATTAGATGCTTAGTTAAAACAAACTAATCACCTTCTGTATTTTTTTGTTCATGCTATCATCGTACATAAACCCAAAACTTCAGACAATGATCGAAGTCTATCAGATCAGGTCGAGACACGTTCGTTAAAAAAACAGCACTGGCCATTTAATCGTAACTACTAGACTACTAGGTGGTAGAGTTTTACATTTCGCCCGGATATAGGTAACCAATATCTCAACAATTTCTATCACCATAATATCAGTGCTTTTTTTAACAAATTTTGACTACAAAGCTAGCGAAAGTCCTCTGGAAAATTGGACTTTACCGCACCCACACTACTCGCGCAAATTTTGAAATATGAAAACATAATGATAACTAGAGCCAGACATACCAACAACGTATGAGTAACACAAGATGATACGCATATACAACTTAGGTTAAACTATACACATATCTTCACACTAGATCCCTTACGATGTAGGCAGAGAAAACCGAGTGCCAAATGTCACGGTCCTTACAGATTTGTCTTGCTCCCTCCACATTTATTACTCTCTTCGTAAAAACACGCCGGTTGCGACACTCTTGATCCATCTTCGGATCAATCTGATTATAGTATAATAGTAATCTTTCATCTACCATTTTTCTACGTGACGGAATACCAACGGAGCATGCCCTTTCTCACTTTTATGCCAACGCTTTCTTTCAGGCCTGGCCTTTCTTTCAAGTTTCACTTCAACATTACGAACCCGGTCTGCGAGTGTTACGCATATTTTCAGTAACGATCGCAACTCGACCGCGTTAATTTCAATTTCATGCCCTTCTGACATACCCAACACCCATTTCCATAAAATTCTATTAGGATAAAATTAAACTAGTTAGTTAAATGATAAATCCTAGAACAATCAAGTCGTTAAAAGTTTTGCGTTTAGGAATCTGTTTTCAAATAAAAAATCAAGTAAATAATGACTCTTAATTAATTTAATCACCACATACACATTCTACATCAAATTTTATATGATTTTCGCGTTTCCTTGTATGGTGAAATAAGCGGATGGTTGTTCCTGTATTTTCTCTATTTTGTACAAACAACTACAACAAGGACAAAAGTAAAGGCGAATAAACCTAGCTACTTTTGATTTCATCGGAGAGTCATAAATACTCTCTTGAACATCAGTTCCACCTTCGTGGCTGGTAGTTGCATCAGTATTTTTTGGAGTAATATTATAAAACGTTTTGTTTTTATTATAAATCTCTTTTTCAGTTTTTATTTCCACCCCGTGTTCCCAGGATGTTAAAGGCAAAAGGAGCTCTTCAATATTAACACTTTGCTTCGACGGGTGCTGTGACTGTAACATTAAGGTGGCTAAGTTAATCATCGAGAAACTATCAGGGTGATGCAGACCATCTCCAGAAACAATGCTACCACCTTTATCCTTAACTTGGGATTTTGTACGCATTTTCATTCTTAGAACGGTAATATCGGAATCGCTGGGCCATGATATAGCGTCTGTCATTAAATTTTTCGGACGTTTTGGTCGAATTCTTAATTTCTTAGCCTTTTTTGTATATCTTTCCTGTCTGAATTTGGACAGTCCAGATTCTAAGCTTTTCGTTAAACCGGCTGAAGTATTAATACCAGTTACAGAAGGGAGTCTGAAAGCAATTTGCCGAACATCAATACACCCATTAGCCTTTTGTATGTCAATGATATCCTCAATTTTTCTTATATTTTTGTCTCTTGAATCTAGATTTAATTCCATGTTTGTTAATAAAATACACTTTTGATTTGGAAATGATTAATTTGTATTTATATTCGAGATGGTTGATTGACAGTGTCAGTACTCAGTAGTAAAAGATAGATAAATCTTAATTTTAAAAAATATTAATTTTCTCTTTGATTTATGGTAATAAAATAACTTTAATTTAAATGTTTACAGTCTTTAATATTACTAAATACAGAACAATTGCGTAATCTTTGCGTAATTTTAGTAAAAAAAAACACGCATTATTCACGTCGTCACCGTACATATTATTTTCCCTAAGGATTAATTATTATTAAATCGATGCACCTATTCATTTACTATTAATTAATGAAAATTAACTAGTGGTATATGTAGTTGAGGTTAGTTAATTACATTTTTCTTGTATTTTCGGTCGACGATATATTTATTTAATATCATATGGCAAAGTTGTGGTTCCGGCTCTCCTCTGGCTCTCAAAATGGCTCTCCTGATGAAAAAAGAAACCAACGCCAATAGACACCAAAGATGTCAATGATCCAGCGGGATTTCCAATGAATAAGTCTACTGGCTACCTTACCCTCTAAACCGGAACACAACAATAATAAATAAATAAATATTCGCGGGACAAATTACACTTAATGATCTAACCCCAAAGAAAGCAAATTATCTGCTTGTGTTATGGGTGCTAGTCAACGACATTAATACATAGAAATACTCGTATAAAAAAAGAAAAAAAAAGTATCTTCACGCCCATATCCTCGAAGGGGTAGGCAGAGGTGCAACAAGTGCACCCACGATTAGCCGAAGATACTTGGTCCCACAAATGTGATAGGTGGCAAGCCTATCGCCAACCGGGCACTTTCCCATCCCGGGCAACTTTGTGTTTCTCAGAAAACTGAAAAAACACTTTTTTTTTAATGTGCTCGACACAGGAATCAAACCCGGGACCTCATGTGATCAACGCCAACGCTGGACCACTAGAACACTACTATATATACTAGAATATATATATTTAATATAGTATATAAAATATACTAGAATATATTTAATAAACACCCAAGCCCCGAAATACAAATATTTATGCTCATCACATAAATACTTGTCCCCGTCGGGAATTGAACCCGACCCCCGTCGATTGCGTAGTCAAGGTCGCTAACCACTCGACAAGTGCCAAGACACAGCCCCCTTCGCTAGGTTTAGCCCGCACACAGAGGTTGCGCGGTTACCGGGGTGTGGCCGTTGCGTACATTACAATTTCGTGGAGCCACTAGCGAAGAGATTATGGGCTGCCAAATGTTATAGCATCCCACTACACCCCAAATATGTCTTACACTATATAATATTTAATATCACTGACATTACTGATAACGTTAGTGCGAAAACTCATTTTTATCACCCCCACACCAGTTTTTAGATGATGTGAAATCCAGAAACAGTAAATTATCTCACAAAGATTAATAGTAACAGCTTATTTAAATTCAAAACTTTTGTATATGCTTAAGTATGAAGTCAAAACAGAAACAATTACCTGTTTAAAGTTGATCGCAAATCACCTGAAAAATTGACTGTGGAACTAATGACGTCACAAAACCAGTAATACACGACAGATCCTTAAGATAAGACCAAAAATATCTCATTCGCTATCGTTTTCGCGACGAATAAGTAAAAATTATGAAGTCTGAAAAGAATTCAATCTCCTGTAAAAAGTATTTAGCAATGACGAACATTTGAATAACGACAATAATTCAGTTTGGAACTACATATTTACAAAAATTAAATGTTACTAGCATTGACATGTATAATAATATTACATTATACATGTCAATGGTTACTAGGTTCTAAACGGTTAAGGCCGAACAGAGGTTTTTTTAAACGAACAGTTAAGAGATAGTTTCAAAGTATTCAAATAAAATTTAAAAAAAATGAATACCTATATATATAATTGGTGCAAGAGGAGAGCAAGAGAGTCAATTATATTGAAAATAAAAAAAAACAAAAATGTTCAAAAAAAAGTTGTGATCGCACAGTTAAGGATAGTTAACGAACAATTGAAATAGCAAAAAAATAATAAAAAATCAATTTCCTCCCGCCAACTTAACGCTTTTTAAAATATACTTCACTTGAAATACACAGAATAATTGGTCTTCTTTACTATATTCAATTACATACTCCATGCACGGAGCTTGCATGACATATTCGTTTGGAAATTTAATAGAACACAAAATAATACTATTATTCATAAAGGTATATTATGAAAATTATACTGATTTATTTCAAGCATAATATTATAAAAGCCTGATTTTTTTCTAATATAGTTATGTAAACGTGTTTATTCCTTTTTATTATACGCATTGGAATTTATAAAATTTTTAACTGTTAATTTGGTTGTTAAACTTGAAATGTGTTGTTTCTGTTACATTGACATAATGGTGACAATTGACAAAACACAAAAAATTCGAAATCGAAATGTCATCACATCCCGATTCAGAGAAATTGAGGTATTTGTGATGTTTTCATAAAAATAATATTTTTTATAATGGAGTCGAGCAGTCCTGAGCCTGAAAGTAGTGATAAATGTAGTGTTAATGGTGACTGTTCTCCCGTGTCTAACAACCTCCAATTGGATGCTAATCATGTTAAAAATATTGATGACATCTCTACGCCTTCTGAATTAAAATTTGATCAAGGTATAATAATAATGTAAACATTTCCTAACATTGCTTTATAGTATCCTGTAATTCCTATGAATTCTATTTTTGCTTTACATATTTCTAATATACAACAAGGCCAAGTGAAAGTAAAAGTTTACTCTGCATTTTAATTAGATTTCGAATTTGAAGACCCATTTCTAACGGAGAAACGAAAAGAAATAGAAAAATGCCTTGAAGATCCAGATGAAGTAAATATACAACAATGGCAAAACTTTGCGAGAAGCTCAGGAGGTCTAATATCAGGTATTAATTACTTCCATTTCCAAACACTATTTTAATTGTCTCCTTAAGTTGTCAAATACTTACTGTAAAAATGGTTTACTTTTTGACAATTTATATATAACTACTTACAGCATAGAATTCTTACAACTCCTTAAAATAAGTTTAAAAAGTTATTATGATAAGATACAAGAGTTTTTGATTACCTGCAACTATTACATATTGCAATTCTTAATTTTATATGACACCCACTGACATTATTATATTAATTCATAAAATTAGATAATTACATACAGCTAGCAAGATACAGCTGCATACATACATACACATCTTCACGCCAGATCCCTTACAGGGTAGGCAGATAACTGAGTGCTATACATCACGATCCTTGCAGGCTTGTCTCACTTCCTCCAAATTCATCACTCTCTTCATACACACATGCCGTTTGAGAAGACTCTTGACACCACCTTTGGATAGTACTCGATCAATCTGATCATTTTATGTCAGTCTTGTACATACAGCTTATTTATACAGCTGCGTGCCCTCAAAAACAAGGTTACGCAAATTATTATTAGTAACTATTAAATGGTAACCTCACAATATTTTTTATTTCATAATCTAATAGTGTACTATTTAATAGAAACTTGTATAATCTCATTTTTTTATGTAGCAAAACTGCAGCAACTGACTACCCGTTACCTTGAATTGAACCCTGCATTAGATTTGCTCCAGAACCCTGCATCAGATCTTCACCAAATTGAAATTAGACCACATAGGAAGCTTGGTTTGGAATTTTCAAAATTGATTCAAAAATGACCAAATTTGATGGTAACAAACATAAAACACATACAGCTGAATTGGTAACCTTATCTTTTTGGGAAGTTGATTGAAAAGAACAATTACATTCTTAATAAATAAAAGAATTATCTATAATTTTCAAGTTCTACAAGTTTCAAGCAACTCAGTAATGCTTATTACCCCCCTTTTTTATATCATCAGATTGCAAACAAGCAGATGGCTCTCCTGATGGAAGAAACCTTCACCTATAGACACCAAGGTTGTTAATGGTGTGTTGCTATCCATGTGTTGGGATGGCAATGCCACATGCATAAGGTTACTTTACCCTCCAAACTAGAACACGACAATGACAAGCATTAATACGATTATGGCAAGAATAGGTATGGGGGTGGTACCAAATACCTGGGTGAGACGTTGCAAAACTCCACCTAATAGTCATGACGGTAGTGACATATACATATACAATTGGTCGCCTATTATGACCTGCCTGGCAGAACTGCAGTTGTTCTATTCTTCAAAGGAGCCTGGACCAACACGGGACCTACCTATTCAGTTACATCAGAATGTGACCCATTTGTTGTGTAATGTTAATACATCAGAAGCGTCTTCATGTCTACAAGTGATAATTGCTTACTAGTAGAACAACGGCTTAATTGAATAAACCTTACTAGACTTAATTAAATAAACCGCCTAATTTACTATCATATGATTGTGTTAAGTAGGGTGGAATAACACAATTTAGAGATCAAAATAATTATTAAACATTAGCTGTTGCCCACGACTTCGTCCGTGCGGACTTCGTTTACTCCACACAGCTCCTCCCCCTTAGGTGATAGCGTGATAATATGTAGCTTATATGTTGACCTGACCTGTTAGTAACATTCATGCAAAATTTGAAGTAAATCCATGCAGTACTTTTTGAGATTACCCCGGACATATATACAGACAAACAGACATACAGATAAACAGACAAACAGACAAAAATTCTAAAAACTATATTTTTGGTTTCTATATTGATTGTAGATCACTCCCCAAGTATTCTTTTAAAAAAATATTCAATGTACAGTTTTGACTTTCCTACGATTTTATTATATGTATAGATTATACTCCTCCATATCCACACTGAACAAAATTTCTCAAAATGATGCTTTATATTTTTATTTATAGATGAATACAGAAGAAAAATCTGGCCATTATTGGTTGGTGTTACAAAGGAAGAGATGACGGAACCACCTTCACTTGATGAACTCTCAACACATCCAGAATACCATCAGGTATATTTGATAAAAAAATAAATGTTTAGTCATTTTGATGTCGTGTGGAATAGTGTAATATCACTAGACATTTTCATACACCATGATTAAGCAATGTATGGGCTGGCATGTACTATCCTTTTCCCTATTATATATCACTAGAGGCCCGCCCCGGCTTCGCATGGGTATAAAATATATAGCCTACGTCACTCAGAGAAAAAATGATTTAAATCGATACAGTAGTTTTGGTTTATTCATTACTGCCTGTGGTCGGCACGCGTTATGTTTGGAGTAAAACAATTTCCCTTTCCCTATACCATGAAGATTTCCTGCTACCTTTGGAATATTTAAATTCGTATACTACATTTTTACTTTTTACATTTTACCTATTTCTTTTATTTTTACAATCAATATATTACAGAATGTCATAATATACAACGTTCACAGCTTTCTTGTCATTAGATAATACAAACATGTTTTCTTTAGAGATTACTCTTGAAAGAGCTACATATAGTTGGCCATGTGAACAACAGTCAATGCTCAAATCCAAGCCTGCAACATTGAAGGTTTGACCCTGGGAAAAAGATGTCTTTACCGGAATCTCAGCGCACTGCCGGTAACCGTGCAACCTCTATGCCCCTGCATTTTAAATCTGTAATATCTTCGAAAATATTCATTTAAATTACATGCTGTAAATGGCCATATTGATCTATATTAAATCAACAATATATTTAAGGTACTTAATTGGATAAGGATTAGTGCTGTATTGCTTAAAATAACTTCGAAATTAACTCATTATTTCTCGTAAAAAGTAAATAACAAATAAATGCTATTGTGGGTTATCCATAAGAGATAGACATATACCATCGCGGAGTTTTCTGTAGACATTTTCAAGGTGTACAAATACATAATATAATAATATTCACGGGACAAATTACACTTACATGTCTAACCCCAAAGTAAGCAAATTATTTACTTCTGTTATGTGTGTTATTCAACGATATTAATCCATAGAAATACATATATAAATACTGGAATATACGAGTATTTAATAAACACCCAAAGCCGGAAATACAAACATTTATGCTCATCACACAATCCTTTGAAGAATAGGCCAAATGCCGTTCTGCCAGGCAGGTCGTAAAAGGCGACCGATTGGCTATCGAGTCACTATCATCGTGGCTACTAGGTGGTAGAGTTCTGCATTGTCTCGCCCAGGTCTGGTACCACCACCTTACCTATTCCTGCCGCAATAGCGTTAGTGCTTGTCGCTGTCGTGTTCCGGTTTGGAGGGTAAGGTAGCCGGTAAACTTATGCATGTGGCATTAGACCTCGGCACAAGATAGCAACGCACCATTAACATCGTTGGTGTCTATAGGCGATAGTTGACTCTTTCTATCAGGAGACCCATCTGCTTGTTTGCTATTTTATGATATAAAAAAAAATTAAAAAAAGCCCCGTTGATTGCGTAGTCAGGGTCGCTAACCACTCAACCAACTGGGCGGTCAAAAATCTCATAGGGTTCAGCCTGTGTTTGTAATGTAAGTGGAACAAAATATAATAATTTATGACATCAGATTAAAAACCTCAAAAATTACAGTATTTCTCTACTCTATATTGAATGTTATCTATACATATAATAAAATCGTAGGAAAGTCAAAACTGTACATTGAATATTTTTTTTAAATAATACTTGGGGTGTGATCTACAATCAATATTTAAGCCAAAAATATAGTTTTTAGAATCTTTGTCTGTTTGTCTGTATGTATGTCCAGGGTAAGCTCAAAAAGTACTGCATGGATTTACTTCAAATTTTGCATGAATATTACTAATAAGTCGGGCCAACATATAGGCTACATATTATCACGCTATCACCTATTGGGGAGGAGCTGTGCGGAGTAAACGAAGTCCGCGCGGACGAAGACGTGGGCAACAGCTAGTATACATATAAACCTTCCTCTTCAGTCACTCTACCATTAAAAAAAACGCATCATAATCCGTGTCGTAGTTTTAAAGATTTAAGCATACATAGGGACAGTCAGAGAAAGTGACTTTGTTTTATACTATATAAAGATACATATAAAGTAATTATATTTATACAATGCCAAATCTATATACATATAATAAAATCGTAGGAAAGTCAATGTATGTCCAGGGTAAACTCAAAAAGTACTGCATGGATTTACTTCAAATTTTGCATGAATATTACTAACAGGTCGGATCAACATATAGGCTACATATTATCACGTTCTCATCTACAGGGGAGGAGCTGTGCGGAGTAAACGAACTCCGCGCGAACGAAGTCGCGGGCAACAGCTAGTATACTATGAGATAGAACTGAGTGCTGTATATCATGGTCCAGGAATAAATGATATTTGTTACTTGTATTTAATAATATTTGTATTTGATAATGTAAATGTATTTAATAATGTAAAAAACTTGTATTTTGTATTTAATAATGTAAAAAACTTGTATTGTATTTAATAATGTAAAAAACTTGTATTTAAAATAATAATTGCTTGTATTTATTACTTTTCTACAATGGCTATTCTGTCAGTTTTAGCATTTTTAAGGCAAACACCACACTCAACCAGTGTTTATATTATTTAAACTCTTTTCTAAGGATTGTTTGTCTTTCCGTCTGTAATGAATGGAAGGAACCTTATGTGGAATGTAATTGTATGCCTTTTTGTTTTGCTCTGTAAATTATGCACACAAAGCAGAAAAATGATGAAGAACACATAAAGAAAAAGAGTAATCTTATGATCCAGGAATGTGTTGGGGGTTTTTTAATTATTATTTAGAGTTATATTTTATTATGAGTATTGGTTGTATACTTATTACAATTATTACATATTTAACATTAAAAACTTTTAATTCAGTACTAATTGTTTTGGTAGCATAAAATTAGCGATTTTGCCTTGTTAGTAAAGATACTAGTTCGGTTAATAAGATTGATTTTAATGGAAATAATATTCCCAGTTTAATCAGGCAACAATATAGGTTTAGGAATCAGCAACACTTATATATAAATATTGCTAATTTACAGGCTTATACAATTGCTCAAAAGTAAATAAAAGTCAGTGGAACTAACCTATATTAAATATATAATACATGCTAGTCTACAAAATATGTGTTATAGTTAATGAGCTGTAGAGTTAAATTACCATTTTGTATAATCTTATTGTTGTTGAAAACTATTCTCTTATTATTCATTGATAAGACACTTTAACATTTATAGTGTCAATCTATGGTGGTCATATGACCTGTATTTTACCTGTTACAGTACCCGGCGATAAATATTGCACATCGAACTTTGGAAAGAGACAATCGGATAATTTCGGCTTCGTAGAGCGTTATCTCTGTCCCACACTACCTATGTGACGTTTAGTCAGTCGTTGTTCAAGTACGATAGAGTGCAGTCGCGTCCAGATCAAAATAATTATTTAGAGTTGATAACACCCACAAATTTAAATAATTTAAAGTTGTAATATGGCATCTTTCGGAAAAAGAGGGAAACCTTTACGAGGTCAGTCACGTGAAATTATCTACAATGTTTATAAATACTTTGTAAGCGAAGCTGATAGATTTAAAAAAAAAGTAGATGAAAATGTAAGTTGTTATTTTAAGAAGATTCAAGAGCGAGTTGCAAATGCCACTGGAATTTCAAGAAGACCTTTGAACAATATATTAAACGAAGTCAGTACTGAAACACATTCGACTGAAATTAAGTTCAGCACTCCAAAAAAAGGGAGACCAAAAAAGCAATTTCGTTTGGATATGGACGATTTTGATTACGATGTTGTTCGAAGAATGGTGTATGATTTTCACTTACGATTTAATGAACTGCCAACAATAAAATCATTAAAAGCTAAGTTATCTGCAGCTATTAATTACAATGGGTCTGAAAAAACGTTGAGAAAAATACTTCATGACATGGGATTTCAGTTCACTAAAATGGAAGATAATCGAAAAATTCTAATGGAAAAGCACGACGTTAGTCTCAAACGAATGGAATACCTTAATAAAATACGCGAATTTCGCGAAACAGGAAAAAATATCGTCTACATGGATGAGTCATATATACATGCATCCCACACTAAAGGGAAATTTTGGAGTGACGATAAGAAAAAAGGAGTAAAAAAGCCAATTTCAAAAGGTCAACGTTTGATAATAGTTCATGCGGGAAATGAAAAAGGCTTTGTACCCGGTGCTTTTTTAACGTATAAATCCACGGACACTACAGGTGACTATCACAATGAAATGAATAATGATAACTATGAGAAATGGCTGGTTAACCAATTAATCCCAAATATACCCAGTGATTCTGTTCTAGTTATCGACAACGCACCCTATCACAACAAATATGTTGAGAGACCCCCCCAACTCAAACACCATTAAACGGGAAATGATCAACTGGTTAAACAGACATGAAATTCCAGTTGATCCAAAATTAACAAAAACCCAGATTTACGCTATTATATGTCAGCACAAGGAGAGGTATACAGAGTTTTCTGTGGACAAAGTACTTGCCGAACATGGGCACACTGTGTTGCGATTGCCACCATATCATCCGGATTTTAATCCAATTGAAAATATATGGTCTCAACTGAAAGGCTATGTAGCCTCTAGAAATGTGGGTATGAACTTAACTACAGTAAAAACATTATTGACTGAAAAAGTAAACATGATCGGCGCTGAAGAGTGGAAAAAGGTTTGCGATCATGCAATCAAATGTGAGAATGAATATAGAAGCATTCAACACAGTTTAGACAATTACACTGATAGATTAGTAATAAATACGGCTGATAGTGACAGTGATATTGACCTCTTTGAGAGCACAGATAGTGAAATGGAAGTAATTGAGAATTAGAATTATTATTATTTTTATTGCAATGTTTCATTTTAGCAATAGGTATAATGGTGTTTATTATGTACACTAAAGCTGTAATGTTCCAAAATAATTAAATACGTAAACATAATGTAAACATGTTTTTTTATTTTATTTTACCCCAACCTAAAGCCATCACTTATAGAAAAATTAGTGTATTTTATACAAAGAATAAAAATATCAAAAGAAGCAAATCATACTTGTTTTAACAGCTCCTAATAGGTACCGGACTGTTTGTATTTTGTGCGACAGAGATAACGCTCTACGAATCTGAAATTAACCGATTGTCTCTTTCCAAAGGTCGATGTGCAATATTTATCGCCGGGTACTGTACTCCAGTTTTCGCACTACAAAAATATAAAAAACCTATAATTCGCAAAATTTATTCACAAAATTGAATATGGGATATATAAAGTTCTCGTATTTTTACAAATTTCAGTTTAGACTGGCAAACTTGGCTATACATAAATATTGTGTCTGAACCACCGTGGCTGTTTGACTTTGAATTTGTTCATTCATGTGTTCAAATATCAGGTGGGGGTGCATGTGCAGTGCGTATTCTTAGAGATTTTTATACATTTACTTCTTAAATTGAAGATCTTTTAAATGCTGTTTCCTGTAACAAGTAATATAGTTTTTAAAATAAAAGATTTTGTTTATTTTGTTGTTTTAATTGTCTTCATAAAAAAGTAGTTTTAATACCCATATTTTTGATGCTGATAACCCTTAATTCAAGAAGAAGTAGATGGCAACCCTATGTCAATTCCATTAGGGTTATAATTTATTGCCAAAAAAGCAATAAATGGATTAAATTTTTTATACAACTATATTATTTCTTTTTTCTTTCAGGTTGTATTGGATGTGAATAGGTCATTGAAAAGGTTCCCTCCAGGCATTCCATATGAACAGCGAGTGGCTCTACAAGACCAGCTCACTGTTCTTATCCTACGAGTTATCATAAAGTACCCACACTTGAAGTATTATCAGGTATGTTATTTACAGTTTATGCTTATCTTAATTAAATCATTCGATCATAACTAGATCTCTGGGTATAAAGTCATAAAACTATTTATGAATGTTACATTATATTTTCATGTATTTTTGTCTACAATGTTTCTAACAAACTGTTGCTCATGTTTTTCAAGAATTTTGTTAATTCTATAGGATTTAGGATGAGACAAGGGCACAGGTCATTTGTTGTTCAAGAAATATAAAAATTTACACCAAAGATGTGATTTGCACTAGATTGAACATGTTAATGGACTGTTTCTTCTTCAGACTGGCACAAGACAGTGACTATTACTGACACTACAAAAACAGGAACTGATATTATTTTGTATATTTAATAATAAAATAACAAGTCCTTCGATGCAGTAATGGTCACCGGCCTTCAAACTAATAGAATTGTAAAAAGTGGTGAACTGGAACATTTCCTGACTTTTCGTTTAGTTAACATAAGTTGTTTGTTGGTCTGAGTTGCTATCTACCTGTTTGTAACTTTGTAAGCGGTGAGGGAATGCTAAATGTGATGCTTTTATGATGGCTTGCTCTAGAACAAATGCTACTTTGTCGATGCCTATCTCTTACCATCCCTACTTGTCACCATCATGTTCTGTTTAATGGTTAGAGTAGATGGTAAATACACGTAAAAATACATATATAAATTCTGATATATATTATGTAACTAGCTGTTGCCAGCGACTTCGTCCGCGTGGAGTTCGTTTACTCGGCACTGCCCCTCCTTCGTAGGTGATAGTATGATAATATGTAGCCTATATGTTGACCCGATCTATTAGTAATATTCACACAAAATTTGAAGTAAATACATGCAGTACTTTTTGAGTTTACCCTGGACATACATACAGACAAACAGACAAAAATTCTAAAAACTGTATTTTTGGCTTCGATATCTATTGTAGATCACGCCCCAAGTATTCTTTTAAAAAATATTCAATGTACAGTTTTGACTTTCCTACGATTTTATTATATGTATAGATAAACACACAAGCAAAGAAAAGTGAACATCTCTGCTCATCACACAAATGCCCTGTCAGGAGTCGAACCTCGCCCCCATGGTTTGCGTAGTCGCTAACCACTTGACCAACGGGGTGGTAAATAGTTGGTGATGTGTGTGGGGTGTGTGGGTGCAGGGCTACCACGACGTGGCCATCACGCTGCTGCTGGTGTGCGGGGACCGCGCGTCGTTCCCGCTGCTGTGCCGGCTGTCGCACGGGCCCGGGGCTCCGCTGGCGCCCTTCATGCAGGCCACCATGCAGCCCACGCAGCACCTCCTCAACTACATGCTGCCCATCATCAGGCGTGCTGACTCGCACCTCGCCGACTGCTTAGACAAGTATACATATTTCATATATTTTATGCCATTTTTCCTTTAGATTCTTTTAATTACATGTTTCTCTTCATCATAGTAAAATTTAAAGAAACCACTATCACACTGGTTTCCTTATGAAGTAGGTAGAATAAAAGGAATGTTCAAACTTTGGAAAGAAGTTGACCAGTTAGAGAGAGGGCTGGTGACGATAACCATTGATAACGATGATTGCTTACCCTATAGCAATTACTGGGACCGACAAATTTACCTGCTCATTGGGTATTGACTACCACGATCTGCTACTAAGATTTAGATTTTCGAGAAAAACCTGTAAAAAAATCAATAGAAAGAAAGAAAGAAAATATTTATTTGCAAGAATATGGGTGTTACAAGTTGTTAAAAATAAGTTACCAACATATTCTACCATTATATGGTGTGTAAATATTTAAAAAAAATTATCTTTATATAATATTACATTTAAAACATTCTTTCGATTATTTAGAATTACTACCGGATCGGAACGCGGCCACACACTGAGAAGATCCGGCGGAAGAAACTCAGCGGGCTGGTCTTTTTTCTCTATTTTATGTACTTGTTATAAATGTACAATGATGATTTCATATTACAAAAGTTATTTTTATAATTACAAGTTTCATATTTTGTGCAATTAAATTTTTTATAATTTACAAAATGTTCACTATTTACAAAATTTTATAGGTACATTGAAATTTTTAAGGACAATTCAACAAACTTATATTTCTATCCATTAATATTTAATTTTATCGGCTAAAAATTCTTTAATATCATAATAAGTTTTATCTAACAGCAAAACAAACAACTTTTTGCGAAATTTATTTATAGGTAATGATTTAAGACTATCAGGAATATGATTGTATATAATAATAGACATACAATACACATTTTTTGTAAAAATATTTAATTTTTGATTAGGCACATATAATTTTTTACTATTCCTAAAATATGAGTTACCAGTGACTTCAGCATTTGTTTTAAATAACTTTTGGTGCTTTTTGACAAATACGCATACCTCTAAAATATACAAACATGGTAAGGGAAGTACTTTAAGAGACTTGAAAAGTGGTTTACAGGAATGTAACTGATTAACACCACATATTGCTCGAATACATTTCTTTTGGACTCTAAAAATTCAGTGTTCAGTCTTCAACAGCATACTTTTTTGGTTGGTTTATGGATCTTCAGGATTTAAGCTGTATTTAAATGTATAACAAAGGCAAAACGATATAGTTTTTTTGTCGGATTCATATACATACATTTTTTTGCAATAAAATATAAGTATTATCTTTCTTTATAGGACAGCACTTTGTATTTTCAGTCAACCTACATTATAAGTGACTAAGATAAAAACAGTTCTCAATTAGTATACTGTGTGGGATGAAAAAATGTTTACTTACAGATGTATACCACGAAACGATTGAAAGAATCTCCTAGAATAGAGATAGCTTTTACATGTGCACAAAAATAAATATGACGGCGCGCTGATTATTGATTAATTATAAATTACGAAAGTATTGCATACGATTTACGATATGTCAACATCAATTAAGATTCATTCGATTTTGTAATCGATAATATTAAAAGTTTTTCCTGTGTTGGTCCCGGGCTCCTATGAAAAATAGGTCAACTGCCGTTCGGCCAGGCAGGTCGTAAAAGGCGACTAAGTGGTTATGCCCGTCACTACCATCGTGACTACTAGGTGGTAGAGTTCTGTATCAGCTCGACCGGGTCTGGTACCTCCGCCTTACCTATTTCTGCCGCAATAGCGTCGGTGCTGGTCACTGTCGTGTTCCGGTTTGGAGGGGAAGGTAGCCGGTAAACTTATGTATGTGGCATTAGACCTCGCCACAAGCAACGCACCATTAACATGTTTGGTGTCTATAGGCGATGGTTGGCTCTTCCCTTGGGAGACCTTGCTAGGCTAGGCTTGTTTGCTATCTTATGATAGAAAAAAGTATATCAAAAGTTACTAAAATAAGAGCGGGTAACCCCGAATAGAGTAGTAGATGTCTTTTTTTTTATGTCATAAGATAGCAAACAAGCAGGTGGGTCTCCTGATGGAAAGAGTCAACCATCGCCTATAGACACCAAAGATGTTAATGGTGTGTTGCTATATTGTGGCGAGGTCTAATGCCACATGCATAAGTTTACCGGCTACCTTACCCTCCAAACCAGAACACGACAGCGACCAGCACCGACGCTCGAATAGGTAAGGCGGTGGTACCAGACCCGGGCGAGACAATGCAGAACTCTACCACCTAGTAGCCACGATGGTAGTGACTCGATAGCCAATCGGTCGCCTTTTACGACCTGCCTGGCAGAACAGCAGTTGGCCTATTCTTCAAAGGAGGCCGGGACCAACACAGGAAAAACTTTTAATATTATCGATTACAAAATCGAATGAATCTAAATCGATGTTGACATATCGTAAATCGTATGCAATACTTTCGTAATTTATAATTAATCAATAATCAGCGCGCCGTCATATTTATTTTTGTGCACATGTAAAAGCTATCTCTATTCTAGGAGATTCTTTCAATCGTTTCGAGTTAGTGGAGCGCCTGGGGGTTTTCACCTCGGATTAGAGTTATAGTGAATGAATTAATATGATCGATGTGGGATATTGTTTTTACACGCTTTTTATTAACTTCACCTGTATGTTTGTATGTTAATTTGTATGTTTGTTTGTATGTTTGTTTGTAACCGACTTCTTTGGGCGCGATTTTGACCAACTTTAAACGGCCAGATTTCGTTCAAACATTGTAGATTTATCGAGGACCGATGACAATACACTAATTTGATAAAATTATTCCATTTTTAACCGACTTCAAAAAAAGGAGGAGTTTGATGCGGAATAATTTCGAATTGGTCCCATAAAAATTTGATTCAGGTAGGCCCAGTAGTTTTTGTTTCATGAGCATTTTTTATTTATTGTACCTATCTCGATGTCTGAAATCAAATCTCGCTATTAAATTTGATCCACTTCCCGGTTACCGATTGAGCTGAAATTTTGTATACGTATGTTAATTGAATGACAATGAAACCTTATTATGACATGGAGCTGATCTGATGAATCTGAATCGGAAGGTGACCACAGGAACTTAATAATTAAATGGTTAAAAATCGGTTAATAACAAGACTATTGAGTTTGGCCTCATTTGATTCATGTTGACGAGCACTTTGGTGCTTGGTGGTGACTAGGATCCTGCAGGGTCCGATGATGTAGCTAGAAGATGGTCATAGGAGCTCAGCAATTAAATAACACATCTCTATCGAGTTTGGGCTCGTTTGATTCGTGTTGACGAGCACTTTGGTGCGGTTGGAAACTAGTTGTAAAAGGAACTACTCTTAACAAAAGTATTTGTTCTACGTCTGTAAAGTCGGTCAGTTCAAGAGGTAAAGATATAACTTCCATGTTGTTCCAGTAGGCCTGAGAAGGAACTTTTCTTTTTTTTATGGTAGTCGAGCAAAAAAAAATCAAGACGTGCTTTAACTAATGACGTCTGTTGTTTTGGATATAATAATTTCTTACAGATTGTACATGGTACTTCAGCAAATTGATTTATGGTGCTTATAAAATTACGCTCAGTAATTGAACGAAGTCTTTGTGATGTCTGACGCGCTACCGCTAGGCGGTTCTCACGTGGCTGAGCAGACTCAATTGCTGTACGGTTTCGTATCACTACTAATCCACGAGCTCTCTGCTCGGCGGACTCCTTAGCTAAACGCTCCTCAATGAGACCAATTCTATGAGCCTTCTGCTCGGCAGACTCGTTCGCTAGTAGTTCTCTCGCTAGTCGCTAGTTCGCTCAATAATGAGAACAACTCTAATAGCTCTCTGCTCAAAAGACTCATTCGCTAGACGCTCTTGGATCTTACCGAGTCTACTTCTACCAAGGCTGGGCCAAAGCGGGCTTACAAGCATGGGCCAGAGATAGACAGCATTGCGCCAAGCATGGCCCATATCTGGCCCCGTCGTATTGTCCTGTATGGGAGTAAGACAGGAACGCCTTGCACACTTACACACACACACACACACACACATATGTCTATAAGCTTGTAAGTAGTTCCGTGCTTCTACCGCGGCACTCGACTAGGTATGCGCATTAGAGTTTGCAACAGTCTCTGCGCATATAACTTAGATTTCACGAGCCACGAAGAGTCCGCCACCGTCTTTGTGACTGAGTTTAATTGACTGAGTAAAAAAACAAAAAAAAATAATTAAATGTACATAATATTTATAGATATAGATATATCACCATCCATGTTAATTTTACATGGATATATATAGATATACAGTCTTGTAGTTTTCGTTTTTTATTAATTGTAATTAAACGACACTGAATTTATTAGCCATTCGCATTCGATGATCTACAATTGCCGATTAGAATTTTAAAAAATAACTCAAATAATTGATTTTTTCATAAGTTACAGTGTTTCCGGAGTTTCATACATGACGGACATGAAATTTTTTTGACCTATTTTCATATTTTTTTCCGTTTCTATTGCACTAAATTAATTTTTAGCAAGTATAGAATTAATCTCCATTAAATTATCTCGACAATAGTATGCAAAATATCTTGATTCCGTTAACTAACAAGGCTATAATACTAAAAATAGTTGCCAAAATAAGGCGAAAAAAATTTCCTAAGGTGGTATCAAGAGTCTTCGCAACCGGCGTATGTGTATGAAAAGAGTGATGAATGTGGAGGAAGCGAGACAAGCCTGCAAGGATCGTAATGTAAGGCACTCGGTTCTCTCTGCCTACCCCGTAAGGGATCTGGCGTGAAGATATGTATATATGAAAAACAATTTCGATCGTAAAGCACTCTCTGATGCTTCGCATCATGAGTCGTGCAATAGTTTAAAATTAAAAAAACAAGTTATTATAAATAAACCAAACTAAAAAGTAGAAAATAAATAATAGTTTAAAAAACTAAAAAACACGCTTTTTATAGAAAACCGAACTAAAAAATAGAAAATAAATTTTAATAAATTTAAATTAAGAATAGTGTTAAAAATTTCAAAATGTGAATAAAAAAAATAATTTTATTTTAAAAAAAGCGTGGGGTGCTTTTTAAGATATTACCGAAATGATAATCACTCTACTCATATGTGTCAATAAAATATTTATAACTATTGACACCATGCACCCCACGCCTTTTTTTAAATAAAATATTTTTTTTTTATTCACATTTTGAAATTTTTAACACTATTCTTAATTTAAATTTATTAAAATTTATTTTCTATTTTTTAGTTCGGTTTTCTATAAAAAGCGTGTTTTGTAGTTTTTTAAACTATTATTTATTTAAATGGCGAGTACCACGAGTAATGGCGGTCGTAATTCTGTTGAAAGCTGCCACACGAGGTGAACGCATGCTAACCTATGGATATTAATCTAGTTTAATCTTGTTGATTGTATGTGATTTAGTGTAAAAGTGTAAAGTAATCAAATAATAAGACGTTAGATAATACGAGTGTGCACTTATTTTGAAATTCCTGTCGTCGCAACTCTCACGATGGATACTAACCATAGATAAATATGTGTATTACTATAGATATAGATAGGCAACTTTCTAAATCTATAATGGCGTACTACTGGCGTCATCTATCTTATAGCATGAGAACTATTTTGTTTCGGCAGCTTAATATAGGTACCTACTTTTTTATTGAAATTTTAATAGTAAATAGGAATTTATCAAACACTATACAGTGTGCCATTCAAACAAAATGTAACTCTGACAAGTCCTTTTGCAACTTAGTTTGATTGCCACGCTGTATAATGTTATATATTGAGAATTAAAACATTCATATTATAATTTAAGATTTTATTAACTCACAATAAATAGCACAATATATTAGTTTTGTGTCACGATTAAGCAATCCGCAGAATAAAAGTTCAAACTCAACGAAAATAACACTAATACATACAAAACAAATTGAATTTCAATATTAAAATGCGCACGAGTATCAACATTTAACACCATGACGACGCCATTTGTAATTGTGTTGTTTTTTGTTTGATAGATTGGCCAAACTTTGTTATTTTGAAAAATAAGCGTATTTACCACAAAACAATACATGTTTATAGTTCAGATAGTTAAAATATATAATGTAATGTAATATCTTATTTAAAAATATATATTTAAGACATTAAAAGTTTATTTTTAATAATCGTATGTAGTGGCAAAAACCTTGAATCCAGATCTTAAGTCTTTAGAAATAAAATCTTTTTCAATTCGTGTCCTAAATGACGCTATTTTCAAAACAATTATCAAATATTTTATAGTACTAAATTACCATAGCATGATACTAACTGCCAAAACCGCTATGAGTCCTCTTATGACAAATAGAATAACTATTATAACATGTGTTTAAAAAAATCTCCTTGAATAATAATAATGTTATCGAAACGATAGCTGGGTGTTTAATTTGAAAGGAATGGGACGTATATTTTTAGGAGTGTGCTATTATTATTATCAATTTAATTATTGGAAACACAAAACAGTTATTCTATAAAAGTAGGTTTCAACCACCGACTACACAACCCATAGACCCCTAATAACAGGCGAATGGCTTCTGCCAACACATCTGACTTATAGTTCCGATGTAAATGTCCATGCACCAATACCCAATCAGTGTCGACCAATCAGATTCTCTGTACATCACTATCTTTCACTGTGGCCTTGAGTAAGCCAATCACGATGTTGCAGCTCAGCTCAGCTAGTTGCCAGAATACATTCAATACGGAAAATCGAACATTAGGCGTCTATGGGCTGTGTGGTCGATGGTTTCAACAAATTGTACAATTAATTATCAACATTGTTTTCACCTTCAAATTATCTGGGTATTTCTCTCTCTTGGTTCTCTTTCATGTGAATTGCTTGATGCATGATAAATCGCTAAAACGATATATTTTGAGCAATTACACATTGGATCCGATCAAATAAATGAATAAAGTAAATCCGGGGAAATATGAATCTGAAAAAATCCAATTTACTTCAAAGAAGTTGCGATAAATGCAGAGCACCAGCATTTCAACATTTTCCAAATTTATTACTATGGCTATTTTAGTCCGTCAATATTCAGTTGTGAATTGGAGAATCTCGCATTAAGTAAGTTGAATTCAGTATAATAATAATAAACGTTTATTTTGGTAACATTTTAAACTGTGGCTGGGACACTTATTTTAAGCATGAGGTCTCTGTATTAGGAGAGGCCCTTTCATACAAATAGTTCTACAGCTATGGCAGTACATAAATTTACGGATTCGGGTCGAATAGTTTACCAGTTGATCTGCACATCTTCACTCGCGTGTGAAGTAACAGGTCATCATTATAATACAAATACTCTAGCATACAAATTTTTATTCACTACTCAGACCTTTAGGGGTTGATTTTTAAAACTGTATGCATTCATTTAATCCTCGTTCATGAACAATCTTGCCAAATCTCATTATGATCGTTTCAACTGTTAGCCAAGAATCGTAACAACTTTTTTTTATATCATAGGTAGCAAACAAGTGCTGTCTCCTGATGGAAAGAGTCAACCATCGCTCTATAGACATCGTAGGTGTTAAGGTGCGTTGCTATGTTGTGACGAGGTCTAATGCCACATGCATAAGTTTACCGGCTACCTTACTCCAAACCGGAACACGACAGTGACAAGCAATAACGCTATTGCGGCAGGAATAGGTAAGGCGGTGGTACCAGACCTGGGCGAGACAATGCAAAATTCTACTACCTAGTAGCCACGATGGTAGAGACTCGCCTAGCCAATCGGTCGCCTTTTACGACTTGCCTGGCAGAACGGCAGTTGGTCTATTCTTCAAAGGAGCCTGGATCCAACACGGGGGACAGCTTTAGCATTTATAATATTAGTATGGATAGTAGTAAATTTGCGTTATGCCATGGCGGTGCAGTTTAATGTTTGTCGTCTTGTTAAAATCTCACAATGTCTTACTATCATTTTTAAGGAGCTTGAGTAATAAAGTGTGAAATATGTGAAGATGAAAAGTAAATATATAATACTAAAATATATAATTTTTTTTGACACAAACAAGTCACTGGTAAATAAAAAAGATCGTCAAACAAATGAATATGTGTTTATTCAATGCTGAGCAAATTGCAAGTATTTTGCGTAAGATAAATGTAATGTTTTATGTTTTGGATTATCTGCAAAACCTGAGAGAGTAAGTAGTGATTGAATGAATTTGGTATTCCATCCTCGTTATACGGATAGCAACACACCAGTAACATCTCTGGTGTTTATAGACAATATTTGTCTCCAAACGGAGAGCCATTAGCTTGTTTGATATGCCTGTAATGTTGCTTGCCGCCTGTAATGTTGTCACTGGTACGGCGGCAGGTCGGGCGTGGGCACGATGTTCGCGCTGCCGTGGTACCTGACGTGGTTCGGGCACAGCCTGAACCGGTACAGCGCGGTGGTGCGGCTGTACGACTTCTTCCTGTGCGCGGCGCCGCTGCTGCCCGTGTACGTGACGGCCACCATCGTGCTGCACCGCGCGCCGCTCGTGCTCGCCTGCGACGAGGACATGGCCATGATGCACTGCCTGCTGTCCCGGGTCAGTGTCACGCCTCTCCACTGTGCCATTCACAAAACAAAAACATCATAATGTGATGATAATGATTGGGTGCTCTTAGAAGGTGGTTTAGGAGTCTCCGAAAACGGAATGTTTCAAAGACAATTATGAATCTGGAAAAGCAAGGAAAATCTGCAGGAATTCTCTGCTTAACGCGTAAGGGATCAGCTAATCAGCTGACAGCTGTAACAGTTATTATTTAATAATGGCTATTAATGATCCTAATTTCCCATCACACTTTACCAGGCTTTGGACTGTTAAAGTGAAGTAAAAACTAATTTAGTGTTAAAATGGTATCATGGTGTTATCACTGTATCTTAGAATAATGGGTAAGCTATAATTTTTTTTATATCACAAGTAGCCGGTTTTCCTGATGGAAAGAGAAACTATCGGTTAAATTAGACACCAAAGATGCGCTGCTATCCGTGTTGCTGGATGGCAATGCCACACGCATAAGTTTACCGGCTACTTTACTCTCCAAACTGGAACACGACAGTAACAAGCACCGATATTATTGCGACAAGAAAAAGTAAAACAGTGGTATCTGACCCGGGCGAGAGGTAACAGAACTCTACACTAGGGTGGAGTGAAAAAAACAAAATTTTTTTTCTTAGCCTGGGGGTCAAATTTGTAGCTTATAAAAAACAAAAATTTTTGAGAAAAAATATTTACTCAACATCTTGAGGCAGCCCACTCATTTTTAAAATTAAGAGTAAAAATATTTGCTAACAAAAAAAAATTTTTTTTTGGCTTTTAATCTCTTAAAACATCTAAGAACTAGCAATTATGATCATTTCCAACTCAAATTTTAGTCTAGTGCCCGAAAGAGGAATGTTACTTTTTGGGATTTTAAAAAAAAATTAAAAGTCACAATTTTTTTTTAACTTAGGATTTTTAATTGGCATAAAAGAGGATACTCTGAAGTTTCTAGAACGCCTTTAAAAAATTTTTTTGCAACCAAATATTTTTACTCGTAATTAATCTTAAAAATGAGTGAGCTGCCTTAAGATGTTGAGTAAAATTTTTTTTTCAAAAATTTTTGTTTTTTATAAGCTACAAATTTGACCCGCAGGCTAAGAAAAAAAATGTTTTTTTCACTCCACCCTACTCTACACCTAGGCTAAATGTATTTGTTACTAATTTCATTACAGCTAACGAAATTCAATAATGGCTTAAATGTTGTTAAAACAATTATTTTGCATTAATTTGAGAAAACACTACAACACTGAATTAGGCGTGGTTAAAAATTAGAATCGACCATGTTTACAATAATAATTAATAGTTTAATAAAAAAAAGTACAACTTACACTACACCAAGTGTTCCACGTAAATGCCATTTTGGTCTTTAAGTACATATAAGTTCGCGCACGTTTAAACATGTGTATTTTCATTTTTAACAGAGTGTCACTATCACCACTAGAGATGGGTTAGTACCGATATTTCTCAAGATTAGGTGATACTAATATATTCACTTTGAAATATTATGATATCTCAACTGATATGTCAGTATTAACTAATATTTCCCTGTAATTTGGACCTTAAAAGTAACAGTAATAAGATCTGATACTGATACGGCAGGAAAATATCTTAACTAATATTTCACAGTAATTTGGACCTTAAAACAACAGTAATAACATCTTATACTGATACGGCAGGAAAATATCTTAACTAATATATCAGTATTAACTAATATTTCACTGTAATTTGGACTTTAAAACAACAGTAATAAGATCTGATACTGCAGGAAATACGTCTGTCTCATTTGTATGTACGACGCGGCGTATAATATTAAAATATTTTCACGAATCCGACGGGCGCCAATCTAGTGAATCCGAACTATTCCGAATACCGAATGATATTATCCTATTCATTTTGGATATCCGTTACAGATATTAGGCGAATATGAAATATTAGCATATTACAGTTCGCCGGATTACTAATCCACGAATCCTTTCAATATTACTAATATCTTAGCGAATACTAATATATCAGTCACACCATTAATCACCACCACATTCGCGATAACAAAATTTTAACATTTCATATTTTTGGTTAGATTACGAGTAATTTGGCTACTTCGGCTACATATGCGCTCGACAGCTTTATCATAAAGCGACTATCCTGGCCTGTATAACTATGAGACGCCGGTGGCCGCATGAAAGACCTTGGAAGAGCGGCCCGGGCGCGGCAAGAAAAATCGGCGCGCTTCGTTCTCGTGTCGTGCACCGATGTGCACATGGATATTTATGTCCTTGGGTTCATCAATTAATCTTTTTAATCTCGTTAGCGCCGTCGATTATTGTGCATGGCCACGTTCGATTTAAGTAGCTAGCTCCAAAAAATTTTAGACACTACGGGCATTGGAAAGTTTAGATGTCCTTTTAGTTTTAAATTATAATTCATATCAAGTAATAATAGGCACACAAAAATTTTAATTTAAAAAATACGCTACAGTTACCCGATGACTTACCGTTTGAAGACATCTTGGTGACTGCACAGAAATTGTACGACGAAAACGACCCGGTCGACTTAGAACCTGAAGTAGCAGCTTTGGAGAAGAGAGAGTAAGTCACCTTGTATATTTTTTAAAGATTAAGGATAGCAAATAAGTGAACGGTTCTATTGGTGGAGGGGACTGTTTTATCCAACAGTGCTTCCAAATATTCTTATTGTAGTGTTGCCAACTTTGAGGCAAGGCTTTTGAATCACGTGTAATTTGGCCACTTCGGTTTTGGAATGGAAATATTTTAAAGATACCTGGATTAGGCCAGGTGATTCATCTTTATTAATAAAAGGTTATTTAATATAAAACAACGATTTTAATTTATAAAAATTAGATGCTTTTAATATTTAAATTTAAACTATAATTTGGAAACGCTGAGAACAGTATCTGCCATAATGTCAGATTATATATTTTCTAATGTATGTACCCCATTTGGTGTCAGTGTGGGAGTTTTTTTTATAGAAGAGGGGGCAAACGAGCAAGAGGTGCACCTGATGGTAAGTGATCACCGCCGCCCATGAACATCTGCAATACCAGAGGTCTTGCACTTGCGTTGCCGGCCTTTTAAGAATAAGTAAGCTCTTTTCTTGAAGATCCCTATGTTGTATCCGTTCGGAAATACCCCTGCCGGTAATTGATTCCACAACAGAGTAGTGCAAGGCAAAAAGTCTCGGGAGAAACGCACAGTTGTGGATTTCCAGACATCGAGATGGTGAGGATGGAACTTCAAATTTTGACGAGATGTCCGATGGTGGAATTCGGCGGCAGGAATTATTCCAAACAACTCGTCGTAACACTCCCCATGATAAAGACGATAGAACACGCAGAGTGAACCTACATCTCTGCGTAATGCCAAACAGTCAAGCTGTTCCGAAATAGCCTGGTCGTCAACGATTCGAACCGCTCTGCGCTGTATGCGATCAAGAGGAAGAAGCTGGTATTGGGAAGCTCCGGCCCAGAGATGAGAACAGTACTCCATGTGAGGCCGAATCTGTGCCTTATAAAGTTGAAGGCGATGGGCCGGCAAAAAGTACTATCTCGCTCTGCTGAGCACACCGAGCTTTTTAGAGGCTAATTTAGCCTTGCCTTCCAAATGACCGCGAAACTGTACGTAATTCGATATGTCGACTCCCAGGATTCCGACACTAGCTGAAGCTATCAGGAGAGTATCCCCAAATCGAGGTGATACGACAAAGGGTGTCTTTTTTGCGGTGAACACGCAAAGCTGTGTCTTCTTGGGGTTAAAAGTGACCAGGATTTGACGACCCCATTCAGAGACATCGGTAAGTCGATTCTCAACTTCAGACACAAGCTTGTTTCGGCACTCTTCGACGTGTTACCGAGAAATACCGCTTCGGCCGGAGTATGTAGCATCACCAGCACTGTCATCCGCATAGCAATGTATGTTGCGAATTCGCATCATGTCATTGATATGCAGAGGAAACAGAGTCGGTGATAGCACGCAGCCTTGGGGAACACCTGCATTGACAGATTTAAGGTCGGAGAACGCATCGTCGACAACGATCTTGATGCTCCGGTCAGTCAAAAAACTGGTGATCCACTTGCATAATTTCTCGGGAAGCCCATAGGAAGGCAGCTTCGCGAGAAGCGCTTTGTGCCATACCCGATCAAAGGCCTTCGCTATGTCCAAACTAACTGCCAACGCCTCTTGACGGACTCAACTGCTTCCGCCCACCGATGAGCTAGGTATACTAGAAGGTCACCAGCTGAACGGCCGCGACGGAAACCGTACTGACGGTCGCTAATCAGCTGGTGCTCTTCTAAATACTTGAGGAGCTGAAAGTTGATGATCGTCTCCATAATTTTGGAGAACAAGGAGGTTATGGCTATGAGCCGATAGTTAGACGGATTAAAGCGATCTCTTTTTTTAGGAATGGGATGAACCAAAGCTGTCTTCCATGAATTCGGTACCACGCCGAGTGAGTAGGAGAGCCGGAATAGGCGTGTTAATACTGGCGCCAACTCTGGAGCACACACTTTTAGCACAATCGAGGGGATGCTATCCGGCCCACTCAACTTGTGGATGTCCAAGGAAAGTAGTGCTTTACGCACAGATGACTGCCGAAATTGTAGTTCTGGCATGGAACTATCACACTGCGGGATGGTAGGCGGTGCGTTCGCTTGGTCGTTCAGAGTCAAGTTGGCCGCAAAGAAGGAGCCCAGGAGATCGGCCTTCTCCTTTGCGGTATGGGCCAAAGCGTCATCGTCTCCGTGCAAAGATGGAAGTGAGGGCTGTGAGAAACTCCCTAAGACAGCCTTGGCGAGAGACCAGAACGCACGGGTCCCTGAAGGAAGGCGAACTAATTTTAAGGCTAATGGAATGAAAAGTTCCATGCCCTGCAGCACCACATCAGCGATAGAGTCAGCAACGACACTCGGATCATCCAGCTTGAAGCACAACCGCCCCCATGGGTACGACGCAAAAAAAGACACCGCATCCCGTCCCAATCTGCTGATTTATAGTGCCAAAAGCGACGACAGCCTGCTAAAGGAGACCGTGATAGGCGCGAAACCGGCACTTTACTCCGGATCAGGCAGTGGTCTGACGAACCAATTGGGACGTCCACAGATACCTGACAATGGTCCGGATGAGAGGTCAGCAGAAGGTCCAACAGTGAAGGCGTATGGTCATCCACATCGGGAACTCGCGTGGGCGAAGTTACCAGTTTGTAAGACCATACGCCAAGGCAAAATCGTGAACAGACCTCCCCGCATGATCGGTGGTGCGCGAACAAAGCCATTCGGCGTGGTGGGCATTAAAATCGCCCAAGATCACGATCTCTGCGGAGGGGGTCTGCTCTAACACGGAATCTACAGCCGTTTGTAAATGCTCAACGAGTCGGTCAACTTCAGTATTCCCGCTATGGGACCTGTATAGGCACGCGTAGCTGCGTGGATGGTCGTCGCAAGCCACGCGTAACCAGAGGATGGATAGGTCCTGACCTTCAAGTCTGCCGAGGTGCCGGTAACAGATATCTTCTCTGACGTATGCGCACACACCAGCCCGCGGTACAAAGGAATGTTCCAGTTTGTACCCCGGGTAGGAGAGGTAGGAAGTATCAGCCGGAGAAGATATCTGTGTCTCGGTCAAGAAGAGCAAAGCTGGCTTCGCTGTCTCGAGATGGTAGTGGACGGCGTTCAAGTTGGAATGAAGCCCCTAATATTACAGAAATCTACAGTAAGCGTGGTAGGGAGTGTCATGGTTTTCTTGCTTTGTCTGCCCCGGACAGGATTGTTTGTGAGTGCAATTTTGCCCCCCCTCAGAATACGCGGGGCAGCCTGAGCATCCGTGATCTGGCTGAAATCCAGAGCACGGATGCCCAGAGGGAGATTCTCCACTGCTGGTGCAAGTGGTACCCCCCTGGGGTAGATTCTGTTTTAATTGCGCATTCGTAGTGTACGTGGGGGGGGGGGGGGCTCCGGGACACACAAACCGAACGAAACGCAGCAGCAGGGCTGCTACTTTACGTCGGTGTCAAGTGAGAGAGTGGTATCTCCCCGGGCGTGCAGTATGGCACTACCACTAATTTGGTTGACTGACTGCACCAAACAAACAAAAAATTATCCAACCAGTGGGCGATGGGGTCGTCACATCCTTATACATCTGAAATGTCCCTTTGAATTCAGATAGCAAAGACATGTATAGAATTTAAGAACTTAACACACACACACACACACAATTCTATTTTTTCATATTATGATTTACTTAGATCTTTTTGAAACATTTATGATTATGATTCACATGTTCAATCTTAGGGTGACCACATACATCCGAATTGCTTCTCTAAATTCATAGTCGGAATGTATAATTTGATTTCGGTGTTTGCGTGCTCGTGTGGCCTATATAGAAATGGAAAAACGAGTATTATAAAATTAGGTATTATAATCTTAATATTTCAGAGAAATTTGAGTAAATCATAATCTTAAAAAAATAAGAATCTGTGGATTGAGTACTTAAATTATATGCATTTCTATGTTTTCCGAATTAATAATTAAATTCAGAGATACATTCCAGATGTATGGGGCCGCTCTTTATGTTCGATTAAAAAATACAAAATTAAATTTTATTCTATAAATTAGGTTTTAAGATATGATTCTGATTAAAAAGCTCGGGTTCTGTCGAGGCTAAATTGATGTGATATTCGTGGGAATTCCATATCAATGTGTTTTTTATATCGTAATGTATCAAATAAACACATGGCTTTCTTCACGAAAAAGACAAGCATCACCTATAGATACTGTTACGTACCTCGGGTTCGTAATTGTAAGAAAACACCACTTATATTAAACCGTGTGTTTACAATACAAAACAAACAACACAACACAACGTAATACTTAAATACTCTGAATAACACTAGTCGCTCACTGTACTAACGCTAAACTTAACCGATTACACAATAGAACATTCGCTTCGCACTGGTCACTTTCAAGTATGGCTCTCGATCGCTTGATAAAAACTGTCTTACATTCGTCAACACATCTCTATTTATACCCAGGGTAATGTTCTAAAACAATCGCGAATGTTTGTCAATCATCTCGTAAATAATAGATAATTATTGTAATCAACTTATGATAAACAAGTTATGACTCATAAATCCTAGTACACGCTACTTTCAACCTTATGCCCTATACTACAAAGTCCATTTTGCCATAGTTTAGGTCAACTATTTGTTTGTCAATAGGAGTAGCTATCTTTTTCTTTTATTTCTAGATCTCTCCAGCGTTCCAACTCTACACGTTTCGAGATTATTCGTAACAATACTATAGATATTAATGATGGTTGCTGTCCTTGTTGTGTTATGTCCATGTGTCCGCATGGTCCTTGTGGTAGGGTCTTAAGGCGATAACATACGCCAAACTACGAAATATACTTCTCTTTGAAAGCCTACTTCTCCTAAACCGTTAATCCAATAATTTAAATAAAATATACATTGTACGTAAAATATAATTAACTTTAAATTTTAAGTTCGTTTTTTCAAATTTCATTGTTATATTTGACGAAAGAAAATCGAATATCTCTCTTATTTTTACGCAAGAATTTTCTTATAACTTCTAAACTACTGAAACGATTTTGGTGATTTTTTCACTTTGTTACAGACAATTTATTGCTTTATAAAATTTAAGTTCAACATTTTACAAAATCATTATAGTGTGCCATTAAATCAATAAAAACCTTATTATTTCATTCGCGGACAGCGCTCGCTCCGAAAGTCAGTCTCCCGATAGCGTTCGTACGAGGAGGCTGTGTCGCACGTCAGCGTATACCGCTCTCCACATTAGAGTCAAAGAGTAATAATACAGATAGTGCGTTTGGCACAGTAATAAGGTTGTCGTGTTTAAAAATTGGACATTTCGCTTACGCTTGAACGTTTTTTATAGTAGATAATAAGTTTGGAGCAGGAAGGCTGATTTTTTACAGAGGTTGTTCTTATGATGTAATTTAATCCCTTAAAGAGGTAAAAGGGGCGTTAATGATTGTTTTAAAAAATATATATATTACTTAAAATTTAGTATTAATGCTTTTTAATACGATTAAATAAATACGCATTTTTGAATTTCATCCCATAAAGGGGTAAAGGGAGAGTTAATTTTTGTATGAAAAATGAATTGTTTGTCGTAGAAATTACTAAAAATTTAGTATTTATGCTTTTTTAATACAATTAAAGAAATTCATATTTTAGATTTTTTTTTAAATTTCATCCATTAAAAGGGTAAGTGTATAAGTTTGTATTAAAATAAAAAATTTATATTATCTAAACTCTCATAAAATGTAGTACCTGCTTATTCAATTCAATCCAAATTAAAGAAACATGCGCGTGATTAAGTTCGGAGTTTCATCCCTTAAAGGAGTAAAAATGGGTGTTACAATTCATATGAAAAATTAAACGCTCATGGTCAACATAACTTGAAATTTGGTACTTATGTTCTTCAACACAATTTAAAAATTATATATTTAGGGATTTCATACATTTATTCCTTAAAAGGGTAAAAAAAAGGGTTTGTATTAAAAAAATCGATTGTTTATTGTAGAATATTGTAGAAATTATTTAAAACTTAGTATTTATGTTTTTTAACACAATTAAATGAATACGAGTTTAGTGTTTTTTAAATTTCATCCCTTAAAAGGATCAAAAGTGTGGTTAAGTTTGTGTAACAAATAAAATTTGTTTCATCAAAATCTTTTCAAATTTATTAGTTATGCTCTTTACTTCAATTACATAAACGTGCATGTAAGGAAACTTTGAGTTTTATCTCCTAAAGAGGTAAAAGAGGGTATTAAGGGGCTGAAAGCACTCGCACTATTGCACTCGGTTCTCTTTGCATACCTCGTAAAGGGACTGGCGTGAATATATATCGTCGTTGTTGTTGTTTTAGCAATAACCAGGACCGACTGCTTTATGTGCTCATCCGAGGCATGGAAGTGGTAACACACCAACCGCCAGACTCCAAGCTGCTACTGAGATTTTTGAATTTTCGAAAAATACCTTAAACCAAACTTCAGGTTATCCCCTTGACTACGATATTACTACGCAGTTATTATAATCATTAGTTATTTTTTTCGACCTTGGTTTTTTGCAACACATCAACCCGGTTTTGGAACTACCACGTTACATATTCCTGCCGCAATAGCATCGGTGTTTTTAACTGTCGTGATTCGGTTTTGAGGGCAAGGTAAGCATATGCATGTAACATTCTAACCCTGCTACAAGAATAGCAATGCACAATTAACATTTTTAGTGTCTATAGGCAATGTTTATATGTTTCTATCAAGAAAACTGTTTACTTGTTTGCTATCATAAGAAATGAAATATATATAAATTAAATATATTATACATACAAATAGTATAAATTAATCAACCTGTTTAAAACTTTCCTTTAAATTTAATTGAAAGCATACAGATATATTTCTAAACAAAAACTTAAATTTTTAAAGGTTATTTAAGAGATCACTTTTTACAAAATCACATTTTAAAGGTTTTGTTAAAATTGTTAATTGTACGTATTAAAATAAAATGCTACACGAGATGTATTGTATATTATAAGATAATAGGATACGTAACAGTCATGATTGTGTAAAATTGTCATATAAAAATTCTTTTGTCGATTTTCGATATTTACTTTTTTCTCTTTCGATATTTATCGTTTTTATAAAATGAATCGATAAATGACCGATTATCGGTTATGGGTTTTGAGTTTGCTAACATTCATTTGATTCATGATGATAAAAGTTCATATAGGTAAACAAAAATGTTAAAACGTATCTGCACCCACTGTATATAGTCTTTGACTTTTGGAGATATCGGCGTGCGGAATAGTATTTACGCTGCGCCTGTCACTAACTCAAGGTCGTTCGCAGGTGTAATCGCCTTAATGCTCCATGCATAAGGTTATTGGTTACTTTTATGTCAAATCGGAACATGACGATGTCAAGCATTGATGCTATTGTGACAGGAATGGTTAAGGTGGTGATACCAGACCAGGGTGGACAGAGCGGAATTTTACCACCCAATAGTCATGTTAGTAGTGATTCATACGGTCAACCATTTGCTTTTCTTGAATTGCTTAGTAGAACGGCAGATGGTCTATTTTTAGAGTTCCGTACCTAAAGGTAAAAACGGGACTTTTATTACTAAGCCCTCCTCTATGTCTGTCATCAAGCAGCATTTCATAAATTGTGATAACTAGAAAGCTGAAATTTTTGCAAAATATGTATTTTCTTTACCTTATAACAAATAAATACAAACGTAATTTTTTAGCAAGTTTTTATTCGATATTAATAAAAAGGTAGAAATTTGAATAGGGATGGTGCGGAATCCCTTCGTGCGCGAGTCTGATTTGCACTTGGTCGGTATTTTATAGGGCGTGCTTACCGACATGGGGGAGAAATTGATAAGAATGTATGTTGTGTTGTTGTGTAGAGAGGAGCAGCGTCGTCTGGACGAGGAGCGCATGCGCAAGCGGCGGTTGGAGCGCGCGGGGCGCGGGCGGGTGTCGCGCGGCGGGTGGGCGGGCGCGGCGCGGCGCGCGGCACAGCTGCTGCCGGCCGCGCTGCGCTCGCCGCCCGCCGCGCTGGCGCTGGCCGCGCTGCTGGCCGCCTACCTCTACTACCGCCCCGACCTCTTCAGGTAGCGCCGCGCCTTCCAGTTTGTCCTCTTCCGCTTCTAGCCGCAGCCGCCGCCGGACATCCGCACCGCGACCGCCCGACAACCGCAACTCGACTGCCCGACTGTTCAAGCGCGATCACCCGTCGAACACGCCTCAAAGTTTAAGTTTTTTTGCACAGATCTAATGCTAACTCATTACCTAACACGTGATTATCTTGTCTTTTTGCATTCCTTGCAAAATTAATTCTCGACTCACCGATATACCTTTAACTTTATTACAATATGTACTTGAAATTCGCTGCAAAATATCTACCCTAACTCAGATTCTAGCGACTAGAATTTATGTTCTTGTCAATGACTACTTTATAATGAGCTAATTTTCATCATAAATGATAAAACAAAATATAAAGTTACAGATTTAGCTCATTACTATTATAATAGTAAAAATTTCAACATTTATTTCATTCTGTTTTCTGATATTTATAAATATATTATAAATTATATATATATATATATATATATATATATATATATATATATATATATATATATATTCCGATTTCTGTTATTTATAAAAATATGGATTATTCTTATCGTTTTATCTATAAATTAATATCTACCAATTTACACACAATTATTTCTATTTTGACCTTAAGGCAATAATTTATTACAAAGACTCAACAAAAAAATGTTATACTAATAAATTTAAACCAACGACCTTACTTCGAGCCGGCACATTGTAACCGATAGTGCCACATATCACTTAATTCGACGTGTCGAAATTCTTTTTTATTTTGTAATATATTCCGTCAATTATACTAATTACGAAATATACATACGTATGTACTAATTAAATGAGTTCATCGTCACAAACGAAATTTACATTTATAATATTGACCAATACAGTATTTCTAACTATACAGAGTTACTTCTAAAGATCCTGCTAAATTTTAAAATTAAGTACTTAATTAGTACTTAATTTTACAATTTGAGTAGAATAATTAGCGCGCTATTTGAGATAACCAATGAGCTCGCGCTGTTTGAATTAGCCAATGAGCTCGCGCTGTTTGAATAGGCCAATAAGCTTGCGCTCTTTGAATTGACCAATGAGCACACGCTGTTTGAACTGCCCAATGAGCACGCGCTTTTTGAATTGACTAATGAGCGCACGCGGTAGTAGAGTTGGCCATCACATTGTACTAACTTAATCACTCGGATGTCATTTGTTACACATACGTTTTTTATTATTACAATAGTAATAAACTGATAATAAATTATTGCCTTAATGCGTTCGAATTTACTTATTAGGTGACGTTGACTATTCGGATTTTTAACCCGCGTCGTTATCTAAGTTTGATTGGAAAAGTAGGATTTAATAATAAAACAGTACAAATGTCTGTTTTAATATTAAATCCTACTTTTATCGTCTTTAAATATATATATATATATATATATATATATATATATATATATATATATATATTAATTTTCTTTGTATGCGAAAACCGGGTGTACGTATCTGAATATGATTCAAGGTGTATGGTTCTTAACGTAAATCCATTACCTTACCATGAAAGGTGCAATAATTTTCTCCCTTAATTATAATAATATTTATTTTATAATTTTTAATCACTATCTTATTCTTAACTATTTTGAAAGTACTTTTGATCTATCGGTCAATAAGCCAATTTAGAGTACTTGGTTAATTTCGTGTGATCACAAACAAAGCGGTTGGCTCTGCATCGTTTTAATGAATCTTTAAAACAAAGGACAAACTGGAATTTTGATGGAATTTGGACAAATATACTTTATATACTTGTCAGTATATAGAAGTTATATTTGAACAAAAACTATAGCAGGCTGATAAGTGTTAGTAGATATAATTAGATTTTAAGTTTAAAATTATCACGTGGCACATGATATGTATATTTTTTGAAATACGACTGCACCGGCTGATATTTAGTATAACTTTGACCGAATATCAATTTTTTGACAAACACCTTAGATACAGTTTATTTCAAACGTAAGACTTTTCGTTCTTACGCTTGAAAACAATTACGTTTTCTGTCAGAAAAGTGTTCGCTTTTCTAATTAAATATCGATCTTATACTGTACAATAAGATACTAATAGATAAATAGACTACGAAATTGCAATCTATTACACATATTCTAAATATATATATACAAGGTGTCTTTTACTTGATACGAAAGCCGAAACTAGTTTGTTCAGAATCAGCAGTAGAATCGATTGCAACAGTTTTTGAAGTGTATTATATTTTATTACAAAAATCTGTAAAATAACTGTTTATGTGGACACTCTAGTTTGCTAGTAAAATTTTGTTTATGTACCTAATTATTCTTTACTTGAATCACCTAAATTCTTACCACTGATCCCTTTTGATAGTCAAAAGCCTGTAAGTATGATTGGTAATGTTATTGTTACGTACTCGGGTTCGGGATTGTAGGAAAACACCACTTATATTAAATCCGTGTATTTACACAGCACAACACAACGTAATACTAAAATACACTTTACACAATAGTCACTTGCTGTACTATCACTGAACTTAGAACACTACACAATAGAACACTTCTCGCTTCGCACTTGGTCACTTGATGTATCGTTCTCGATCGCTTGATAAAAACTGCTTTGTGTTTGTCAACATCTCTGTATTTATAGGCAGGGGAAAGTCCAAGCTGGATCCAGAAAAATCTAAATGTATCGGGAAACAATGAATCACTTCTTATCGTAAACATGTTATGAGTCATAAATCCTAGTACACGCTACTTTCAACCTTATGCCATATCCCACAAAGTCCATTATGGCATAGCCCAGGTCAACTATTTGTTTGTCAATAGGAGTAGCTATCTCTTTCTTTTATTTCTAGATAGTTACCGCGCGCGCGCTCCAATTCTACACGCTTCTAGATTATTCGTAACATTATCATCATGTTTAATAGTACCTACCGGGTGTGGGTGATCGGTCCAGTTCACTTACAGGTAGGGTAACCTTACATTTGGGGCGTCACTGATACAACTAAGTCTATCGATAACTCAAAGAGTATTTGTTATTTCCGTTTTATGTAATGTTCTATTTATTGTTCATATCAAAATACGGTTGGGGTATTGCGACTTTTGTATCAAATAAAAGACACCGTGTATATAAGTCTGTTGGCGCAATTACAAATGCGCACTGGATAGATGCGCAGTATAAAGATCGAACACACGCAAGGCTGCGTCAACATAAGCAATATGACCAAGAACACGTATAAGCAATTTTGAGCTTGAATCTGAACTGACCCTTATGTCTATTATGTATAAGCCTAATAAGGATATTTGTCACGGGTCGTGATTTTATTATAGTTACCACGATATACGTGCTCAGTATGCATTTTTGATAGGTGCGAAAAGTTTATACTAAACGCTTTCGTGGGTTCAAATGCGTTGCCTATTGGTGCAACGTGTGCGCGCCATTGAGGCGTCCGCTATTTGCTTTGCAGCACCGACCACACAGCCCATAGACACCTAATAATAGGCGATTGACTTGTGTCAACACATCTGACTTATAGTTCCGATGTAAATGTCCACGCGCCAATGAGTAGTGATTGGGTAATCAATGACGACCAATCAGATGCTTTGTACATTACTATCCTTAACTGTGGCCTTGAGTTAGCCAATTACGGCGTTGCAACCCCACTTCGTCTTACCTCAGCTAGTTGCCAGAATGCATTCAATACGGAAAATCAAACATTAGCCGTCTATAGGCTGTGTGGTCGGTGCTTTGCAGAGTGACAGTTATTAGCAGAGTGCAAGATTGGACGTGTTCACTGTCGTAACATTTTTATAGCCTGCGCAGACGACGGATTTTTGTCCGCGGACCGTTTTGTCCGCTAAAGTAGATCACTTACAACTGTATCGAGTAACGCAAACGAGAGATTAAAAGTACCGAGTACAAAAAGTCCCCCGAATAACCGAGGACATGCAGAGAGCGGACCGGACAAAAGTGCGGGGGAGTCCTCAAAAAGAATAGAACACGTGTGACTAGGATAGGCAACGCATACAGCGGACTTTAGTCCGCGTTGTGCGCTAGAGCGCTGTGCAACAAATGATCGCACACCGTGTGCGCTGAGTTCGCAGTAAATTCGCGGCGGAGTTTTTATTCGCGGAGCGTACTTTTTTCTCCGCCACGGAGAAAAGTCCGTCGTCTGCGCAGGCTATTAAAGTTACAATTAGTGCAACAAGGTGTTTTGTGTTATTGGGGATGAATATCCAGATGTAGTCGCATTTCATTAAACCAATTTTTTGTAATGCGTGGAAGTGTGGTATGATCTCTTTTCTTAGTTTTAGTTCCAGTGCTACAGCACTTAACAAATTCCATGGTCCCAAATTATGTATATGATTTTTGTTGTATAAAAATAGTGCTGTGATGTATAGAATCACATTTGTAATATAAATTTAGTGTATTTTATTTATTCCAAGTTTTATGTTGTCCTTAACGTGTAATTGTCATAACGTATAAGCAAGCTCATTATGTAGGACCAACTCGACCAAATTATAATAAACTTTTCGTTAATTACAATTTCATCAATACATAAATGACAGCATCGTTGCTCGAGCGCTTAGCATGTGCCTAAGGAGGCCAATCGAAACGAGACCCGAATGTGATGAGATACACACACTCAGAAATATAAATATCACAGTTGTGCTCCTTAATTCCTTCCTTCCTATAGTTGTAATACAATAATTATGATAGTCACTCAACTAAAGACAGACAGCATAGAAAATTTAATTATAATAGGTCAGGGCAAAAGTATTTTCGTATTTTGAATGTATTGTTAGTAAACAAACCTCTTTGGCTGTACTGAATGTAACTGGATGGTTTTAATACCATTAAAAATGTGACATCCTGAATATGCAATAAATAAAAAAGCTAGTTCCCGCTATTTTTCAATTGTTTTTCAAGCAAACAAAATGAACGTATGTGACGAAGAAATTCGGTACATTTTAAAGTTTTATTACAAAGAAGGTAAAAATTGTTAAATTTCCTCGTGTTGGTTCCGGGCTCCTTTGAAGAATAGACCAACTGCCGTTCTGCCAGGCAGGTCGTAAAAGGCAACCGAGTGACTATGTGCGTCACTACCATCGTGACTACTAGGTGGTAGAGTTCTGCATTGTCTCGCCCGGGTCTGGTACCACCGTCTTACTTATTCCTGCCGCGATAGCGTCAGTGCTTATCACTGTCGTGTTCCGGTTTGGAGGGTAAGGTGGCCGGTAAACTTATGCATTATTATGGCATTAGACCTCGCCACAAGATAGCAACGCACCATTAACATCTTTGGTGTCTATAGGCGATGGTTGACTCTTACCATCAGGAGACCCATCTGCTTGTTTGCTATCTTATGATATTAAAAAAATGCGACGAACGCCGCGAATAAAATTTGTGCAGTTTACGGACCTAATGCGGTATCAATAAGGGTAGCACAAATGTAGTTCAAGCGTTTCAAGTCTGGAAATTTTAGTGTGAAAGATGAGGTTCGCTCTGGACGCTCTGTCACAGATAAAATCGGTGCCATCTTTGAGGAAGTGGAGCAAGATCGACATATTAGCTACGACATTGCTGAAGAACTGGATGTTGATCATAAAACAGTTTTACGTCATTTACGAAAGTCTGGGTACAAGAAAAAACTTGACATTTGGGTACCACATGATCTCACTGAGAGAAACCTAATACAACGTGTTTCCATTTGCGATTCTTTGTTGAAACGTAACAATTCCGAACCAATTTTTAAACAATTGATTACGGGTGATGAAAAGTGGGTAACTTACAATAATAATGTGCGAAAAAGACCATGGTCGAAGCATTACCAAGCCCCACCGACCGTGGCAAACTCCGGCCTGACTTGGAACAAAGTGATGCTATGTGTATGGTGGGATTGGAACGGAATCGTCCACTATGACCTTTTGCCACCGGGTAAAACTGTCGATTCTGATCTCTACTGTCAACAACTGATGAGGTTAAAAAAAGTTATTGAGAAAAACCAGCAGAAGCTGGTGAATAGGAAGGGCGTGGTGTTCCACGCCAGACCGCACTCATCTAATGCCACCCAGCAAAAAATTAAGAGAGCTTTTCTGGGATGTGTTGATGCATCCTCCGTATAGCTCTGACCTTGTTCCATCAGATTTCCGCCTGTTTCGGTTATTGCAGAACTCTAGGAAGCATAAAGCTAACTTCAATAGAACTTTTTTTAATCAAAAATCTCAAAATTTCTACAGGAATGGGATCATGGCACTACCTACAAGATGGCAATAAGACATTGATAAAAACAGCACATACATGTTATAAATAAAAAAAAATATATCTAAAAAAATATTTGCCTTTGAATGAACAATACGAAAAATTTCTCAATATATTTCTATATTGGGTTTAAAAAGTTCTTCGGATTTAATTTAAGCTGTCATTTAATCTAAGCGCTCATATGCGTTTTAATTTATATGCGCTTTATAAGAGATTGTGAATCTTTAGTATTTATTTTATTTTGTTATCATAACTATTATAACAAGTCTGCTAATGCTTGATAACATAAATAAATGCTAGGTATAATTTTATTTATGAATCCAATATTTATTTTTTAGTTTGGTTTTGCAAATCAAATGGCTGTAGAATTCTCTGTCATTGTAGTAATGTAGTAGTGTTTGGTCGAATCGGTCCATTTCATTAACATCTATGTACTATTTAATTTAAATAAACATCGCTCTACAGAATTGATATATAAAAGTGCTATGAGACTTAATTTTTTTGTTCCTCTGTATTTTAACGTACGAATGCGTGAGAATGAGTTGTATTCTTGATGTGTTTGTTGTATATGAATAATTAAATCGATATGAGTGATTATCAAGTTTGACTGAACAACCAATATTATTTTAAAGATACTAATTTTCAATTTTTTAAAGTAACTGCAAATTGTATTACACAACATAAGGTCTATCGTTACAGATATAACAGATGACTCCAATATAAGGATTTCGCGTGTCTGGAAGATGTATGAAGGACTCCTTTAAAACAGATTAAAAAGTCGAAAACTGGCACGCTTGATATTTTATAGATGAAGTATAAAAATCAAGATAGAGAATACAAACGTCTTCTCCATAGATGTTTGCTTTGTACATTCAATATTCGTAACTAAAATTAGTCAGTTATTATGCGGCGTACAATGTCGCACAAATCACCTAAACCTTTTGTGCCCAAGTCTTAAACTTGATATTCAGTGGTATTGAGTGTAACTATAAAATTACATCAAGTGAGAAATACATATATTTGCCACTTGATATTTTTTGTTTCAGTTATTGTGTAGGGTAGTGAATAAAATAAAATCTTGTATATAAGGATCTGCCTTTCTTAATGTAGAAAGCTTTAATCTAAGATGTTGGAAATTATTATTCTATGTACAGTAGTAGGGGATCCAGGAAAGAGGCTTAAGTTCCTCTAAATCATCTAACTCCACCAGTAAAATTAATAAAACCTTGAGTATCTATTATTCTTACAATTTTAGGATTTACTTCACAAACTATCCTCAAGTTACCCAAAAAAACCTGGATCCTCCACTAATATACAGGCTGTAACAAAATAAACACTAGTTCTTAAGGAGTATAAAGTACACGAAATGTTTTACTTTATTACGTATTCAAGCAACCCGTAAATATATGTTCATTAAATATATCAAGTGTTAGCCTTATTAATCTACTAGCTGACCCGCGCAGCTTGGCCCGCGAGTATATTAATAAGTCTTCCAAATAGCTTTTAATAAAAATTTCATCCCCTATTTCAGCCCTCCAGGGACTGATTTTTGAAAAAAATTAGCCTATGTTTGACCTCGGATCTTCAACTATATCCATGCCAAATTTCATGAAAATCGGTCCAGCGGTTTAGTCATGAAAGCGTAACAGACAGATGGACAGACTTTCGCATTTATAATATTAGTATGGATTTACAATATTGCCCATATTATGGTTATTAACATCAAGGGAAAAACGCAAAAAAAAACGCATTAATTTGCATGGGAACCTCAATATTTTTAACTTTTCTATTTTACCATTACAATAGCAATAGTTACCTATTAAGGTTCAATTGCTACAGCCTTGTGACAGATGGACGTACAGACAGCACTTAGTGATAGGGTCTGGTTGGTTCAATGTGGATACCGTAAAAACTATTTTTTAGTTTTATATTTTAGAACGTTTGTTTGCTTGATATGCATGTACAATTGTACACCCTAAGTTGTTACTGTTTAATTTTGTTCCAGCCTATAAAATTGGGGACTGGTATTGATTAACGTCATAGTTAAGCACACAGCTATATTTAAATAAACTAGCTTACATTAGAATATGAAAGTCAGTTACATTAGAATATGAAAGTCAATTCAAATTTGCATTTTGTTGAATTTAAAAACCGTAAAACTAAACAGAGAGTCCTTACGATTGTGCTGCGTATCGTCTTAATTTTAAGTTATTGCTATTCGCTCCTAATTAAAAGGGAAAATATTCAATCTTGTTAAATTAGTACGTAGTTACTTAAAAGCAAGTAAGGCCCTCTGTTAAGTTGTATAATTTAGTTCTGACATGCACAATAGTGATATTTAGGTAATGATTTAGAACACCCAAGTTATCATTTTACCAAGTTCTCAAACAAACGAAAAACCAAGTCTGTTTGGACTGTGAGAACTATAATTCGTTGCCTTCTCAACCAATACATATTGCGCTTAAGGAATTTTCGATAAGTTTGTATGATAATGTTATTTCTATTGAAATAAAAAATATTTAGTAACCAAATTAGTTTATTGTATCATATTTTAATCATTTGCTACATTTGTATCGTTAAGTTATAATTTCTATATAAATGTGATATTATTTTTGTCATTAGGGATTGTCTTTCCTCATTCAATGTTTTTAGTGCTTTTGAAACAGGTGTATGAAATTCGTTAAATATATAAATGAACTAAAAATATAACAGTTTTGTGTATATTTGTTTAAAGTCCGGAGTTATTTGTAATCACTGACAGTTACTAATACATGTAAGCATTTATATTATTTTTAGAATTTGTGCGTGTAGTGTTTCAGTGATGTAAAGTGAATAAGTTTTTAGTATAACTTACATAATAAGTGTTTTCAATCATTTGTTACATACAACTCATCATTTATACTTGACGCTTGTTCCAAATTATTAAAGTACTTTTTAAATCAATTTGCCCATGGTAGTCGTTTAAAAAGTGTTTTAATAGTTTTGTGCAAACGGACCTTAGATTTTTATTTTTCGAATTTTTCGCTTTGATATTTGGTCACTTATTAAATGAATTCTCAAAACGGAAATTTCTCGAAAAATACAATAACTTATATATTCTAATTAATTGTTCTTAGTTAAATTTATTCGAAACACCATATTTTTTAGGGACACCTTATGATAGAACCTTAGAATAAAACTTTTTTAATCGGAAGTAGCAAACAAGGTGTTTCTTGTGTAAATTACTTATTTATAATGCAAAGATTAACCGAATAATTAGATAGGAACGTTATAACTATAAAGTGCTTTTAATGTGTCAAGCAGATAAGGGGTCGTAATGTTGAAAGATTTTTACATAGTCAAGTTCCAACCATAAGGCGGCGAAAATTTTCATTCACCGATACTGTTTCCCGCTGAAGACTAAAATATAAGCATATATAAACAAATACATACTACGTCTCCTATGTTTATCCTTATTCTTATGTTTAGTTGTTTTATATGAATAAGCACCAGTTATCAGTAACGAAAATGAAATATTTTCGCCAAGTCCAAGCCACGATGCATTCGGATCACGCTCTACAATTACAAAAACACAGACATAGGTCATTCATAGTGGTCTCCGTGCACGCAGCATGGTAGATACCAACAGCGCCGGTCTCCCTGGGGGAGAGCGAGAAGGAGCGATCTTTCTTGGCGCCAAGTGCCAAGGAACGCTTAATTGTCAAATTCAAGAAAAAATTAGAGCGAATTATTAAATTTTGACAGCTCCTTTACAAAAACACTAGGCTTGGTGCAGGCACCATTGCATCTTTTGTAAGTGGTGAAAATGTCAAACAGAGGGCGCTGAACAACAATCTTGCTTTACCCTAATAAAGAGCTAGGGCCGGTGCTGCCAATAAAAACTGTTTACTTTCCCATAATTTTTTACCAGAAACAAATATGTTATTAAATATAAAATTGAAACTAATGAAGCATAAGTATGAAATGTTACCGTTTTAATATTACATGTTTATAACGATATTGCGTTTCATTAACTTTTAAGAACCAAAGCTATTTTGACTTACATTATTGGAACGAAGTTCCTTACGGCAGGCTTGGAGGGAATAGGGATTTTGCTGCGCGACCAAACTGAAAAAAATGTGATAGTAAAACCGTAAGGAAAAATGCGTGGAATAAAAGCGTTAAATGAGACGTGCGCAGGCGCGACAGTCGCGTACACAAGCGAGTAGTGCCGTTTAGCCGAAGGAAGTTCGTTCCTACCTGGTGTCCCGCGACACCACATATTTTTATTAATTCATAGTATAGCAAATTACTTACTATAACTTATACATAACAAAGATGTTAATGGTGCATTAGGGGTGCGGTATCTGGTAAACTTATGCTACATGCATTAATTGCTACAAACCGGAACTCGGCAGCATCAACCGATATGCCTGATTTACATTTTGATGAGTGGGATTGTGAGTGTTAAATATTTCAGATATTGCGAGTTGTGTCCAACACTGTTTAGCCACCATGATTAGTACATTACGCTTCAGGCATCGAAACATGGATGAATAAGAAACAAGGGGCAGGTTTACTCGCAAAAAATAGAACACGCTTCTATTCGCTTTACTACGACGATTACTAATCACTCGCTCTAATTTAAATCCATGGACACGAAATTTTTGCTTAATACTAAGCATACATACATATCTTCACGCCAGATCCCTTACGGGGTAGGCAGAAAGAACCGAGTACCACACATCACGATCCTTGCAGGCTTGTCTCGCTTCTTCCACATTCATCACTCTCTTCATACACACACGCCGGTTGCGAAGACTTGACACCACCTTCGGACAGTACTCGATCAATCTGATCGTGGTATGTCAGTCTTGGTCTTCCCCGGTACCTACATCTTTCCACATTCGCGTTGTATATCTGTTTTGTTAACCTTTCATCTACCATTCTTTCTACATGTTCGAACCAACGGAGCATGCCCTTTCTCATCTTTACACCGACACTTTCTTTTAAACCTAACCTCTCTCTCACTTCGATATTACGAACCCGGTCCGCGAGTGTCACATCACAAATTTTTCTTAGCGACCTCATATCGACCGCGTTGATTCTACTTTCATGCCCTTTCTGACATACCCAACTCTCACTTCCATACAATAGCGTTGGGATAAGCACATGATTATGCAGGGCTAGACGGGCACCCTGACTTAAAATTGTGCTATTAAGTAATCTCCCTAACGCTCCATTCACTCTGTTCCCTGCACACACTCTTCTTTCAACATCAGCGGTGTACCTTCCATCCCTGCTAAAAGCACATCTAAGATATACAAACTCATCCACTTGTTCCAGCACTACATCATCGACCACAACTCTTACATCCGTTCTGGTTGCTTCTCTTGCTAATACTAAGCACCTGCATTAAACACCCGCACTCGCACTAATCAAAGTGAAAACGGGGCTTTACTGCGGTAGGAATAGGTAGGCGGTGGGACCTAACCCGGTCGAAACGTTGCAAAACAAACAAGTGTTAGCCATCTCTTTCCTTTCACAAGATTTTTATACTTTCAATCGTCGGCACTTGGTGAAATTTCGTTATTATTAGTTAAAACTAGTAAAATGTCTTCAAGTTTTTTCCAGAGCAATATCGTAATAATGTAAGCAGACTATTCGAAGGATATTACAGTTTTTGCAAGATAAAGTTTGGATTATTTGATTTACCGCAGGTTTTAAATCTAGTCGGCAAAAGATTTCACGCGAGGATTTAGTGTTTTTAAAATAATTTGTCTAAATAAATGAGTTAACATAGCGGACTGCAAAAAAAATCATATTGAGCATTAACCTTAATTCGCATATATTAAATATTTTAGGTTTCTATTGAAATACTTACTGGTGAAAAAAAATGTTAAAGTGAACTGATTTTGTATTTTTTTAATATCTAACAATAATATTTTCGTCATTTTGGCTCTGTGTTGCACTTTAGGACCATATTATATCCTGTTGGGAAAATGTATAAAATAAAAATTTTGGCACATTGGTTGTATTCTTCCTGAAAGATAACTCTGACGCCTATTTTCGTAAAATGCTATGAAGGGATTGTTTTTGTTTTAAAAAACTGTTATCAATAACTATATTCTTGCTCTGTAGTGCACTTGCATAAACTGTATAATATCCTTGGAATAATCTACTCACATTATTACAATATTGCTCTGGAAAAAACTTGAAAACATGAAGTTTTCGTTGCGAATCGATTACACGCCCTTAAAGCATTTTCAGGACGAGTAATCCTTTACTGGCAGTTTAGTGTTAATATAAATAGGTATCAGTCTACATTCTTCTTAGGAAGAAATATGTATTTCTACGAGCACAAAATATTAACTAATTTATGTCATTAATAGGATTGTAATGTTAATCTTTACATATGTAAATTGAAATTGAAAAATTATATTATTGCTATTGTTCACTATGCAGGTTCGGAGCCCTTGTTTTTTTTCATAAGATAGCAAACAAGCAAATGGTTCTCATGGAAATAAGACAACCATCGCTTATAGACACCAAAGATGTTAACGGTGCGTTGTTATTCGTGTAACGAGTTGTTAATACCGCATGCATGCTACCTTACCCTCCAAATTAAAATATGACAATGACAAGTATTGAAGGAATAGGTAAGGCGGTGGTACCAAATACCCGGCCGAGATGTCGCAGAACTCTCGTCACGATGGTAGTGTCTCGTATAACCATTCGACCTGAAATTAAAGAAAGTTAAACTTTCTTCCTATACCTGAATCATTCTATCAAATTTAACTGTTTTGTCGATAAGGAAAATATTTTGTACCTAACTAAGTAATCCGTTGATATGACAGGAAGTTGTATGATAGACAATTATTATTACACATAGTAACTACCTAAATACAATATCTCTTGAACAACCGTAGTTATAAACATTTTTTTATATCATAGCAAAGAATCAGGTGACCCTTCTGGCGAATAGAGTTCACCACACGAACCTAGACGAGACTTTTTAAAACTTTATTGAGCAGTTGTAGATATATGCTTATTATATGGGATGAAATAGGCTGGTTGTGTCAAAAGCCTTTGATATACATTTTTCTCAATAATATTATTTTTATAATTATTTCAGGTTTCAACATGAAGACAGTGCCGAGTTATGAATAATCCAGTTCTAGGTTAATGAATAAAATATATTACAGTTGGTTTACATCTTTATTTATCTTACAATATCTATTAACTATATAAATACTTAAATGACATATAACATTTGTCATATAAAATCTAGCACATAAAACACCAAAAGTTAAAAACTATAGAAGAGCTAGCGATTTATTTTGTCAATATCAATATGACCAACGGAACAAACAAAACTATTATGATTCTTTTAAAAAAGTAAACAAGTGATATTTAATTAACACAAATTAGTTATCATTTATCCATATCGCACCTCAGCTCCGCTCTAATAGTGTTACAATTCAAAAAATCGGAAAATCAATTTTATTGTACTATTCGTGTCGTGTTATGCCATAGTTTTATCTCCAATGGTGATCTACAACTGTTTTCAATGATTTGATACTATAACGGCGTTAGTGACGTTAGTGGCGTTGGCTTGAAAAGCGAAAAAATAGACAGGAGCAACTTTAAACCCCTTTCACTCGAGAATTTGTTTTTTTTGACTTGTGACACTATTTGAGCGGGGTGCGATATATTTACAAGTAGACAATACCTGTATAACTGATTAAACCGCCGCCCATTAAACCATATCTTTTGTGTGTTACTGCCCTTTGTTGTTATTATCATTACATACTTTTATCTAAAATTGCAACCTGCAATCCATATATTATAAAAAAAGAGCCATACAACGTTGTGATTAATAAAAAATGCATAAAACACGGATAATTTGCAAGATAGAGAGAAACTAATGAGCAATCGAAAATCATCTATGTATATGATAAAGAAGAATAAATGGAATATAATTAGCAACATTTTTGTGTGGCACTGTGTTGCCACTCCGTTCCGTATGACATGATGCTGCATTAACATCAGTTAGTTTGCTGTATAATTTTTAACTAAATGCCACTGAACTAATTCTACTTTGCTAGCTCATCAATATGCGGTCCTCACTGTATTTTTGTTCTAATGGACCAACATTCATTCAAACAAAAACGATTTTTTTTACATTATAATTGTGCGTAGTTTATTTTAGGTTTTTGCCACTACTATTTGAGTATACTTATATTTTGTTTTTTTTTCCATTACTTACCTATACATATTATAAAATCGTAGGAAAGTCAAAACTGTACATAGAATATTTTTTTAAAGAATACTTGGGGCGTGATCTACAATCGATAACAAAGCCAAAAATATAGTTTTTAGATTTTTTGTCTATTTGTCTGTATGTATGTCCGGGGTAAACTCAAAAAGTACTGCATGGATTTACTTCAAATTTTATATGAATATTACCAACAGGTCGGGTCAACATATAGGCTACATATTATCACGCTATCAGCTACGGGGGAGGGGCAGTGCGGAGTAAACGAACTCCGCGCGGACGAAGTCGCTGGCAACAGCTAGTTTTTAAATAAAACACTGTTCCATTAAGACGCTATTAATATTCGATATAATAAGTTATACAAATATTTTATTCACACAAAAAACTCTGCTTATTGTAATGAGTGCAAATTGCACAGCAGGCTCTCCTATTATATACGTTGGCGGCTCTCAGCTATGATGTAATATAGAACAATTCGCTTAAGGTAGAGATTGTGTCATGAGGCTTCCTTCAATAAGGTTTCCCTTTACACATTTATGTATGCACCAGACAGAACATAGATAAAATGCATATTTCTTAACTCATTACATATTTATTTAGATATAATTAGACTTTCATTTAGAATAATCTTTCACATAAAAAGTAAGTGCATCGTTTACGATTATTTAATATATATTGGAAGTAATGATCACCAAAGTATCCATTTATAAGAATATCACAGCCGTAAATTACACGAGAATCAAGAACATAACCTAAGGAAGTGTTAATACGAGCCGTTTGAATAAATACATAATATTTCCCCGTAATGAGTATTATAACATTAAATTTTGTTTACAGTATTACGCTTATTAGTATTTGAAACAAACTATCTAGTAAAGTAATATACATAAATGTATTTGATACTAATTTCATCTTAATTAGACGACGAAGAAAACTAGTTATTTTGCAATTTCCGCGGACTTTTAAGTGTACCTTTGCGATGTTACTGAAAAGGAAAACATACAAAAGCGGTGTAAGAAATGGAACAAACTTACCGTAGTTCTGAAAATAATGAAGTGTGGTGGACGAGGGTGGATAATTGTGCCGTGGGGTCTTCATTATTTTCAGACCTACGGTAAGTTTGTTCCATTTCTTACACCGCTTTTGTATGTTTTCCTTTTCAGTAACATCGCAAAGGTACACTTAAAAGTCCGCGGAAAATTACAAAGTAAATAATTTTCTTCGTCTAAACAATGGATTTCCGCAAAGTAACGCCTGAATCTATAAAATATCGTAATTAGACGAATTGCTAATAAATGTGTCGTAAGTGCAAAACTACGTAAATTTATACAGAGTGCCGGAAACTGTACCCTGGGAACATTTTTTGAAACCCAATAAACTCAACAGTTGAAACACAAGATATTATTTTTCGATTTAATAATTTTTACACACGCTTTATATTGTTTACTAAACTTTGCAATTTCGTCGTAATTCTTTCAATAATAATCTAAGTACAACGTTGACCGAAACAACGGTATCGTAAAAGATAAAGAACGAATCGTGCGTGACGAACAACGTCGAAATCACTTTAATTAGTAAACAAATATTGTAAGAAGTGTTTCAATTTTTGTATGACATAACAACGCATTAGTTTTTTTGAAATAATATATATATATTTTTGAATAAAAACAATTAAATTTTTACAAAGTATAGACTAGTGAAAACCGTATATAAAATTTAACTGTATTTGAGAGAATCGACCAATATCTTGCCGATTCCTGACTATATTTTACGCATATAAGACATAGAACTGATTATATTGGGTATTCCTCCATCTTTCCATGGGCGATTTTAAAATAACTATTTTATAAATAATAAATTCGGACATTTATTGTAATAAATCACATTGAAATCTTAAACAACTAAACATCAATAAAATCTCCCTGTTTTAAAAAATAATGCGAATGAGATAATAATAAAATAGTACAACATAGTTAGTTATATACAGTTTTTGACATGGAATGAAAAAACAAATACATGAGTTGTGAAAGACACAGTGTCCCTAACGTTGTGTAGTTCTAATTAAATTTTTAATTCAAATGTTAAAATCAGTGTCTTTATTGTAAGTGAAGGGGCATTGAAAAGTTAGGTACCAAATAATTTAAATCGAATAGGAACTATTAGTTCAGATCACGAGAACCCTGGGTATCATTTGGAGTTTTCCGGGGTTGTTCTCGAAACCGAAATCTCGTGTCTCGGATGAGTACGTGATGATTCCTGTCCCGGTTATCGTAAGAAACACGCGATAGTTGTTATGAGGCTGATATAAGGCAAAGGATTGGGAACTAATTCGTCAATCATCAAACGTCACGATAGTTCGTGGTAAAATAAAATATTTATTAATTTTAAATTTACAGCAACTACTGTCGTACTATTTATCGCGACTAGATATTTTTACGTTTAGTCAGACCACAGTATTACATTTATAGCAATAAATAACATGAAGAGAGCATTTAGCGTATCAACATATAAATTGTTCATGATTAATGCCCGGAGAACACGACTGATAATAATATTTTCAATTAACTGATCCCTTCGCCTTCGAGAAAAGCAACAGATCAATAAAAAATGGCATAATCGTTTAGTAGTAGTAGTGTCTTTAATCCCGGGTCTTCAACTATGGCTTCGTTCTGATTAGGCTAGTACTTTAGTCAAGTAACGAGTAATTTAGTAACTAAACTTATTTGGAAACCAAAAATTTAGTCGAAAAGATTATATTGTATAATTGACAACTTTTCAAAAATATTAAGTCGCCAAAATAAAAATACCATTTCTTTATTTTTCAATCCTGATTAATGATATATATTTTTTAAATTTCTTCGTTACACAATACTGGAGAAAAAAATTATAATGAAAAAACATGCTGTGACGTCACTTATACGGCAGAATAAGATAATACCTTTGCTTTGCTAAAACATATAGTTTAAAAAGTATAACAGGAATGTTATCATACGATAATGTCAAATATTATGTCAATCTTTCACTTATCGACTCTTTGTATTGTTTATTTGTGTTAGAAAATTATCAAAGACCTGCTTCAGCGACTCTACTCTGCTCTATTTGTAATCAACACCTGGATTTATTTGATATTTCGCAAAAATATTACTGCAACCTAGAACGCTTTATAGAAACATGATCAAATGTAAACAACGGTTTAATGATTTAAAATACTCGAGTTTATTTCATAAATGTCATAGTTAAGATGTCACAAATGTCACAAGTGTTTTTTTGTCGGGTCACAAAAAGCAAAGGCGTGGCATCATTCAGCCGTATAAATGACGTCATTTGGCACTTACGTCTATTTAGAATGAGAAGAACTTTAAGAGTTAAAATAAATATCAAAATGAATGAATTTTGAGAAAATAAAAAATACGGGTATTCTATTTTTCAATCTAGTTTTAGTTAAAAATATAAGGGTGTTAAAAAAATGAAATTTTATCAATTTAGTCAAGCCGGATTGATTTAGTTTTATTTTCTCGGGCAAGTACACTTGCCCCGCTCGCTGGCTCACCGTATATACGAGTGTGAACCTCTCGTTTTTAACATAATTAACGACGGCCGTTTTAAGCAGGCCGTACACGCCCGTGCATGTATGGCCTGCGGCCTATTACTTCGTAGGATGTTCATCTTGCGAAATACAACTTGAGGTGGTAGTTAAATCAATTAATTGTTAACAGTTTTATGTTCGTCAACGAATTAACTGTTTTTCTTCCACTTAAAAAGCTGTTAAAAATATAAACCTAATAAATCCTTCGCAATGCAACGAAGTGAAAACATTAAAAGTTAATAAACTTCAACATTTTTGCAACACGCAATGAGTTGACATAATATTGAAGCAATTATTAATTTAACCTGTTATGAGTTTAGTGCATAATCCGATTATTGAAAACCCGTTGAGGATTCAATAGTTTTTTTAATCTGTTGACCATTTGACGTTTGACGTTAATTTGAAAACCGTCAATGACAGAACTCTAAACACAACTCGCTTGTGAACTGTAAAGTGCGAAAGATTTATTGCTAGTAGCAATGTCTTGGTTACCAAAGTACTCTCCACTCGACTAAAATACTAATATAGTGCGAACTACGCTTAAAACCGTCAATGACAGAACTCTAAACACAACTCGCTTGTGAACTGTAAAGTGCGAAAGATTTATTGCTAGTAGCAATGTCTTGGTTACCAAAGTACTCTCCACTCGACTAAAATACTAATATAGTGCGAACTACGCTTTAGTATGACTGGCGATCATACTAAAGCCTAGTACAATATTGTATTTTTTTTTCTTTCTTGATGGCAAAGTATATGAATACATGTTGCCAGTAACAAACAAATATTTTATTTAGTGTTACATAACTGTTATACCACGATTTAGGATTTGCTGGAATTTTTATGTATTGTAGCGTTGAATATTGACCGCTACAATAAGCAATGACTATGTTTTATCATAGCATAACAACCTTATTATACTAGTACATTAACTATTAAAAATTATTTTTGAGCAATATTATGTAAAAGGCGCGAAATGTTTGGTGGCAATATCCCCACCAATTTTTGGTTCAAATTTTTTTTTTATTTATTTATTTATTTACTTGCTTACACAACTACCATTACAGGACATTGCCCAATGCGATAGCACGGCATTTTTACTAACTAATATACATTTTTAACACTTAAACAAAAGAACGGTATAAACAAAATTCTACTATTTAAATAATACAGATAAAAATCTACAAATCAAATATTATAACGAAAAAGGACGTTAAAAATAGAAAAATTTAACAGTAACTAACGACATATAATATAACTTTCATTAATTCATTCCAATTGCAATTAAAAATATCTATTCTGTCCTGGACCAAATTTATTATGTTTAAGGCTCGAGTCAATGGTGTTTGTGCCATTAAACTAGTTCTAGCCCTGGGTACAGCCAATAGTGGCAGACGGCGTCGCCTCCATACATAACGGTCAGGTACACGAAGGCTCAATAGCTGAAGTACATACGGATGATGTACCTTACCTTGAAGTATCCTAATAAGGTGCCCGGCCAAATGACACTCTCGTCGCACTCTCAACTCATTGTACCCCACCATTCCAAGCACAAACAGAGTTGGGTACATCAATGGGTAAAAAGGATACACGCCATACAGTTTCATGTACAAATATCTTAGGAACTTGTTCTGGACACGCTCTAACATTATACTATATTTGTGTTCAGCGGGAGACCACACTGCGGAACAATATTCCAAGTGGCTTCTAACTAAGGCGTCATACAAAGCTTTGATAGCCGTTACGTTAGTAAATTCCCGCGACTGCCTCAGAACAAACCCCAAGTTTCTATACGCCTTTTTACAAATGTCAACGATGTGATTTCGAAACGCCAATTCCGGCGTAAAGTGAACACCTAGATCGCGAACTTGTGTCACTCGTTTGATCTTCGTCGAGCCTATCTTGTACTCGTAGAGAAGTGGTGTACGTGCACGAGTAAATGTCATTACTGAACATTTAGCAACATTAAACTCCAGCTTGTTTTGGCGACCCCATTCTACTACTTCGTTTATATTATCTTGCAACCGATCGCAATCCGATACATCTTTAATATCAAGGAGCAATTTAAGGTCATCCGCAAATAATAAACACGAGCCATATCTAACTACTTCCGGCAAATCGTTTATCATTAGCAGAAATTCAAGAGGCCCCAAATTGCTACCCTGACTCACACCCGACCTAGTATAATATAACTGGGATATCCACCCATTATAATCTACATACTGTTGTCTATCTCTCATATAGGCAACAAAAAAATCTAAAAGTTTCGGTGTACAACCAACAGTAGCTAGCTTCCTTAGCAGCACATCGTTATTCACAGTATCAAAAGCCTTCCGAATATCAAAGTAAGCGACATCTACTTGTATTCCTGCATCCACAGCTGGTACAACTCTCCCCATAAACTCTATGAGATTAGTGGCAGTGTTACGCGCCGGTCGAAAGCCATGTTGGGCATCAGATAGTAATACACGTACCTGCCCTTGTATGCTACGCTGTATAGCCGACTCAAACACTTTCGCTGGCGTTGATAAGACCGCTATGGGTCTATAGTCTGCGATGTTAGGTCCAGTTTTACCCTTGGGAACCGGAATTACTCTCGTTATTTTCCATCTATCAGGGAACGTGGCTGACCTCAAGCATATGTTAAATATGTGATGAAGAGGTTCTTCCAACACCCTACTACAATCTTTAAAAAGGAACGCACGAAAATTGTTTGCACCAAACGAAAAAAAATGCCAAAGTCACTTATTCCGGTGACGCTACTATATTCCTTTAAATGTACACAACCTTTAATAAAAGTATCAGTCGTCTTGGTCGGGACTTATATACTTTATAAACTAATAATATGTGAGTGGTTACGCAAAAAGGGACCTCAAGGGAAAATAATTGATTTCGAGTAAATCACGTTTAAAATGTTGAGTCGAAATGAGAGAGGCGCGGGGTGTTTTATGTTAGTGTCGTTAGTGAGCGACTTCGTCAGTGAGAAATAGCACGTGTTTGCGATAGCTGTATTATTGGTGACTTATTTATTCGTCTTTTACTTGTCTTTATGTGCGCGCTAGAAAAAGAAACTAGTGTGCGCTGTGTATAAGGTGTAATATTTTCAAAACTGCCTCGGCTTACATAAAAAATCATTAAAAAAAAACTACGGCACCTAAAATTATTTTGATTAGAACAAAACAAAGATGAAGGACCATAGAATCAGAATTTATCAAAAAAAAAAACCGTTTCCAATCCCTTCAGGTCCCTTTTTGCGTAACCACACACATATTTATTTATTCCCTTACTGTAATACATTGGTAACAAAAGGACTTAAAATAAATTGACTACTTAAAATTAATATAAATAAAAAATATATTGCAACATTACGTGGGTCTACTTGTAACATAACGCGAGTCTGGATCGAGCGAGCTGTTTCCGACTTACTCTGTGGCAGGTGAGGAACAGAGACCGCGAATCACCTGACGCCGTTCGTGTGAGAACCTATACGGAACACAATAATTTGTTTTAAAAACAATAGTAATTAAAAAACTTAAACTAGGTATACTCATGTCTCAAAAACTACTAAAACAATTTTGATGTTTTTGTTGTCATAAGATAGCAAACAAGGAGATGGGTCTCCTGATAGAAAGAGTCTACCATCGCCTATAGACTACAAAAGTGTTAATGGTGCGTTGCTATTTTGTGGCGAGGTCTAATGCCACATGCATAAGTTAACCGGCTACCTTACCCTCCAAACCGGAATACGACAGCGACGAGGACTGACGCTATTGCGGCAGCAATAGATAAGGCGGTGGTACCAGACCTGGGCGAGACAATGCAGAACTCTACCACCTAGTAGCCACGACGTTAGTAACTCGCGTAGCCAATCAGTCACCTATTACGACTTGCCCGGCAGAACGTCAGTTGGTCTATTCTTCAAAAGAGCCCGGAACCAACACGGGGAAAATGATACTTGGACTGTTTCATAAGTTGGAATATACTTGATTTAAATCAAGATATTTATTTTTAATTTAAATTAAAAATAAATATCTTGGCAGCGTGGGAGCTGCAACAAAATTCTTAAGATACTAACAGAAAAATGGGAAAATCCCTTTATTGAACATTGGACACTTCTGCATGTCTCACTAAATTAAGAAAAAGTGAGAAATTAATTTTGTTGCTTTTTACCAATGTGTGACATTGTTCACATATTGGTAAATATTATGTAACCTACTAACATAGTTATTAAGAAATGAACATCATCAGGGCAATTACAAATTAAAACTAAAAACAAAACAACATCTAACCATCCTGATTTAACATAAAAAATGTTAAATCAGGACGGTTAGATGTTGTTTTGTTTTCAGTTTTAATTTGTAATTGCCCTGATGATGCTTATAGAAGCGAAACCGGTTGGATAATATGTATAATAGTTTATTGTGAAACGGTACAAGTGTTGTCGATATAAAATATTGTATGGAAATGATACTAACATTATATGGATGAAATTTCTAAAATAAAATTTAATTTATTATTATTTAGAACTAAAAATATATTACCGTTACAATTTAGTTGAGCATGACAGTGGCGATGTAGTCCACGACCCTCGGATCGTGCAGGATCTTGAGGTGCTCGGCGTTGGGCAGCGGCAGCGACTTGAGTTTGGCCCGCGCGGCCCGCTTGCCCAGTTTGCCCAACTTGCCCGGCTTGGCCCAGCGTTCGCAGGCGCTCAGCGACCGCAGGTTGACGGTGCCGTCACCGTCACCAGCCGCCAGCTGCGGGTGTCCGTCCAGCCACGTGCCCGGCTTGTACACCAATCTGCCCCCCAATTCACGTAATTAAGTCAATGCATTTAGGGCTTTCACATAACACCATATAACGTCGAGACGTACTACGACGTGGCATAATATGTAAGAAAATGTGTAAGTGTATTTAACTCTTTGACTCGATTGCCGCTTGATTACATGAATTAGGCTACTGACACCAACGCACACTCAATACCGTCTTTACCATAAGGGCATTCGGGTCCAGTTCCCAGGACCCCCATCCTCAGAGGGCCCTGAAGGACCGACATTTTCTCTCACATTTAATATCAAAATATTATGATCGGGCATTTTCGCAGCTTAAGAGAATAAAAAATTATTTGTAAACAACAATGTTACAAAAACGGCTAAGTAATTCGTCAATTATGAGCATTTAAAATGATATTCTTCGGAAAATTGAGTTTGAGGATTTAATAGAAGATTTTGCTTAATAGAAATTTTTAAAGATTCTATTATCTTAATCGCAATAAAAAAACTGCAGCATACATACTACTATCATTAATAACATATTGTATTATTAAAAAATATTGGTTTAATAAAGCAGATCATAGTGAAAAAAAAAAGTATAATTTGCTTCCTTTACTTCCCAAAAGGGCCCCAAATTCTTATGTGCACAAGGGCCCCAGCATAGTCTAAGACGGTCCTGCGCACACTTCACAGAACTGGACAGGTGATCACGTTTCAAGTATTTGGAACGAAGTTTCATTTATAGTACGTGATGTTAGCGGGCTAAGGAGCTGCACCGAAAAATGTGTAAAAATGAAAAACGACACCAAAAACCGACATCGTTTTGTAGTGATTTTTAAAGCACTTTCGAACACCTAGGAAACTAAAACTTTTTCAATCCATTCAATTTATTTTGAGAACATGAAAAAGTATTTTTTAATTGGCTAGTTGACTAAACTTGAAAAACTGTTTAAACCTTTTCCTTATTCGGTATATTAGCCAAAAAACTATTTTTTTTATATCGTACACTAGCTTTTGCCCGCAGCTTCGCTCGCTTTAAATTCATTTTAGGGAATGGGGAGTTAGAAAGAGACAAAAAGTAGCCTATGTCACTTTCCATCCCTTCAACTATCTCCACTTAAAAAGTCACGTCAATTCGTCGCTCCGTTTTGCCGTGAAAGACGGACAAACAAACACACATACACTTTCCCATTTATAATATTAATATCGATTTATAATAAAAGTTCGCGTTTAAAATTTTAATCCGCGAAAACCACTTTTACCACGGTGTGACGTAACATTTCGTTTTCTGTCACGTGTTAAGGTCTAGTTTTGCCAGCGTTATATCCTAAAACATCATTAATACTTATCTTTCATAACAAATATTTTAGTTTTTTGTTACTCCATATCATAATTAGATAATAATCATTAGAAATGACAATATATCCGAATTCCGATGTAATCTCAGTGGAAGCAAGACTATTTTAACATTTAAATACAAAGGGTTTATTGATATAAATAACAATTATTGTGTGCCATTTTGGCACGCTTGTCGTGTCATCATATTCTTAAATTTAGCGAAAAGAACTCCTTTCCAACAGGATGTCTATAATTTTCTAAATATATGAACTTACATCCTTATCTTCAAACTAGATCCTTCACCAGGTAGGCAAAAATATGTCAAGATCCTTACAGATACAATCTTCTACTTCGCTATGTGACTTTTAGATATAAATAAATAATAAATATGACTAGACAAATTGGTCGAATTAATCTAATCTCCGAATGAATAGTCTAAACGAAAAACTGTATTGTGATAAGGATATTAGTCTATGTATGTAGTAAATTACACTAACACGTAGAAATAAATCAACACTGATGTGTCTATACATATAATAAAATCGTAGGAAAGTCAAAACTGTACATTGAATACTTTTTTTTAAAGAATACTTGGGGCGTGATTTACAATCGATATCGAAGCCTAAAATATAGTTTTTAGAATTTTTGTCTGTTTGTCTGTATGTATGTCCGGGGTAAACTCAAAAAGTACTGCATGGATTTACTTCAAATTTTGTATGAATATTACTAATAGGTCGGGTCAACATATAGGCTACATATTATCACGCTATCACCTACGGGGGAAGAGCTGTGCGGAGTAAACGAAGTCCGCGCGGACGAAGTCGCTGGCAACAGTTAGTATCTAATAAACACCTCCACCCAGGTATACGAATATTCGTGCTCTTCACACGAATACTTGTCCCTGTCGCGATTCGGACTCGTGCTCTATCGAAAAGTCGCTCACAATAATGTCTTAGACATTATAACATGTGCAAAACATCCCCGACGATGCTGTAATAATCGAAACCGGTTTGATGTGAAAAATGATTTAAAAGATAAGTGAGTTTATTTTTATGTGAGTTTATTTGTAACATATACACTAAATTTTCTTTCAAACCTATAGAGTTTTTGGTGAAATTAAAAAACTAATCGGTATTTGTGTGGAACGGAACAAGTAACTTTTATCTCGTAATCAGTAAAGTAGTGAGGAGGTCGGTGGCCCACCTCTCGACGGTGGAGATGTTGTACCCGTACAGGCAGTGCACCTCGACGCCGGGCGCGCTGAAGTCCCGCGAGTAGGGCTCCGTATCTTTCCACATCTCCCACCCGTTCGGCAACTCCATGTCGCTGTCGGACAACAAACTCATTGACATTCCTAAACTACGGAATATATGTCGCAGGGAAATTAGCATATCAGGGATTACACGAAATCAGATAGATGTCGAATGTTTATTACGTCTTCTCTCTGAAAACGTTTAGTAATATGACAAAATACTAATTTATTATTAGTGATATTATGTCGCTTCACTCAACTTATTCTAGTAAAATGTCAAAAAGCGGATATCGCTGAAACCTCTGTAAGTTTTGGTCAATTGATTAGCAAAAATAATGGTCAACATTACAACAAGGAAAATAAATATATTATGACTAAGATTTAATATTAATACATCATTAAGATTATAGCTATACAAAGTACAGTTGACACTATCAATTTAATTGCATACACGACTTTTACTATTCTAAATAAATAGTTCTTAATGTTTCTATATAATAGCTTTTATTAAAATCTATACATATAATAAAATCGTAGGAAAGTCAAAACTGTACATTGAATATTTTTTTAAAAGAATACTTGGGGCGTGATCTACAATCGATACCGAAGTCAAAAATATATTTTTTGAATTTTTGTCTGTTTATCTGTTTGTCTGTATGTATGTCCGGGGTTAATTTAAAAAAGGACTGTATGGATTTACTTCAAATTTTGCATGAATATTACTAATAGGTCGGGTCAACATATAGGCTACATATTATCACGCTATCACCTACGGGGGAGGAGCTGTGCGGAGTAAACGAGGTCCGCGCGGACGAAGTCGTGGGCAACAGCTGGTTAAAAATAAAATAATTAAAATTGCAAACAAAACTGTTTTTCGTTTGCTTTTTAAACAAAATTATTTCATATAAAACTTAAAACACTCTTCGCAATATTAGTTTATAAGCCGTAAATGTAGCAGCAGCCTCGCCAGCCCTTAATACTATATCATTTACTGAGCTACGATATTATTGACTGAGTCGGCGTAGTAACTAGATTGTAGGTGAGAGTTATAATCTTATTGTGTAAACGGATGTAGTACTACATTGTTAGAGAATGAATTACAACAAATTGCAAATTTTATATATAAAAATTATGAAATCGAAAAATATATTTATTTTTTATATCATAAGATAACAAACAAGCAGATGGGTCTCCTGATGGAAAGAGTCAACCATCGCCTATAGACACCAAAGATGTTAATGGTGCGTTGCTATCTCGTGACAAGGTCTAATGATACATAAGTAAGGGATCTGGCGTTAAGATAATATGTATGTATGTAACTTGCCTTGCAACTTATACAAGTAGTACAAGGTAGGGGTGTACGGATTCGTATCTATCGTTAAATAAACACCCCTTTTGAAATATTTCTATTATTTTTAACTTCCCGTTACGTACTCGTATGTAAATAAGGAAGTAACTGATTTTGTCCCCGATTTTCGAAAAACGAGTTTTTAACAGATTTCCCTGTTTTGAGGTCCTAGGAATCTTTTTCGACTATTTTCACGACTGACGACGACATCAGTATAACTGTATGTATATATGTGTGCGTGTGTGTATGTGTACGTAAACATCCCATAACGTGAACGGCTTGACTAATCGAATCGCGGTTGATGACATTCGATTGGATTCAACTCAATTTAAACTTCCTTCACATTATGACCTTGTGCAATATTTTAGTACTTCAAAAACTACGTCTATAACTGTTTCAAAAATCAAAATCAAATCAAGATTTCAAAAGTTTCGGCTTTTCAAATATTAATATTTTGTTGTTTACAGCAAAATTAATATTTTAAAACTAGCCGTTGCCAGCGACTTCATCAGCGCGGACTTCGTTTACTCCGCACAGCCTCACCCGCGTGATGATAGCGTGATAATATGTAGCCTATATGTTGACCCGACCTATTAGTAATATTCATGCAAAATTTGAAGTAAATCCTTGCAGTACTTTTTGAGTTTACCCCGGACATACATACAGACAAACAAACAGGCTAACAGACAAAAATTCTAATAACTATATTTTTGGCTTCGATATCAGTTGTAGATCACGCCCCAAGTATTCTTTTAAAAAAATATTCAATGTACAGTTTTAACCATCCTACGATTTTATTATATGTATAGATAACTTACGAGCTTATATACCGATGGATTTAAAAATCGAATCAGCTCTTCTCCGTAAAAAACTGCATCGAATACAGTAAATTGGATCAAAATTGTAAAATTTTTGAAAAAAAAATGTTTTAATATTACTTTGACATTTTTTAGCCTCTAGATTATGTAGGTAAAAAAACATTTACCGCCCGGCCACGCGAACGGTGGCGGCGAGGCGAAAATACGCACGCGCGGATTTTCAGGCCACGGGAACTTGTGTCCTCCGCCGCGACCAGTCCGAGAACAAGATAACTTTTTTAACTTTATCTCGATATTGCTTGGAAGGGAGTCGTTTTGTACTTTACTTCAACACTTACTATTTGGAAGAGAATATGTAGTACATGATTTAAATAAGAATCGGGGTATATAGTATAGACGTTGAATTTCACAAGAAGTATCAGAAATACGTACTATATCAAGACAAATTTTCGGAATGAGTGTCGAAACTCGAAACCTTTGATTTATAGTGTTGCCGCTTGATAGTCCATTATCGATAGGGTTTCATTATCTCAGTAAGTACAATACTATCAATAAACAGCAATACAATCGATAGCATCGATAATATTCATGATTAAAAAAACAAACTATCAAAGTATCGATACTATCGATAGTATTGCTATTTAATATTGCATTATCACAATCACTATCGATAGTATCGATATTATCATAACTATCGATGATCAACTTTATTCTAATACTGACCGATGCTATCGATTGTACAAACTATCGATAGTATCGAATATATCGATAGTCAATGAAATATTGTCTAATAATACTATTGATAGAATCGATACTTTGTTTATCTCCAATGATTGATACTATCGACGCAATCGATAGTTTATTTACTTGCAGCGTTCAATACTATCGATACTATCGACGTTATGGCGTTTCTAGATTAAAACTATCGATTTCTTGGCGACATTACTTATATTCTTATTAATATTTAACATTGTGGGAAGAAAGAAAAATTGTATCTATGATCAGACTTACAAATTACGGGCCTAGTAAGTATTTGAAAATTAAAGTTAAAATGTTCATAGTGTATTTTCTCGGCAACTACAACTAAACCATTCTGGTTCCTAGACTATACAAGCATACATTTGTCTCACTCGCTCGCCGCGTCAGGCACCACGCGCCCGATTCGCTCGTCAAAAAATCGTTCGTTGCCCCGCCGGTCGCTGCGCCGCGTGTCATGTTTAGGGAAGTACTAATACCATACCATACATTTGTTTCAGACGCTAGACGCTTCGCCGTTCGTGACGCGCGAAAAATCGCAAGCGCGAATTCGTGGCCAGGCCGTTACAGTTCAAAATTGCGTCAATTCGAAAGATCAAAATCGATCATCGTTTACAAAAGCTGTATAAGCTTGTCAATAAAATTACTGTCATTTATAACAAAATTTATATTGAATTCTGTAAAAAATTTGTGTTCTTGTTCCTTTGGACTTAAAATGCCTCAATTTAACGGGAAGTTTCAGAGATGGCCTGCAGTGACCCTGCAGGCCATCCATGAAACTTCCCGCTAAATACTTGGTATTTTAAACCGTTACCGTTTTACATATCTTATGTTTATTTTTTTTCACTGGATAGCAAACAAGTAAATGAATGCCTTGACGGAAATGGATAACCATCATCTCTAGACACAAAAGATGTTAATAGTGCTTTGCTACCTGTGTGAATGCGAATGCCACATTCATATTATCAAATAATTTATTTCCACAGATATTACATCCACAGCATTGTTAAAACATCTATACATATAATAAAATCGTAGGAAAGTCAAAACTGTACATTGAATATTTTTTAAAAAGAATACTTGGAGCGTGATCTACAATCGATATCGAAGCCGAAAATATAGTTTTTAGAATTTTTATCTGTTTGTCTGTATGTATGTCCGGGGTAAACTCAAAAAGTACTGCATGGATTTACTTCAAATTTTGCATGAATATTACTAACAGGTCGGGTCAACATATAGGCTACATATTATCACGCTATCACCTACGGGGGAGAAGCTGTGCGGAGTAAATGAAGTCCGCGCGGACGAAGTTGCGGGCAACAGCTCGTATAAACTAAAATGACTCACGTGAAGAACTTGTGCAGGTGTTTGATGGTGTAGTTGAAGCGGTCGGTCTGCACCAGCACCTCGGCGGGCGGCCACAGCGCGGGCGACGGCAGCAGCCACGCCAGCGACGGGCTGGTGATCTGCTGCGCGCGCAGCGTGCTCTCGCTCAGCATGTACGAGCCCAGGTCATCGCCTAAACATTATTCTTATCATAAATATCAGTTAGCCGTTTTAGAATATATCCTTTCGCCCCACCACCAATGGTGTTTTCACAGCCGTACAAATACAGTAATTGCCCTTAGCAACCTAAGTGATGTTAGTCGTAGTTGAATCGCGATACCATAGCCTTTAAGATAAATTATATATTTTTGATGTGAAACATATACCTAGGCACAGGTATAAAACGGATCGTTGGCGTGGCGACGCTCGCCGTGGCGATGGGTCGCCACGCTGTATATATATATACAGTCTTTATGTAGTAGTGTACGGTGTGGCGACGTGTCGCCATGCGCAATCGACTACGCGTCCCCGCAGGCGTATTACCTAACGTTTGCAATGCGCCAGCGATCAGCGATGACTTATAAACGTAGTGAAAAACTCATCGGAAACCTCGTTGAATTCTTACTGATCACTGGATGAACTTTTTGCAATATCACAGCACCAAAACTAACCAAACGGCAGCGACGCCACTAATATACAAGGCTGTTATGTGTCTTGCAATAACTAAACAATTACGATAATTTCGCTTTGCGAGTTCCGTGATCACCCCGCCGGTGTTTCACGTCTGCCAGGCGTCCCGTGACGGCTCTCTTTTTTATATTATTAGATAGCAAACAAGCTGTTTTATTATAGGGTTGTGAAGCGCTCATATCTCAGATACACTCCAAGCCAAATCTATTATAAAAAAAACCGCTATATTCCTCTATTAATGAGATTTTTTTAACTGATTTCAAGCCCTGAAATGAATTTCATTAAAAAGTCAGAACACATAAATATCTTTCATTTAGTACCTTGTAGTTTGTACCTTAAAGCCTCGTTCTGACTAGGCTAATTTTAAGTTGAATAGCGAGCAATTTAGGGACTAATCAAATCTGAATAGCAAAAATTTAGTTGAGTAGATTAGGGTCTAAATTTAGTTCTATTTATCTCGGGCAAGTAGCGTTCCTCACCACGCGCCTCGCTCACTCGCTCACCGTCTAAACTAGTGTTAATCTTCCGCTTTAGTAATGTTTGTGAGGCTGGAGATTTTTTATATTTCAGTAAAAGAGTGACCGTGAGATTTAAAAAAAATCGTTGTCCGGATTGCTCTGTACCGCTCGGGCTGCTAAACAAACGAATCATTAGCTGGTATTGATATTCAGTCTCCGTCCGACATTATCGTCTCAATATAGTCTCATATCATAACAGCCATAATATTGTAGCCACGACAATGTCACATTGTCTCTTTATAAATTCTCACACATACGCATGTTTGTAAAACATAATTAAATCAACTCATTAGAGTCAGCTAAAGATCGTAGTGCAAGCCAGAAGGCTGGCGTGGGGTACGTATAAAGGACTATTATATACCGAAGGATATTAGCTGCGGTAACTAGCCAAACATTCTAAATAATATCATATGCCTAACTAATTACATAATTATAATACGTATGTAATAAACCCATAGATATACTAGTCAAAGAATAAATCATTGGCCCAATATTGCAGGCAATTGCTCAAAGACGGAATTGAGGTAATTAATTTGCAAATTTACGGGAAATCTTATATGAAACTTCTGAAATTTCAACTAGCTGCTATGCCTATTATTTGTCCCAGCAAGTATCGAGACTAATCATGCTAGATTTCGTATCAGGCCTGCATCACTTGCTTAATTTTTTATCAAGTAGAAAAAAGCTGATGACTTGTAAACGACTGAACTGATTTTGATAAAAAATATCTAAGAATGACCGCCAGAAAGCCAGCTTTCAAATAAAAAAAACACATCCAAATCGGTTCACAAGTTAAGGTGCCACAAACAGAAAAACAGACACAAACACATAGCAGTTAAACATACAATAAAGAACGATGCATAACGACGCGAGCACATGTCTTGCGTCGGAGTTTTTTTTTTGATACAAGGGGGGCCAAACAAACTGGAGGTGCACATGATGTGAGTGATCACCGCCGCCCATGGACATCCACAATACCAGAGGTCTTGCAGTTGCGTTGCCGGCCTTTTAAGAATGAGTAAGCTCTTTTCTTGAAGGTCCCAAGTCGTATCCGTTTCGGTAACAGAGCCGTCAGCAATTGATTCCATGGAGGAGTAGTGCGAGGCAGAAAGTGCTGAGAAAAAAGTAGAAGCGAATTATGTTCTTTAATTTCCAGACACATGTGTATAATTACAAGTTTTTATTATCAATAACACAACAAACTTGAATATGTGTAGGAAATGTCGAGAGTGCACGTTCATCATGACTGTGCATTTTTATTGAATAAGGAAAATCAATCTCGCTAGTTTAAAGCGCGTCGTAGGTACGTACGTAACGCTAATACATTGTTATTAAAATCAAAATCCAATCATTTTCCTTGGAAATTTCGTTACTTCAGCACATTATATGCGTGTGTTATACTCGACGATAAATTGATTGATTTCAAGTTTTTTTCCGTTAAACCTTAATATGGACATAAAGACATCAAGAATGTTTTACTTGCACTTTTCACAAAAATTGTTATGTTTCAAATGTATTTTCGGAATATCAATCAATCACAACAACATAACTCGTAAAACCCATATTCTTGCAAATAAATATTTTTCATTTTTTTTCAACAAACATGGTATCAATAATTATTGATAATTATTAGACAATAGTGTCACTCGGCTAATGTAACAATAATTTCGACAACTGATTACAATCGCCTTTTAGCTTTGTCTCCATGAGGCCATTTTCGCGCACAGATTTGTTTAATTTACTTCAACATACAACATACAAAAGTACTTTGTGACCTTTATAACTAACTAGCTGTACCCTGCAGCCTGCTGCATTTTAAGTTTTTGGTGAATCCCACGGAAACAACTCGAAACACGGAAAATTACCGGGATAATATGTGCTATTCCAGGACATCATCTACCTGTGTGCTAAATTTCATTCAAATTAATTCAATAGATTTTGCGTGATTGAGTAACAAACATCCATTCGTCCGACATCCAAACATTCGCATTTATAATATTATATGTAGATTAAAGAATATGAATAAAAACGTATTTTTGTTTCCAATTTATTTTTAGCCACGATTAACAAAACAAACTTTGTTCATTGGGTTTACTTAATTTGACTAAATTGGTTAAATTTAAGAAGCATCTCTTATACTTAAATTATGTGCTATTCCAAGTCATCGTCTACCTGTGTGCCAAATTTCGTTCAAATTCATTCATTAGTTTTAGCGTGATTGAGTAACAAACATCCAAACTTTCGCATTTATAATATTAATATAGATATAGATTTATCTCACCGGTTTTTTTGGGTCACGCAGGCCATTTGAACGCTAACGGAGTGCTCGTAATTGGATGTTTGGATGGATGGATGTTTGTTACTCAATCACGCAAAAAATACTGCACGGATTTGAATGAAATTTGGCACACAGGTAGACGATGTCCTGGAATAACACATAGGCTACTTTTTATCCCGGAAAAATAGATGGTCCCGCGGGATTCGCCAAAAACTTTTATAATGCAGCGGGCTGCACGCGGCAGATAGTAATCATATAAAGGCGATAACTGATAATCTCACGACTAGCAGAGTATTAATTTAATGTGTATATTAGTATGTGCTAACATCACAAACTGACTCCATCAATTGTTGAGTTGAGAGTGCAGTTATATAATATACCTCTCTCATACAGCATAGAGAAAATATACCTCTGTCATCACTATCACACGGAAAGTCTGCTCCGAAATCTTTTCCGAAATAAAAATAACACTCCATGTAAAACCTGGATTGGATATTTCTGGATATAATGTTTTTAGGATTAGTTAGCAAACCAGCAAAAGTCTCTGCTGATGATATAAGATGACCATCGCCTATAGACACTAAAAATGTAGCGTTGTAATATGCCGGCAGGGATGTAATGCCACATGCATTACTGATTACCTTTCCTACAAGTTCATACATACAGAAATATAGAAGTAGGCATGATGGCAGTGACTATTCTTACCTTTTAGGAACTATCTGGAAGGTGATTTTGTCTTTGAAGTATTTGCCAACTGCCGTTCTGCCAGTAAGGTCGTAAAAGTCGACCGATTGACTATGCGAGTCACTACCATCGTGGCTACTAGATGGTAGAGTTCTGCATTGTCTCGCCCGGGTCTGGTACCACCGCCTTATCTATTCCTGCCTCAATAACATTAGTGCTAGACACTGTCGTTTTCCAGTTTGGAGGGTAAAGTAGCCGGTAAACTTATGCATGTGGCATTAGACATTGTCACAAGATAGCAACGCACCATTAACATCTTTGGTGTCTATAGGCAATGATAAACTCTTTCCATCAGGAAACCCATCTGCTTGTTTGCTATCTTATACAAAAATAATTGCTCGTTTAAAGGTATTAGATAGAAGGATATCGCCGTGGAATCATTTTTATTGTACATAGAATACCAATTTTGTTATTTTAAAGTGCTACACGTTCTATATCGACATTTACAATTTTATCAAAGTATTGTCGTAAATACCAAAAGGTACTTGGCTACAATTCTTTGCGTGCGTGGTGTCACTCAACCAATTGGTCAACGGATTTCAAGATTAAAGTATAAATAAATTAATAATATCGCTAGACGAATTACACGTATCGAACTAACCCCAAAAAAAAAGCAAATTGTTTGCTTGTGATGTGTGTGTTAGAGCTACGAATACTAATACTTAGAAACACATACATAATAATCTATTACACAAAATATGTTTGTCGATATTCCCTGACGGGAATCGAACCCCACGCCATCAATAGCGTAGTCAGTGTCGCTAACCACTGGATTAACGGAGCGGAGGATGAACGCAAGATAATAAATCTTTTTGCGCACAATATACCGGTTAGCACATCTTTTACCCGACAGAAACAGCATCGAAAATAATTTTTGCAGCATTTGTTATGCTTATATATTTTCTGAGCATACATATTTGTATTTATGGGTATTTATTATGTATATTTTCTTCGTATATGTATTAGTATCGTGATGACAACACACATATCACAAGCAAACAATTTGCTTACTTTGGGATTAGAATGATTCACGTAATTTGTCCAGCAATATTTATTATTTACTAGCTGACCCGGCAAACGTTGTTTTGCCAACTTTGTGTCTACTTTTCCGTATTTTTCTTAATTTTTTCACCTTTTAAACCTAACCTGAACCTCCATGAATATTTTAAAACCAAAATTAGCCAAATCGGTCCAGCCGTTCTCGAGTTTTAGCGAGACTAACGAACAGCAATTGCTTTTTATATATATAGACTAGCTGACCCGGCAAACGTTGTTCTGCCTTTTTAACTACCTACTCTTATTTATTTTTTTCTATATTTTTTTCACCTTTTAAACCTTCCCTGGACTTCAATAATTAATTCAAAACCAAAATTAGCCAAATCGGTTCAAACGTTCTCGAGTTTTAGGAGACTAACGAACTGCAATTGATTTTTCCTTTCAATTCAGTACCTTAATTTCTCTGGAAATTCTATAATAGCCCAATAAAGTGAATGATTAAAATATTTAACGCTTTAGCTTGACGATGTGATTTTTATTTATAAAGCAATTTGATTTTAGCTTACGCACGAAATGTTATATACCTATTGGCATGGTACGTATGTTTTTAATGAAATTAGGGTTTTCTATTTTTAAATGAGATCGTATAACATTGTTTTTACTTATGCGTTGGGGTGGTCCAAGTTAAGTGTGATGAGTTTAAATCGTTGAAGGACAATTAGAAAATATTTTTAACCGAATTCAAAAACAGTTCGGCTCTATCTGGTATGTGAATGTGATAAATGATAATATTAATGGAATAACATTACATTCACGTATAATAATAAAATAAATATCTGTTTGGGTTTTATTTGAAAACCTGAATCACACAAAACCTGCATATCATTATACATAATTCTATCAATGTATGTAGTAAACATATTTATCTATCCATTTCCACGAAACTATTCATTCTATCGTGTTTTATCCATTAATATAAAAAAAAACAAGATACACAGTCCCGAACAAAACCGACACTCAAAAGGGTCGCTAATTTCATTTCAGTAGTTATAGATATGGCAAAAACATATGTCTTTGCATATCCAACCTCAAGCGCAACATTTATAGTCTTTTTTACAAAGCAATATACAAAAACAAATAAAATTGAGTGTCGCGACCGACGTGATTCTATTTGAAATGAGCGCACAAATTTAAATTGTGCACTCATTTTTGCAGGACGTTTTTGAGACGCCGATTGTGTATCTTGGTTTTCTATATCAATAGTTTTACCTCAACTTAGGGAATATTGCAAGTTCTATAAAATTCGGTTCAGTAGTTTTCATGATACTATGATTTGAAGACATATATCACAGGCAGAACATATCGGATGACCGTATTTCAAGATATAGACTAAGGTGTAAGACTACAGGTGTGACGGCCTGGTTTATCTAAATATAGTAAGTAGGTGGTCTCGTTTATCAGCCAGGCGAAACAAGGGAATAGAAATCGATTTTGCAGTTTTTAATTAAATTATTGGGTTTATTACTTGTTATTCGCAGTTTATCAATGTTATTTAATAATCTTCCATGCCGCATTAGAATCGCCATTTTAATTTGCGTAACAACAAACGCATTTACGAAATACCAATAAACAAGCTTTGTGTTATCTAATCTAAATTAATATTATAAATGCGAAACTTGGACGTTTGGATGGATGGATGTACTCAATTACGCAAAAACGGCTAAACCGATTTGAATGAAATTTGGCACACATGTAGATGATAACCTGGAATACAAACTACAACATAGGCTTCTTTTTATCCCGAAAAAATGAGTTGTTCCTGCGGGATTCACCAAAACCTTTCATAATGCAGTGGGCTTCGTGCATTATGAAAGGTTTTAGTAAATTCGTGAATGTATGTGTGTTGTATATAATTGTGCCTGTGTGGTGTTGTGTTTAAGTATGCGAATAATAGGTATAAGTGTATCCGACAGATGCTTTGAGCGGTTTTTAAATTTTAGGTTTCGCTCGGAGCGTATATAAGAAGGGAGTGCTTCATAAACCTAAACAAACCGATCTAAGCCAAAACTACGAATGGTACAAAGTGCTGGCAAAAATTGGGAGCGATGAACATCAAAAAGATATTTAAAAAACCTCTATTTTATATTTTATTTTTTGCTTTATTGATTGAAACTTTTAAATTTTGCTTAAAACTCATACTCAAAAAATTTTTTATTCAAGTAAATTTTTTACAGGCACTATTGACGAGTCGACATTTTAAGAATTACTATCGGATCGGAGTTCGGCTATATAATGTGATAATCCGGCGGAAGCAAACCCGGAGGGCTTGTATTTTCTTTTTTCTATTTTTTCAGCTTCATCAAAAAGCCGGTATTTTTGACGTTAAGGTAGAGCCCAACCTTTCCAAATCGCTTCTTGTGTACTTGCGCTAATTTGGGTTGAAAATTATCTGGTTTACAAGCTCTGTCGCTCAGTAATTCATACGAGTAAGTGGACTTAGTACTGGCTGTTTTATGCTTTAAATGAATAAATTTTTAAAACTCGTTAGACATTAATAAGTCGAGCCGAACGTTACGAGCGCAGGCGCGCGGTACTGATTACTGTTAAATAATCTTATAAATACCTAAAACGTTTCTATAATACATACTATGTACCCAGCCACAGCACAAAATTAAAAAATAAATATTAACATATTCGGAAAATGTAATCGAAAAATAATTATTTTGTAATAAGAAATTATTTTCATATCTTTTTTTTAAAGTATTCAATAAACAAGGAACTTAGAAAAAAACATTAATTATTAATTTAACAAAGTTGTTAAATTTTCAACTTCTTACGACAACTAGTATTTAACTATTTAGTACTTACCCACTTGAGCTGAGCCAAACGCGCGCTCATACAACTTCGACAAACTGAACGAAAATATACGGAAATAGACAAGTCAACATAAAACTCTATCGCAAAATTGCTGAAGTTTAATTATTCAGTTGGGTCTGTAAGTCTTATGGTAGGCATTTAAGGACTAATTGCGGCTGCATTTATCTTACAATATTATACTGATATAATAATATGTTATACTATTTCCATTTCTTTATTTTCTCGATGACAGATCGACGCTCACGTAATTTTGTGTTGTTTACGTTAAAATGTCTCAGAAATTATACTGTACTTCATGGACGTGTAGTGATGTGCTACATCTACAGATACTGATTACTATAGAAGCTATATCGATAAACGTAACACGATAACAGACCCGTTTTTTTTTACAAAATGTAAGAAACTAAACTACTGCCGGATAATTTTGTACAAATTTATAAACTATAATCATTACATAGTATAAAACAAAGTCGCTTTCTCTGTCTGTCCCTATGTCCTTATGTCCCTATGTATGATTAAATCTTTAAAACTACGCAACGGATTTTGATGCGTTTTTTTTAAATAAATAGATTGATTCATTAGGAAGGTTTAAGTGTATAAACCTTTCCGATATTCCCACGGGAACAAAAGCTGCACGTGTGAAACCGCGGGCAGGTCGCTAGTATTATTATATTTTGACCGCCCCGTTCGTCGACTGGTTAGAGACCCTGACTACGCAATCGACTGGGCTCGAGTTCGATCCCCGACAGGGACAAGCATTTGTGTAATGAGCATAGATGTTTGTATTTCTGGGTTTGGGTATGTATTTCTATGTATTAGTATTGTTGACTAACACCCATAACACAAGCAAATAATTTGCTTACTTTGGGGTTAGATTAATAAGTGTAATTTGTCCCATTAATATTTATTTATTTAATTATACAAGTATACTATTATATTTCATTACAAGATGTTACACGTATAAATTCTTGATTGATAATACCTACTTTTTTTAAAATATTATTTCCATTTCTTTATTTTCTCGATGACAGTTCTAACTTGATACTTGTAGTGTTATGACCAAATAAGTAATGATATCGATCGCATATATTTATTATATTTTGAACAAAGACAAAAATGACAAAAACATTCAAAAATATTTTTTCGAGGTGGGAACACTCAACGTCCCAGCGCCATTTTGTGTTTGTTTTAATTTGTCACTCGCAACAACACGGTCGTGCGAGTCACTACATTTCTGTTCGCTGAGTTTTTTCACATTATCCATACATTACGTTGTTGCTGCCCAGCTGTCAAATATCAAAATGCCGAAAGGATCTGTTCTTAATAGGCAAGCGAGAGAACTGGTGATCAAGATTCTTAATTACTTTGAAGCAGAGTATCAAAATAGTGGCCCGCTTTTACCACACTGACGCAAGTGCGATAGCGTGTTGCGGCCGCATTAGGAATTAGTGGACCTACTGTTTCAAAAATTACTACCGAAGCTTACGGTACAAGCGGCATGCAGGAAAATAAGCTTCGTACGCCGATGAAAAAACGCCAAACATGTCGTGTGATATTGACAACTTCAACGAAATTGGATTTTCTTATAAAAAATCGGACAAACGTAAAATATTGATGGAGCGTCACAATGTTGCTATGGCTCGGAGCGAATTTTTGAACGAAGCCAAAAAGATATCAGATTGGTCAAATGTTATTTTTACTGACGAGACTTGGTTAAATGCAAACCACACAGTATCTAAGAATTGGACTGACAACATCAAAGCTTCCACTAGTTCAGTGCCAATGGGAAAAGGTGAACGCCGTATCATATGCCATGCAGGGTCTATGTGTGGATTCGTGTCAGATGCTTTACTGGCCTTTAAATCCAAGAAAATAGTGGACTATCACAAAGAAATGAACGCGGAGATTTACTTAGGATGGTTTAAAGAAATGGTGCAGTCTGTGGAAGAACCGTCCATAATTATTATGGACAATGCTACTATCACTCCAGACAAATTGATAAAATGCTGACACAGGCCAATAAAAACAAGAGATAATTGACTGACTCCAACGTCATTGCGAAAATATGGACAGTACTTTATCAAAAGTACAATTAGTGAATATTTTAAAATCGAAAAAAGCCTGTCAAAAAAAGATATGTTATCGAGGAAATAGCTGCCAAATGTGGTCATTGGGTTCTTCGACTTCCGCCGTATCATTGCCAGTACAATGCTATGGAACTAATATGGGCACAAATCAAAAGAAAAGATGCTCGAAACAATACTCATAACGATTCTACGGCAAACAAGATGTTAAATTTATTCATCAGATTTTGATTAAAATAAATAAATAAAGATTACCTGTAGTTATAATTATTTCGTTTCATTGTCGAGTACCTACCTATACCTACTTATTTTACAACAGCTTCGAAAATTTTAAAGAAGTTGGCATTATAATCAAGAATTTATATGTATAACATCTTGTAATGAAATATAATATACTTATATATAATATTATAGTTCATAAATTTGTACGAAAGTATCCGGCAGTACTTTAGTTTCTTACATTTTGTAAAAAAAACTGGCTTGTTATCGTGTTACGTTTATCGATATATCTTCTATAGTAATCATTATGTGTAGCACATCATTACCTGTCCATGAAGTACAGTGTTATTTGTAAGACATTTTAACGTAAACAACACAAAATTACATGAGCATTGATCTATCATCGAGAAAATAAGGAAATGGAAATAGTATAGTCATAAAAAATACAAATAAGAAAAATTACCTATAGCAAAAACTTTGAGGGCTTTTACAGCTCCCCTCCAAGGTGTAGAGAGGGAAATCATCCTGTGAATGTACTGGTCCTTCCAAGATTGTTTTTGTAACTGCAAAAAATGCAAAGCCATAGAACCGCCCATACTATGGACAACAAATGTTACAGCAGTTTTGTTGTTTGCCGCATAAGTTTCTTCAACCAGGAGTTTTAATTTAATAAAGAATTCTGCATTTTCATCTGAAATATAAAGTATAATAAAACATTTTGTAAAAATAACCTTTAATTTATAATTCATTCTTATTAAAATTAATTATAAAGTGAAGGTTGTTTTCCCTAATGTCGGCCGCCAGTAAAGGATGTTTTAAGTTGAAAACAAGGCAATAAATCTGCATAAAATTTTAATTAAATATTTTATATAAACATATTATTGTACTTAATTTTCATATCCATCTATATCTATACTAATATTACAATTAATCGTTTGTTTGTTACGATTAAACTTAAAACCTACTCAACCGATTTTAAAAATCTTTCACTTTTAAAAAGCTTACTATCGAGGAGTGACATAGGCTATGTTTTTACCCGACTGCATAAAAGAAAGTTATGGTTTTGGGTTATGCGAACAAAATCGCCAGTAACAGATACTTTAAAATAAAATCGAAAATTACAACATTAAAAAAGTAATTTTATTTATAGGGTAGCCCAGAAATACAAAAATCTATGCTCATCACACAAATGTTTGTCCCTGCAGGGAATCTAATTCAGCCACAAGGAATCTGTAGTTAAGTTTGCTAACCACTCTACCAACGAGGTGGTAAATATGATGCATTGAATTTAATATATTAAACAACAATATAAATAAGGACATTATTCTATAATTTTTTTGAACATGCTGTGTATATTATATGGAATAGGTAAAGAGGGCCGACATTAAGTTGTTTGAATTCCCTTACGTCGGCGGCGATTTAAAATGCTTATTATTTCAATATACGTAATAGATAAAGGCGGCCGGACTTTGGTCATTCAAATAACGGATTAAAACCACTTTTAAAAAACAAATTATTAAAATATAACTTGAAATTCTGTAGAGTTATAAATTTGAGTCTTTCGGCCTAATGTTGGCCGGGGGCCGACCATAGGCTCTTGTATCATGAGTGCCCTAATCTCGGCCGCTGCTATTTCTTTATAACAAATGGAAATATTATTTTTTATTGATTCAGGCGTTACTTTGCGGAAATCCATTATTAAAAGGTGAAATTAATTAAACTTGCTATTATCCGCGAACTATATTCTACATCATTCTATATAATTAGTTCGCGGAAATATTATTCATCAAAATTGCAAGGGATAATGTTTTGTACTCTTTTATTTTTCTGCAGAAGAAAAGTAACACAATCCCCGTGAATGGTCTCCTCTGAAGTTTTTACCTAAATCAGAGACAGCACGGCTCTGTGACGTCTTGTTGGCTTCTACGTACTATAACATTGGAGTATATGACACAAATTGGTAAAATCGTGTGTTATTACATAGTTATATTACTAAAGTTGTGATTTGCAAAACAAATTTAAACTTATGGAGTTTAAATTTAATTATCAGCATAAACATGTTAAGTGGCTGACATTGGGCGACAGTCAACTTTAGGCCACATTACCCTATTATTTTTACAATTTAACAATATTTCAACTGGTTTTCTTGCCTTCATTAAAAGGCAGTTTACATTTTAGACCAACTTTTGACGAAAAATCAAAATTTTCCAACTCCTAATTTTTCATATTATAAGAAACTTTTATTTAATTAAATATTACCATTAGATAGTTTCATCTTTTAAATATTCCTTCAATGAAATAGATTTTTTAATCATCAATTGTACTTCTTATGATAAATGTTCTCCGAAATCAAGTTTCGACAATTACGCAAAGAAGCTATTTTTCCAAAAGGTATTGCTACTGCTAGAATCAACAAACTTTATTAGAAAAAATACTAGATAACCAGAAACATCCAATATTGTGGCTGAATGGATTGCTGTTTTCCTAAAAGATCTATAACTATATCTAAGATACCTATTTCAACGAAAATTAACGATATATTAACTGGGTTTTTTGTTATCAAAAAATGACATTTTCCTAAAGAAATTGGCATAGAATAAAACTATATTCTATTCTTATCTATACATATAATAAAATCGTAGGAAAGTCAAAACTGTACATTCGATATCGAAACCAAAAAAATAGTTTTTAGAATTTTTGTTTGTTGGTCTGTATGTATATCCGTACTCAAAAGTACTGCATGGATTTACTTCAAATTTTGCATGAATATTACTAACAGGTTGGGTCAACATATAGGCTACATATTATCACGCTATCACCTACAGCGGAGGAGCAGTGCGGAGCAAACGAAGTCCGCGCGGACAAAGTCGCAGGCAATAGCTAGTGCAAAAATAAGTCACTTAAGTAATATTTATTTATTTTTTATTTCAAAAAGAAATAAAAGAGAATACTATAAAATCCGCTACGTCCGTGTGCCAAAATTAGAACCGCATAGTAATAACTAAATTATTAAAATTATCAATACTATTTTCATTTTACCCGCACTAGATGGACGACGACGTCCAGCTCTCGCATCGATTAGAAAATATCTAAATTTCAGTTGGGCGATTTTGTGATTTTTTTTTTATATATCATAAGATAGCAAACAAGCACATGGGTCTCCTGATGGAAAGAGTCAACCATCTCGTATAGTCAACAAAGATGTTAATGGTGCATTGCTATCTTGTGGCAAAGTCTAATGCCACACGCATAAGTTTACCAGCTACCTTACCTTCCAAACTGGAACACGACAGCGACAAACACTGACGCTATCGCGGCAGGAATAGTTAAGGCGGTGGTACCAGACCCGGGCGAGACAATGTAGAACTCTACCACCTAGTAGCCAAGATGGTAGTGACTCGATAGCCAATCGGTCGCCTTTTACGACCTGCCTGGCAGAACGGCAGTTGGCCTATTCTTCAAAGGAGGCCGGGACGAACACGGCGAAAGATGCCTCTTAAATAACTATTATACTTTGGCTTCTGTTATACCAAAATAGTTTCACTAGGACTAAGTGTGTAGGTACCCCCTTAATATTTAACATTGCTTATGATGGTAGATGGTATATATTCTTCATATATTTTTCTTCAGGAAATCAATGGTTTAACTAACTTTTTAATCAATAATAATAGTAAAAGACAATTGCCCTCATACTTATGTAAGTAAAACTGGTTGGATAAGGTTTATAGTAAAACAATATTTAAGTGAGTATTACATACAAATATTGCAATGAATTAAAAAAACTGTTTTTTTAACCTTCAATATATAAGACTTCAATATACTCTAATTCTGGTACAAGCATTGGCCACCCTAGGTATTAAATACTTCAACAGTCACTAGGCAGGATGTTGCCATGGATAGAACACGGTCAATGTGTTTAGAAAACATGCTAGGCTAGGTTGCGTTTTAGGCATACCTACAAGTTTATTGCCTAAATGCTTGCATACAAGGAATGAGTGGATACATTAGAACAATAGTTGCACTGCATGCCTGCATATTTGTTTGTATGTGTTCAAGTTTGATTGCTTGCATATACTCTTGTTACAAAGGATGGATTACCTTGGGTTTGGTTAGTTTTTACAAGTTATTTTGTTCAATAGCATTTATTAAGCATTACCCATGTTGATATTTTAACATTTCACAAATGAAAATTTCATAAATTTTTAATAACTTAGTATTATTTTAAATTATAATTTAAGATTATATTTTTATATATTATTACATATCAGGGTAAATATTAATTTGGGAAATTCAAATACGGCCATAAAAGTTTTAAAATATAAACTACTACAACTCAACAAAATTTAGGAAAACTACCTACTGAAATATTTCAAGGCTTAATTAAATAAATAAATAAATATTCAGGGGACAAATTACATTTACTTATCTAACCCCAAAGTAAGCAAATTATTTGTTTGTGTTATGGGTGTTATCAACGATAGTATAACATAGAAATACACATATAAATACTAGAATATATTTAATAAACACCCAAACCCGGAAACACAAACATTTATGCTCATCACACAAATGCTTGTCCCCGTCAGGGATAGAATCCGAGCCCCGTCGATTGTGCCTTCAGGGTCACTAACCACTCGACCAATGGGACGATAATTTATTAAATACTATAAAGATTTATAGGGGGCCATTTAGTAAATACTATAAAGATTTTAATTTTTATATTTAATAATAAGCATTTTCTTTAACTTTGAATGACATGACACAAAAATATGGAATAAAATGTAGCAGAACTAAGACACTTACTTGGTGCTTTCCTAAAATCATAAGGTGCACCTCTAAGGGAAACATTTCTTACATAACCAATTTTTACCAATGCATCTGCTATGCTGTTGAAGTAGGCTCCTGCTGAATCATGAGATGGATCTAACCACTCCACGGGCTCTGTTAACCCCCATCCAGGCACTCTGATGTCCACTCCAGGTGGATTTCTCGTCGTTCTAGTCACATTGTCATACTCTAATCTCAGATTGTCTACCCAACAATCAATAACATACGGCACTAGAAGTTCTAAATTCAGCCAAATATTGAAATAGTTATTTGAAGTTTTTGAACATATATAGTGCACAACACTAGTTTTATTTAGTTTTGCTTCTAATTGGCTTCCACCATCACCAGGAACTGTTAACAAAAGTACAAAAAACTAAGCACTTACTTAAAGTGTTTGACTTATTTCTAATACCATTAGGTAGTAAAGAATAATTTTACTCCTTTAGTGTACATTAAATTATTCACTACTCATATAAAGGGCATTATCATACAAAAGAAACAAAGTAAGCAGGTGATTGCAAAATAGCAATGTCAATCAATTTAACAATCTTAACCACTTACTGCTGATCATTTGAAAAAAGTATATATATCACACTCATAATAAAACAATGACTCATCTCAAAATTTTGGCAAAATGAGTTTTGGTAAAATACCGACCCAAAAGAGCAAGCTTCAAAATGTAGCCTGAAAAAAAAACATCTGTTTTCCTCAAACAATAAGGAGTTACCCTTATTTGATTAGATTTTATGGTGGTTTGAAAAAATGTATCGCCTACTAAAAATAGTTTTTAGTTTATTGGCGAAAGTTAGTAATTATGAATTCGGTTGTTGTTTTATTACGAGTGCGATAGATATATATATATATATATATATATATATATATATATATATATATATATATATATATATATATATATATATATATATATATATATATATATATATATATATATATATATATATATATATATATATATATATATATATATATATATATATATATATATATATATATATATATATATATATATTAGGGTGTGCCAAAAAAATCGGATTTTTTTTTTTTCACTTTCCGCTCAAAATATCGTAGAAGATGTCGAAACAAAAGGCCTGTCCAAAGGAGAGTTCTTAATTTTAATTTTAAGAGGTCCTCCATCGATTCTGAAGTTTTTCCCATTTAAATAACACTGGAAATTTTTTTTTTTTCATTTTTACTGCCGCAACGTCTGAAGATTTTATTTTTTCGTAAAATAAACTATTAGACCTCATTGGGGATTAAATTTTGAACAAAAAATTTCATTGGGTCATATTGCTACCATCGAAGCCTGAGTTTTTATAAAGCTTTACAGTATCAATTTTCCCCAAATTTCGTGTTTTTCGTAATTTTTAGCTAAACTATACAAGATAGAACAAAAAGTCAAATGACAATTTTGTAGTCCATGTAACGCACTACTAAAAATATTCAGTAACATTTTTTGTGTCATTAATATTTCCAAAGTTACAGACCAACAAAATCCTATTTTTCTAATTTTTAGCTTTGTTCAAGTGAACCATCGATAAAAATACAAAAAATTTGATTCTTATTTTTTAGTACATCAAATTTGCTACAAAATTATATAAGAAAGATTCGTCGTCTCCGTAATAGCTTAGAGTAACAAGCCTGATAAGTCATATTTTTATAATTTTTCAACTATTTTTTCTAAATTATTGACGATAGATGACAAATTTCAATTAAAAATTTAAAGCATATTCAATTCTCTAAAACGTTAGCCTAGATTAATTTTTTACATTATAACTTGCTTAATAAGTCAACAAATATTATTGTTATTTATTTCGTTTTTGGTCTATTGAGGTTATTTAACCAATCTTCAAGACAACCCTGATTATGCAAACATATTGAACATGATTTGACACATTCCACTCCCACATATTATTGAAAATAAGAAAATTGAATGATTAACAAGTATTCGATATAATAAAAAATCTAATCTTTTCTGATGCTTTTTATTCCTTTTTTCGCACAAGAGTGCTTTTGGCCGCAGCGGAATTTCTCAGGCAACTTTCTGTTGCTTCGGAGTGGGGTCGATTAAATTTGGTCCAATTCAACCCATTAAGACACAAGTTTGCGCGTTTTTTGTACTTGTAGTTTTGCCAGCATTATCCGATTTATTAGTTTGAATCTGAATATAGCTTTATAAATAACAATTATTTACTTGTAGTAAATTACTTCAATAAGGGCTCAATTTTTCAAAAATACCTTTTCTTATTCTTATGCATTCTGTTGAAACTAGTTGCTCCTCGAATTAGTCTTTTATACTGTGTATTTAATCCTTAACCATTTATCCGAAAATTCAGTTAATCCTGCAGATTATCCCTAAAACTTTCTGCTGTAGATGATGAAAAGCCTTCAAAAATTTTATTATTGGAACATTAAAACGCTTTGCTGAGTCAATATAGAATTTAGCATGTTTTTAAATTTTGAAAATAGAAGATCGCTTGAAACAGAAAAGGATTACAAAGTACTAGAAAGAATTTGATGTTTGAATATATCGAATACTTGTTAATCATTCAATTTTCTTATTTTTAATAATATGTGGGAGTGGAATGTGTCAAATCATGTTCAATATGTTTGCATAATCAGGGTTGTCTTGAAGATTGGTTAAATAACCTCAATAGACCAAAAACGAAATAAATAACAATAATATTTGTTGACTTATTAAGCAAGTTATAATGTAAAAAATTAATCTAGGCTAACGTTTTAGAGAATTGAATATGCTTTAAATTTTTAATTGAAATTTGTCATCTATCGTTAATAATTTAGAAAATATAGTTGAAAAATTATAAAAATATGACTTATCAGGCTTGTTACTCTAAGCTATTATGGAGACGACGAATCGAAAATATAAGAATTAAATTTTTTGTATTTTTATCGATGGTTCACTTGAACAAAGCTAAAAATTAGAAAAATAGGATTTTGTTGGTCTGTAACTTTGGAAATATTAATGACACAAAAAATTTTACTGAATATTTTTTGTAGTGCGTTACATGGACTACAAAATTGTCATTTGACTTTTTGTTCTATCTTGTATAGTTTAGCTAAAAATTACGAAAAACACGAAATTTGGGGAAAATTGATTCCAGTATTATTTAAATGGGAAAAACTTCAGAATCGATGGAGGACCTCTTAAAATTAAAATTAAGAACTCTCCTTTGGACAGGCCTTTTGTTTCGACATCTTCTACGATATTTTGAGCGGAAAGTGAAAAAAAAAAAAAAACCGATTTTTTTGGCACACCCTAATATATATATATATATATATATATATATATATATATATATATATATATATACATATATATATATATATATATATATATATATATATATATATATATATATATATATTTAATATATTCAATAAAACTGTACTTTAGAGACCCGTGAATTTCGGGGTTTTCGGGGGTGGGGGTTAAAGGGTACTAGATCACCCTTAGGGGGTACTTTTTCTTGCAGAAAAAGAGCAACCTAAAAAAACATTAAGTTCTAATGATAATATGCAGTTTCATAAATAAATAATTTGTTTAAGTAATTTTTTAAATAAAATTTCCACTATAGATTGTAGTTGGATTGTGTGTGCTTCGGCGCTGGGGGAAGTGCAGCCCCTCTGCCCTTGCATAACAAAGCATAGGCACCTCTGTTTGCCTTCACAGATTCAGCTTTTTGGTCTCCTGCGGTGACCAGCCTCAGCTGCTACGGCTCACAAGGTGCCTACACTTTGTTACAGCAGGCAGGGGCTGCCACCATTTGTGATTTCTAAAAATACTCTACAGGTAGGGCAGACAAGACCACGTACAAGTCGGTGTGCTCTGATTCAGATATGTCATCAATTTAGCTAGATTTCTTACACATCTTATTCTCATATTATAATCAAAAATATCTTTTTTTCTGGAAAATTATAGATTTCTGCAACTTAGCAACTTGAAATTTGGTAGGAAAGTAAAGATAGAATAAGCCTATCTACAAAAAATGAGCACTTAATTCCTGGGTCACTAAACGCTTACTCAGTCTGGTCGCACCCTTTTCTGTTAGAAAAAATATACCTCCCAAATAGGGTGGCCTTGCATGTTAGTCATTAGACCCCTCGACCCACAAAAAAAACCCAAAAATCTAGACAATTTATTTTCTTCAGGTACTACATCAGATGTATAGTTATTAAAAAAATAGAAGCACTTTTCACGACCCTTCCTTTTTTGTGTGTTCTAGTAACCTCTACCCCCTTCGACCCTCACACCCCGAAATTCGTCGGTCGCTAAAGTACAGTTTAGCCATATATTAAATTGGTTAAATTCATATCGTAAATTGAATGAATATGTTCAAAAAATATTTGCAAGTGACCAGCTCTTGGTGGAAGAAAATTAAAAACAAGAACTGAAACTAAGAACTCCTTAAAATACTTACTAAAAATAACTGGTGACAACCCCAAGGAGTTTTGCGCTAATATACAAAACATTATCACAATGTTCATATATAAATTAATCTTTGACATTGTTAAAATCGTTTCACATATAATTAATTAAATAAAATGAAACTATAATAAGTCAAAACAATCACAACAAAAATAATAAACTAGTTTGCGCAATATATACAATTTAAATAATCTCCGCGAAACATTGGTGATGTAAAAATCGTACGATGTCCGCTAAGAAAAATAAACAAATAACAATTTATTATACACGATAAAGATATCAAACTATTTAATCATTAGACAAATTGTGTAGCTACGTATAATAATACGTGTAATACGTATTATATATTATTTTATCCTATGTTTTCTCACATAAATTAAACAATAATATATTAATTAGTAAGTAAATCGTACACAATTTGTACGCACTCGGCCATAGACTAATATCAAAGAGTATATTATATACTATTTATATTGTTCTGTGGAGTATACAATACTACGTAAGACTAATAATATTGTAAGTATATAATATACAAGGATTTAAAACGTTATGATTTCGATATATTTGCGTCGTTGTGATTGGTTATGGTATATCATATTATGACGTTGTCAAGGAAGTTATATTCTATCTGGGGGCCTATTGCCTATCTTGAACTGACAATCAAAGTGATAATCACTGTGCAAAGTTGACATCAATTAGCTGTCAGTTCCCTTATTTTGTATCAAGGAAGTTATATTCTACCTGGAAGGTCCACATGTACCTCAAAATCGTTCCGAAGAGTACCACGACATGAGTGGAGTGTGTCTCTTTCTACTAGGGTGTCCATACATATTTGTGCAACAGGACAATTTCATTCTAAAAAAGCGGAATAGAACTGATATGGACACGACAAGTCCTGGATAGCACCCACGGCTATCAATTTTTGAAAGTCGTGTAGGTTAACAATGTCTGTTATCGCTCTTATTGACGAAGGAAAATGCACATTCATAATATGTTGTTTTGACTCACACCCATAATTTGCTAACTTTAGGGTTAGATCAATTCGTGTGATTTGTCTAATGATATCGTATTATTACGACAGGCTGTAGTGAGGTGGAGGGGGCCGGATTGCAACTATAAATGCTAGCATATTAGTAACGTGCCGGACCGCAACACATTGACTAGTTTTGTGTACAGTTAACTGCCGAACTGCATGTTAAAGCTAGTTCTTTGTGGCCTTTAATCGTTCTCAACCCATAATTTCTGATTTTGTAAATGCATACTTAAAACACGGAAAAAATTGTGTGCGCTCAATTCCGCTCTGCAAATCTGCCGCACTTTGGCCCGGCATAGTGTACGAGAGTTTATATAAAATGTATCAAAGTGATCTAGGCGAATTTTTGCGAAGCACCCTGACCAGCTGCGGCCCATCTTAATGTGTTAGAGCGTAAAATAGGATTATTAAAAATAATAAAAGTTAGAATAATTTTACTTGATATGTAACTGAAATAAATAGCTAAATTTGTTTTCATACTTAGCTGTTTCGCGGGTAAAAAGTGTGGTAAAAAAATCTTTGCATGTGTGATCTTTCTGCCGAATTGAGCATTATAAATACAGATAAAAGACCAAAATACTCTTCTAGAAAATGTATGCATTAATTACGGACAGATGACAATTACATTACATTGCTTTAAAATTTGTTCGAGTGAAGCAGTCCAGCGATACTGAAGAATCAATAAAACCTAGAGGATACGGTGAGAAATATTGCAAAGTCCATGTCTACTGCCAGTCTACTGACTGGGTCCTGGATAAAACACTTAGGTTCCGGTTCCAACGTTCAAGTTCAAAATGTCCAATTCCCAAAATATACAACATTTTCAAAATGCCTGTTTCCTAAAATGGTCCATTTTTCTCCATGTTGGTCTCATGCTCCTTTGAAGAATAGGCCAACTGCCGTTCTGCCAGGCAGGTTGTAAAATGCGACTTATCGGCTATAAGTGTCACTACCATCGTGACTACTTGGTAGTAGAGTTCCGCAACGTCTCCCCCGGGTATTTGCTACCATAGCAGAAGCTATTCCTGCAGCAATAATGTCAATTTTATATCATAAGATAGCAAACAAGCAGATGGGTCTCCTGATGGAAAGAGACAACCATTACCTATAAAAACCAAAGATATTAATGGTGCGTTGTTATGTATTGACGAGGTCTAAGGCCACATGCATAAGTTTACCGGCTACCTTACAATCCGAACCGGATCACGACGATGACAAGCATTGACTCTATTGCGGCGCAAATAGGTAAGGCGGTGGTGCCAAATACCAGTGCGAGATGTTGCGGAACCACCTAGTAGTCACGATGGTAGTGAAATTATTTCTTGTCAAGAGTTAAGTAAACTTTTTGACAAGCAGTTACGCTATTGCGGCAGGAATAAATAAGGCGGTGGTACCAGACCCGGGCGAGATAATGCAGAAATCTACCACCTAGTTGTCATTGTCGTGCTCCTGTTTGGAGGGTAAGGTAGCTGGCAGACTTGTGCATGTGGTATTGCAAACCCGCCACATGGATGGGAACGCACCATTTATATCTTTGATGTCCCAACGCGATGGTTTCTCTTTCCATCAGGAGAGCCGTCAACTTGTTTGCTATCTTATAATATAAAAAACAAATATCCATTTTAAACACTAATCATCTAGACTAATAACAAGTAGTTTTTTCGTTTCACATCTGTAAATTATATTGAATTTGGCTGATAAAAACCGTACATACTAAAGGAGAGTGTTCAGTAGTTGATTTTAATACCAAATACGTAAAACAATTAGGTACTTAAATATTGAGCTAATTATCCTATAACATGTTTATAGTCATACGGACGCCCACGCATAGATATCATTTTTATTCAAATTATCCTTTATAGGCACTATTGAAGTTCATTATTTACAAACAGTGATTTGCTGAACTCGTGACTAGACTCATTAGCTATTAGTCACCGCGGGATTCGTGGGATTCGAAGAAATAAAAGCGACCGTATTTTCTGAATATTACTCTACTAAATTTGTTGTGGTTGACAACTACATAATAGTCAAGCAATATTTGATAACGTCATTTTCCTCTCTATTATACACCCGAGTAAATTTTCCATTATACAAGGAGTAAATTTTCCTTAAAGTAATCCTAAAAAACTGGTATTTTTCATTTTGTGTTTTTTTATCTTGTGCGCTAATATACACCCCAGTACACCCGAGTAAATTTCCTTTAAGTAATCCTAAAAAACCAGTATTTTCATTTTGTTTTTTTTTTATCTTGCGCGCCTGTTGTCATCTAAAGAAAGCAATATTTTATTTATTTACTTATTTTTGTTTACTTTCTTTCGTATTAAAACAGGGCGGTTACAAACTAACATCATAATATTCGACCAGGGTGGGTTTGAGATAACCTATTTTAGCAAGTGAATTAAACAAAATTCTATCAAGAAAACGTGTGGTCGTAAACTTATGAGATGCATCTTTATGCTTCTACAACATCAGATTCTAAATTATACAATCATGAAAGCATCATTGAAATCATAATAAGCAAAATATTTTATAGCTTTAAGTGTCCGAATGTGACCACATGGCCGCTTTCGAGCGTATTAGATATTTATATACTTCAGTTTGCGACCACTGGATTTAAAAAGAAATATAAGGTAAAAAATGATGTCACTACAACTTTCCAACAAACAATGTTCTTTAATTGAAATAATAACGCTTCTTGTTTGAGTGTAACATTAGTATAAGGTAACAAAAGGTAACTTTGTTCGCCACCCGGTGTGGTATTTTTATTGCAATACGCGACACATAAACACACCATTAAGTCATCACCCGAACTCGGGCACTATTTTCAGCTTTAGCAGATAGGTTTAAATTTATGATTTTCTTGTTACATAATTATTCATTGAATATTCAATGCTTACTGTTCATTGTTTTCTCATGAAAAAATGCTATTATCTTTAATTAAGAAACCTAGGCCCTCAAGTGGTCGCATACTAGAGGCGGTCGCGTTACCGACGCAATGACCCTATATTACGTTTGTATGTTTAATTAAAAAATATCTTAAATAACACTAAATGATTAAGCTTACAACAGGGAATATAGATGGAATAGCATTTGGTTTCAGCGTTGATCTTATCTTATGGATATTAAATCCTTGGATTTAAAATGACGGCTGCAAATTAAACTGTAATATGAATTTTTTTTCTTAAATGGAACAACTTCAATCCACCGTTGTCGAAGAATCTCATTTCTTGGGAACCTGCAAGAAAATAATGAACAAGAGGTTAGGTATCTACTACTAGTTAACAGTTACTACCAAAAAGTATGTAGGTAATGTATTTAGTTACTACAACACAATGATTTTAGTATTTAATAACAAAATTACGTAAATTAGGTTCTTATTTGATTACGATGACATTCCTTAGGGACGTATTATGAAAAGTTAGATTGAATTGTAATTTCTTTGTATTCACATGTCCGAATTTTTGTGTTATTATTGCTACCCTACTTAAGAAACTTGTAAATACAATAAAAAACTTACTCAAAAAATGAAATTCCGCAACCAGCATACGCTTCACTATTACAGCACTTAACGCTACAATTTTTCACCATTTTACAACAGAAAAAACTTATAGCAGTAAGCTAAAAGTATCAGCTATATTTTTAAATAAAGCGCGCCAAAGCGTACGGCCACCTGAGTGTGGCCGTGCATAGTTTACAAATTACTACTAATTCTACTGATTTGAGAAAACAGTTTTTACATTGCATAAATAATTACGTAATAATTAAAATAAGCACATTTAAGAACTCAATATGTTAATTACAATACATTTTATGCTAATATATCTATAGACGTGTATGAATAAAAGGGATTTAACGGTTACCGGATATATAAAAAATCTACCATCCGAAAGTTTTATTTACACTGGCAATTGCAAGAAAGGGATAACATCCACTCATGTCGTTGTCTCGCTCAGAACGTTTTTCCCCTCTGTTAAGTAAGAAGCAAATGTCAACTTTATTGCTAACGAGATAAAGTACAATTTTATTTTTCAAATATTGCTTCGTAGTAATTCCAGATATCGTATATAAGTTCCTTGTTTTGTATTGACTAACATGGGTGATCAACGAAAATGACGTCACAAGTACTTGGTGTCGTCGAAAGTCACTATCGTGCACTGGAACGACACTTTTAGTATGGGTAGTTTCAAGTTTGACAATTGGTATTGTGTATGCTTAGTGACCAACGAATGACGTCAAATCGTTGATCACTTTTATGTTTTGAAAGCAACTAGTCTAGAGTAGTTTTTAATGATCAAAATAGTGATTAACACTATTAACCGGCGACGTTTGAAAGGTACAGAAAATGTACTATTGACAATATATAGTTTGTTAATACCATTTTTAGAAGGTTATTATTGTTAAATTATAAATAATGTAGGATACATAAGTCATAACACAATACTACAATAAAATTAGAATTACATAATATCTAAGACTAATACATAAAATTTCACATGGTAACAATAATGTTTTATGCAGTATGCTGTTTGTGCCGAAGAAAAAATCGACTTGTAAGAGAGTGGTAGAGGCTTTAGCATCTTTAAGCTTGCAAAGTGATTTTATTAGTGAAAGAAATGAGCTTCTATTATGGACCTAATAAATGATAACCGATACTGATTTGGTAGATGCTAAATTGATGTAATTATCACTTGGCAAACCCTTCTAGAATAGTAATAAGTTGGAACTTTAATTTCAAAAAGGGATTGTACAAGAGTTTTTGATAATTATGGAAATAAATGGTTTGTTATATCACATTTTTAAGATCTTTAACATAGATGAAGAAGATATGACTTTCTTTTCTATGTGATCACAACCAATACTGAATAAGTAAATGCTAAATTTGCCAACTAATTTTATTAGTGAAAGAAATGAGCTTATTTTATGGAGGATTCTGCTAATTATCATTTGGCAAATTCTTATTAATTGTTCTAATCCCCTTGATTTAAAAAGTAATTGTGCTAGAGTAAGTGTAATTATCAAAATAATATGTATACTTACATATTACTTACAAGAGTAATCAAATCAAAAAGCAATTTATCTGTATAAATTTAATTATTAATTTTGTTGGCTTTATGAACTTATGACTCTATCAATAAATTAGAACTTAGTGTTCTTTTATGTAGGTACTATTGAACTCCTATATCTAGCTATTATTAATTCTGAACATGAAGAGAGCTTCTCTTAGAAAAAATTATCATTGTGTTAAAGCTTAAAGTACCTACCGTACCATATACTTACAATTTTTAATGATTAACACTCAGGCCAACAAAAATGGTCTGAGGATTAACCATTACGCTATTAACTATAGCATGTTGATGCAGTGATGCTTGCATATACCATTTTAAATATTTTATTTGATTTCAGATTTAATATTTCATTAATCAGCTACAACTTCTTAGTCACAAAAGTTCTATGTTGATGTTTGCTGGTACCTACTGTACCATACACTTACAATTTTTAACGATTAACACTCAGGCCAACAAAAATGGTCTGAGGATTAACCATTACACTATTAACTATAGCATATTGATGCAGTGATGTTTGCATATACCATTTTAAATATTTTATTTGATTTCAGATTTAATATTTCATTAAGCAGCTACAACTTCTTAGTCACAAAAGTTCTATGTTGATGTTTGCTGGTGGGTCCTAACTATTGAAAAGTGTATAAGAGTGCAGAGAGTGAATTGGTAGTATTTAACAAGCAGAGTAAATTCGAACCCAATAACACTACTAAATAATATCCTAATACATACCTATGTTGCTCTATATGCCGAAGCCAAAACATCAAACACAACTGTTCCAATACAAGAGTTGCAGTATCTATCACATTGTGATTTGCTACCAGCAATACTAAGTGATCCAAAACAGCACCCTGACAGATCTATATAACTTGAGGCAAGGCACTAACAGGGAACCACATATGAGAAGGACAAAAGATTTAATATAGTTTTTTTTTTTTTGAATAAAGACTATGTGAAAAGAAAAAGCATTAACTTGCAGTTTTTATTTTTACCTTGTACCTACTAAAAAACTTTATAGTTTTGTAATAATTATAACAAGATGTAAAATTTTTTTAGCTGAAAAATAACCAGCCATAAGATTTAATTTTATTCAATAATAATAAACTTCTACACTTAGAATACATTATACAAAATGTTTTCCAGCTTTTAAGTATAATGTGAATGCTACTTATGTACTTAGCAAGACAGCGTAGCTAGTTTATTTATTATGTAGCTTTACTGGCTTAGTAGGTTTTTTGTATATTTGGACATATTTAAACCATAACACATACTGTGATTATAAATGATAAATTCAGACAGTTTCAACTGACAAAATCTTTAACTTCAAAATTTGAAATTATTGTGCAGGAATAATTTGGTACATTACTGATCTAGCATACTTTTATGCAAATTGAATATATTAGTTGAAGATATGGGTTTTTTTCTGTCTAATAAAGCATAGCCTATATTAATTTATAAATTGAAAATTTTGGCTAATATGTGGCAGAGTTTTGCATTATCTCGCCCGGGTCTGGTATTACAGCCTTACTTATTCCTGCCGCAATAATGTCATTGCTTATCACTGTTTGTTTTGGACGATGAAATAGCTGGTAAAGTTATACATGTATAAGACCCCACCACAAGGATAGCAACGCACCATTAACATCTTTAGTGCCTATAGGCAATGGTTGACTCTCAGTGAGGGGAGCCTTTGCTTGTTTGCTATCTTTTGATATAAAAAGGCAGTTATCATCTGGCAAATTCTTTATTTTTTCTAATTCTTCAATTTTAAATTTATTTTCCTTTTTCCCCCCTTAGTTTAAAAAAGAAAATCTGTGTTAGATTAGGTAATATTAAAACAAATACTTAGATACAATAGTAATAAAAGAAACAATCTATTCATATAAATTTATTTTATTATATGACCACACAGATAGTAATACACCATTAACATCTTTGGTGTCTAGGCGATTAAATTTTCCAAGAGCCATTTGCTTGTTTGTTATCCTATAATATAAAAAGAGAAACTTGTCTTATGCTATGCAAACAACTTTATTTTGACGTAGGAATTAGTTCAATTATAACTGTTACGCTCATCACACACGGTTAAGATACTATAATATTTTATCTTGAGATACCCTAATATAAAAGTATACAGTATCTTAAGGTATCACACATGGCTAAGATACAATAATATTAAAATTTGTTCATTTTATCATGAGTCTGCCTCGTTGCCTCACATATTCTTTGTAGGAGTTCTATATACAGCTGATTAAGTATGAGTGATACGGTCTTAATTCTTGATTTGTTAGACAGCTCTTCAGACGATTTTATTATAGAATGTAAAATGAAAATTGCAGTAGCACATTCCTAACAAAGTTAACTTTGAATGAAAAACCATCAAAGACATGTCAATTGTTCAAGGGCGGACCCCTAGCTTGACATAAAAGGCAATAGCTTTCGTGTGTAGTTTTCCCCCCTCTCCCTCTTGCCTGGATGCGGCACGAAGCCGGGAGCACCCCGCACTGCTTATAGTAGTAACTATTATAATACTAGATGCACCCCACATTAACATCCCAACTTTCGCATTTGTAATATTAGTAGCTGCAGCGTGCAGCCTGTTGCATTTTAAAAGTTTTTGGCGAATCCCGCGGGATCACCTCCCCCGTAGACGATAGCGTGATAATATGTAGCCTATATGTTGACCCGACCTATGAGTAATATTCATGCAAAATTTGAAGTAAATCCATGCAGTACTTTTTGAGTTTACCCCGGACATACATACAGACAAACAGACAAAAATTCTAAAAACTATATTTTTGGCTTCAATATCGATTGTAGATCACGCCCCAAGTATTCTTTTAAAAAAATATTCAATGTACAGTTTTGACTTTCCTACAATTTTATTATATGTATAGATGAGGCACTGCGATCACCTATATCCCGAAATAAAAACATCATTTATTTTATGTTTTGTATCTTAAGATACTAAAGGTAAAATATATATTATCTTAGTTGTGTGTGATGGTGGATTTGTATGGTGAGCGATATTTTGAAATATACATTAAGATATATTATATAAGGGTATCTTAAGATCAAATATTATAGTATCTTAACCATGTGTGATGAGCTTTATACATCTATCTAATGTACTAAATATAACATGTATACAGTATAACCACACAACGCTGAATGAAGATATGAATATTTTCATTTACCATTATTCTCAATTTGTTTAACACTTTTAAATTATCTTTTTCAACATTCCTTATGTGCACAATGTGCAAATAATCTGTTTCATGAGCTCAGCACACTTATTCCTAAGTAGGCTCTTAAAACACATTTCTTTATACTTTGAACACTGAACAGCATCGGCACTTGGTAAAACTCCATGATGATTTGTATTGATATTATTTTATAATAATTAGTACTGTTTTATTTAGTTTTTATTCATTTACACCAACCAGTTTCACATTTTAACGCTTTTACTGATGATAGTAACAAATCAACACCTTATTTAAATTATTGAGGTTATTGTATTGATTTGTTACCCTGATGATGCACTATACATATCTTTATCGTTGCATTTGTCTCTGTTTGCACATAATTCAATTTCTGAAGATTACCTTAAACAGAAAAACTTTTGGTCAAAAACTTTGTAAGCTACAACACAACACAAACATTGGGCGAGTCAGAGGTGCAACTACGCACTTATTACTAACATGCAGTATGAGGTTTTATGTTTTTTTCTCAATTCTTTTTATAAAATAAAGACAAACGGACTGTCTAATTATTTTGTCATATTGACAATACGGAAGTAATAAAAAATTAAATTTGTATGTTTTTTTTATTACCTCTGAAAGCTCTAGTTATTGGATAGGATCATACATGTCTAGTTGTAGAAAATTTAGCACACTTTAGACACTTTCATTTGATTAAATATTAAATTTACATTACTACCTGTTAACTTCAATAATACCAATATCATGCCTTAGTCCTAACAGTAATCTAAAAACTATTATAATCAATGAATATAATATCTTAAGCAAGTTAGGGGTTCTGCTATTTACCTCTTGGCTAGAATAATACCCCATATCTTCATTCCAGATTATTCATGTTTTTCAATTAGATCATATTTGTTACTGTTTATATGCAGATGTTATATAGTACTTTTATGTAAAAGGTAAGTAATACAATGCAATGACAATCAATAGATCTAAACTACTAAGTTATTACTCAACTTGCTCTCTGCCATTGAGTCTGGCTGGATAGAAAGCCTTCGGAGAAGTGACTGTAACATTTCGGTATCTTTTGGCAAATTCGACCGACAATTTAATTTAACTATTAATTTGCTTCAAGAGAGCATTCTAAACTTATTATTATTATATTGGTTTGGTGGCTATCCAGTTAGTACGGATTCTGCCAATATCAAGTCAGTCATGGGAGAGACACATAAAAAGAGTTGTCCGGTGACTATATCAGTTACAAGTTGAGGAATCTAAAACAAAACAAACACAAAGATTAGTAAACTTACACAACTACAACATTATGGATTAGGAGTTACTACATACATGAATCTATATACAAACATAAAAGTGGAGAAAGTGGGATCAACAAACGAATTTTAAAGCTGAATAGTTAATTTTGTTAGTCTAAACTTATTTTGAGGTTATTGTTGTTTATTGTTGACATTTGACAATTGACATTAGTCTGAAGAATACAAACCGACCAAAACAAAGGACCATAATAAACCCTTATAAGCATTTGCGTTTATCTAGCTTTTTTATTTAGAAGCATAATATCGATAAAATAGTGCGGTGACAAGTCAAACCACTGGACGAACGCTGGAAAGCGACGAAAGTCACCGCCACTAAAAGCGATACGCAATACCAATTTTCACTGTTGTCAGTTGCCAACCAATTTTGAGTGTTCATCAAATTTCAGTTGATCACTATAAATGTCAAAGATAGGCAATAGGCCCCCAGGAAGGTCCACATGTACTTCAAAATCGTTCCGAAGAGTACCACGACATGAGTGGAGTGTGTCTCTTTCTACTTTGGTGTCCATACATATTTGTGCAACAGGACAATTTCATACTAAAAAGCGGAATAGAACTGATATAGACAGCTACGATAAATCCTGGATAGCACCCACGGCTATCAACTTTTGAAAGTCGTGTAGGTTAACAATGTCTGTTATCGCTCTTATTGACGAAGGAAAATGCACATTCATAATATGTTGTTTTGACTAACACCCATAATTTGCTAACTTTAGGGTTAGATCAATTCGTGTGATTTGTCTAATGATATCGTATTATTACGACAGGCTGTAGTGAGGTGGAGGGGGCCGGATTGCAACTATAAATGCTAGCATATTAGTAACGTGCCGGGCCGCAACACATTGACTAGTTTTATGTACAGTTAACTGCCGAACTGCACGTTGAGGCTAGTTATTTGTGGCCTTTAATCGTTCTTCACCCATAATTTCTGATTTTGTAAATGCATACTTAAAACACGGAGAAAATTGTGTGCGCTCAATTCCGCTCTGCAAATCTGCCGCACTCTGCCCTGGCATAGTGTACGAGAGTTTATATAAAATGTATCAAAGTGATCTAGGCGAATTTTTGCGAAGCACCCTGACCAGCTGCGGCCCATCTTAATGTGTTAGAGCGTAAAATAGGATTATTAAAAATAATAAAAGTTAGAATAATTTTACTTGATATGTAACTGAAATAAATAGCTAGATTTGTTTTCATACTGAGCTGTTTCGCGGGTAAAAAGTGTGGTAAAAAAATCTTTGCATGTGTGATCTTTCTACCGAATTGAGTATTATACATACAGATAAAAGATCAAAATACTCTTCTAGAAAATGTATGCATTAATTATGGACAGATGACAATTACATTACATTGCTTTAAAATTTGTTCGAGTGAAGCAGTCCAGCGATACTGAAGAATCAATAAAACCTAGAGGATACGGTGAGAGATATTGCAAAGTCTTAATGCCAGTCTACTGACAGGGTCCTGGATAAAACACTTCGGTTCCGGTTCCAACGTTCAAGTTCAAAATGTCCAATTCCCAAAATATACATTGGGAATTGGACATTTTGGACACATTGGATTTTGGACACACAATATTACAAATACACATTCTCAAATTATACATAAACATTTTCAAAATGCCCATTTCCTAAAATTGTCCATTTTTCTCCATGTTGATCTCGTGCTCCTTTGAAGAATAGGCCAACTGCCGTTCTGCCAGGCAGGTCGTAAAAGGCGACTTATTGGCTATAAGTGTCACTACCATCGTGACTACTTGGTGGTAGAGTTCCGCAACGTCTCGCCCGGGTATTTGCTACCATCGCAGAAGCTATTCCTGCAGCAATAATGTCAATTTTATATCATAAGATAGCAAACAAGCAGATGGGTCTCCTGATGGAAAGAGACAACCATTGCCTATAAACACCAAAGATGTTAATGGTGCGTTGCTATGTACTGACGAGGTCTAAGGCCACATGCATAAGTTTACCGGCTGTCTTACAATCCAAACCGGATCACGACGATGACAAGCATTGACTCTGTTGTAGCGCAAATAGGTAAGGTAGTGGTGCCAAATACCAGTGCGAGATGTTGCGGAACCACCTAGTAGTCACGATGGTAGTGAAATTATTTCTTGTCAAGAGTTAAGTAAACTTTTTGACAAGCAGTTACGCTGTTGCGGCAGGAATAAATAAGGCAGTGGCAGGAATAAATAAACCAGACCCGGGCGAGATAATGCAGAAATCTACCACCTAGTTGTCATTGTCGTGCTCCTGTTTGGAGGGTAAGGTAGCTGGCAGACTTGTGCATGTGGCATTGCAAACCCGCCACACGGATGGCAACGCACCATTTATATCTTTGATGTCTAAACGCGATGGTTTCTCTTTCCATCAGGAGAGCCGTCAACTTGTTTGCTATCTTATAATATAAAAAACAAATATTCATTTTAAACACTAATCATCTAGACTAATAACAAGTAGTTTTTTCGTTTCAAATCTGTAAATTATATTGAAATAGGCTGATAAAAACCGTCCATACTAAAGGAAAGTGTTCAGTAGTCGATTTTAATACCAAATACGTAAAGCAATTAGGTACTTAAATATTGAGCTAATTATCCTATAACATGTTTATACTCATACGGACGCCTACGCATAGATATAATTTTTATTCAAATTATCCTTTATAGGCACTATTGAAGTTCATTATTTACAAACAGTGATTTGCTGAACTCGTGACTAGACTCATTAGCTATTAGTCACCGCGCGGATGATAACGGAGCTTTCACTCGTTGTCACAGGATTCGTGGGATTCGAAGAAATAAAAGTGACCGTATTTTCTGAATATTACTCTACTAATTTTGTTGTGGTTGACAACTACATAATAGTCAAGCAATATTTTGATAACGTCATTTTCCTCTCTATTATACACCCGAGCAAATTTTCCATTATACAAGGAGTAAATTTTCCTTAAAGTAATCCTAAAAAACTGGTATTTTTCATTTTGTGTTTTTTTATCTTGCGCGCTAATATACACCCCAGTACATCCGAGTAAATGTCCTTTAGGTAATCCTAAAAAACCAGTATTTTTCATTTTGTTTTTTTTTTTTATCTTGCGGACCTGTTGTCATCTAAAGAAAGCAATATTTTATTTATTTACTTATTTTAGTTTACTTTCTTTCGTATTAAAACAGGGCGGTTACAAACTAACATCATAATTTTCGACCAGGGTGGGTTTGCGATCACCTATTTTGGTAAGTGAATTAAACAAAGTTCTATCAAGAAAACGTGTGGTCGTAAACTGATGAGATGCATCTTTATGCTTCTACAACATCAAATTCTAAATTATACAATCATGAAAGCATCATTGAGATCATAATAGGCAAAATATTTTATAGCTTTATGTGACCGAATGCGACCACATGGCCGCTTTCGAGCGTATTAGATATTTATATACTTCAGTTTGCAATCACTGGATTTAAAAAGAAATATAAGCTAAAAAATGATGTCACTACAACTTTCCAACAAACAATGTTCTATAATTGAAATAATAACGCTTCTTGTTTGAGTGTAACATTTGTATAAGGTAACAAAAGGTAACTTTGTTCGCCACCCGGTGTGGTATTTTTATTGCAATACGCGACACATAAACACACCATTAAGTCATCATTCGAACTCGGGCACTATTTTCTAGATTTGTGTTTAGCAGATAGGTTTAAATTTATGATTTTCTTGTTACATAATTATTCATTGAATATTCAATACTTACTGTTCATTGTTTTCTCATGAAAAAATGCTATTATCTTTAATTAAGATTCCTAGGCTCTCAAGTGTGCGACACTACTAGAGGCGGTCGCGTTCCCGACGCAATGACCCTATATTACGTTTGTATGTTCAATAAAAAAATATCTTAAATAAGACTAAATGATTAAGCTTACAACAGGGAATATAGATGGAATAGCATCCGGTTTCAGTGTTGATCTTATCTTATGGATTATTAAATCCTCGGATTAAAAATGACGGTTGCAAATTAAACTGTAATATGATTTTTTTTTTCTTAAATGGAACAACTTAAACCACCGTTGTCGAAGAATCTCATTTCTTGGGAACCTGCAAGAAAATAATGAACAAGAGGTTAGGTATCTACTACTAGTTAACAGTTACTACCAAAAAGTATTTAGGTAATGTATTTAGTTACTACAACACAATGATTTTAGTATTAAATAACAAAATTACGTAAAGTAGGTTCTTATTTGATTATGATGACATTCCTTAGGGACGTATTATGAAATGTTAGATTGAATTGTAATTTCTTTGTATTCACATGTCCGAATTTTTGTGTTATTATTGCTACCCTACTTAAGAAACTTGTAAATACAATAAAAAACTTACTTAAAAAATGAAATTCCGCAACCAGCATACGCTTCACTATTACATTTTACAACAGAAAAAACTTATAGCAATAAGCAAAAAGAGGACTTTATGCTTTAACACACTTTAACTTAAAGTATCAGCTATATTTTTAAATAAAGCGCGCCAAAGCGTACGGCCACCTGAGTGTGTCCGTGCATAGTTTACAAATTATTACTAATTCTAGTGATTTGAGAAAACAGTTTTTACATTGCATAAATAATTACGTAATAATTAAAATAAACACATTTAAGAACTCAATATGTTAATTACAATACATTTTATGCTAATGTATCTATAAACGTGTAAGAATAAAAGGGATTTAACGGTTACCGGATATATAAAAAATCTACCATCCGAAAGTTTTATTTACACTGGCAATTGCAAGAAAGGGATAACATCCACTCATGTCGTTGTCTCGCTCAGAACGTTTTTCCCCTCTGTTAAGTAAGAAGCAAATGTCAACTTTATGGCTAACGAAATAAAGTACATCTTTATTTTTCAAATATTGCTTCGTAGTAATTCCAGATATCATATATAAGTTCCTTGGACTTGTCTTCTAGCGCTAGTTGGCGAACCAATCATGAAACAGCATGAAACGCAGGGAACCAATTACGAAACAGCAAAAATATCGAAATTATAACGTTATAAATCCTTGTATATATATATATATATATATATATATATATATATATATATATATATATATATATATATATATATTATAGTGTTATATATATATATATATATATATATATATATATATATATATATATATATATATAACACTCGGCACTACGCAAGGAAGTTACATTCTGCACTACGCAATCGGACCACAGATGACAGAACTAGACGTGAGCGCTATATAACATAGATAGTTGTTAAACTATTTCTTTGTTTTCATAAACGTTAATCGTTTTCAACCAAAAACAAACTATCTACTTTTGTCAACGGTAATATATCAAGCAACGTATAGCGTATAGGACGATCGCGACGTATCGCTGTGGCGCAACGATCACTTTTCAATAATGAGTGTTGTAACGAGTAACATGAGCCACTTCACATTGTTTTGGTTATGTGTAAGACGTTTTTGTATTAGTGGGATAAAAGAAGTAACGCAGATGTTACGCACATCTGCGTTATAACAAAATATAATTAATGTGTTTAACACTATCGAAATTCATTCTTATTTTATGGACGCTGAAGATGCTATTTTTTTACACAAATTAATTAGATTTTCGGTTTGAACTCGACCTTGACACTGCAAGTACCCCATTCCTTTTGAGTAAATCTATATTTTCATAATATATGTTGGGTATTGTAATTTTATAAAACACTCATATTTTTATTTGTTATATATAAATACAAAACTCGTTTGTCCATTTATTATATAGTTTTTTACTTGGTAAAAAAAGTATGAAGAAAATTTCATTAAAAGCTAATTAAGTAATATAGCTATAGCTAGCGTGGTTTAATTCGATAGTAACTCTTTAATCTTTTGGCATTAACCTTGAAATTTTAACCATCGTTCAAAAATTAAAAATAGATAGTTTTCATATCGTTATCTGAAATCAATTAACGTGATCGTTTCGTTATTTCAAAAACGCATAACGACACATATCTAGACAGAACAATATTACTCTTGTTGCGGACTGCGGTAGCGAGTGACATTTACGTGGACAAGATGTGACAACTGACAAAGAGACAAAGAGTTAAACAGGCTGTAAACGCTCAAACATGTTTGTCAAACTTTACGTTTTGTTTGTACGTTTTTATCAAACATCAGCGCACACGTATCAACAAGTTTGTCAAACAAGGCTTCACTTTTGTCAAACGACACTCCGACGCTTAGAACAAACAGCGAATCGATGTATAGAAACATTCCTAGCGCTCAAAATTGACTTAATTTTTGTTTGTGCCGCGTTAATACAATTGTGCCTCTAAAGGAATGGTATTATGCTCAATGAAATAAGTTAATTATTGTTGATTTTTTCCAGTTTGAAGTACAATATGCTTGTGTGTTCTCTTTGCTACATTAAAAACGAATTGGTCTTTTAAATAGATTTCGACGAAATAAACTAGCTAGGCTAGGTATTTAAAGCTCAAAGGAGCTAAAATATAATAAAACATAGATTTTTTAAACTCAAAGATTTCATAACTAGAATTTATTAAAAATATAAATATACTACTAGGTAGTAGAGTTCTGCATTGTCTCACCTGGGTCTGGTACCACCGCTTTTCTTATTCCTGCCGCAATAGGGTTAGTGCTTGTCGCTGTCGTGTTCCAATTTGGAGGGTAAGGTAGCCGGCAAACTTATGCATGTGGCATAGGACCTCGCCACAGGATAGCAACGCACCATTAACACCTTTGGTGTCTATAGGTGATGGTTGACTCTTAGTAGTCACGATGGTAGTGAAATTATTTCTTGTCAAGAGTTAAGTAAACTTTTTGACAAGCAGTTACGCTGTTGCGGCAGGAATAAATAAGGCAGTGGCAGGAATAAATAAACCAGACCCGGGCGAGATAATGCAGAAATCTACCACCTAGTTGTCATTGTCGTGCTCCTGTTTGGAGGGTAAGGTAGCTGGCAGACTTGTGCATGTGGCATTGCAAACCCGCCACACGGATGGCAACGCACCATTTATATCTTTGATGTCTAAACGCGATGGTTTCTCTTTCCATCAGGAGAGCCGTCAACTTGTTTGCTATCTTATAATATAAAAAACAAATATTCATTTTAAACACTAATCATCTAGACTAATAACAAGTAGTTTTTTCGTTTCAAATCTGTAAATTATATTGAAATAGGCTGATAAAAACCGTCCATACTAAAGGAAAGTGTTCAGTAGTCGATTTTAATACCAAATACGTAAAGCAATTAGGTACTTAAATATTGAGCTAATTATCCTATAACATGTTTATACTCATACGGACGCCTACGCATAGATATAATTTTTATTCAAATTATCCTTTATAGGCACTATTGAAGTTCATTATTTACAAACAGTGATTTGCTGAACTCGTGACTAGACTCATTAGCTATTAGTCACCGCGCGGATGATAACGGAGCTTTCACTCGTTGTCACAGGATTCGTGGGATTCGAAGAAATAAAAGTGACCGTATTTTCTGAATATTACTCTACTAATTTTGTTGTGGTTGACAACTACATAATAGTCAAGCAATATTTTGATAACGTCATTTTCCTCTCTATTATACACCCGAGCAAATTTTCCATTATACAAGGAGTAAATTTTCCTTAAAGTAATCCTAAAAAACTGGTATTTTTCATTTTGTGTTTTTTTATCTTGCGCGCTAATATACACCCCAGTACATCCGAGTAAATGTCCTTTAGGTAATCCTAAAAAACCAGTATTTTTCATTTTGTTTTTTTTTTTATCTTGCGGACCTGTTGTCATCTAAAGAAAGCAATATTTTATTTATTTACTTATTTTAGTTTACTTTCTTTCGTATTAAAACAGGGCGGTTACAAACTAACATCATAATTTTCGACCAGGGTGGGTTTGCGATCACCTATTTTGGTAAGTGAATTAAACAAAGTTCTATCAAGAAAACGTGTGGTCGTAAACTGATGAGATGCATCTTTATGCTTCTACAACATCAAATTCTAAATTATACAATCATGAAAGCATCATTGAGATCATAATAGGCAAAATATTTTATAGCTTTATGTGACCGAATGCGACCACATGGCCGCTTTCGAGCGTATTAGATATTTATATACTTCAGTTTGCAATCACTGGATTTAAAAAGAAATATAAGCTAAAAAATGATGTCACTACAACTTTCCAACAAACAATGTTCTATAATTGAAATAATAACGCTTCTTGTTTGAGTGTAACATTTGTATAAGGTAACAAAAGGTAACTTTGTTCGCCACCCGGTGTGGTATTTTTATTGCAATACGCGACACATAAACACACCATTAAGTCATCATTCGAACTCGGGCACTATTTTCTAGATTTGTGTTTAGCAGATAGGTTTAAATTTATGATTTTCTTGTTACATAATTATTCATTGAATATTCAATACTTACTGTTCATTGTTTTCTCATGAAAAAATGCTATTATCTTTAATTAAGATTCCTAGGCTCTCAAGTGTGCGACACTACTAGAGGCGGTCGCGTTCCCGACGCAATGACCCTATATTACGTTTGTATGTTCAATAAAAAAATATCTTAAATAAGACTAAATGATTAAGCTTACAACAGGGAATATAGATGGAATAGCATCCGGTTTCAGTGTTGATCTTATCTTATGGATTATTAAATCCTCGGATTAAAAATGACGGTTGCAAATTAAACTGTAATATGATTTTTTTTTTCTTAAATGGAACAACTTAAACCACCGTTGTCGAAGAATCTCATTTCTTGGGAACCTGCAAGAAAATAATGAACAAGAGGTTAGGTATCTACTACTAGTTAACAGTTACTACCAAAAAGTATTTAGGTAATGTATTTAGTTACTACAACACAATGATTTTAGTATTAAATAACAAAATTACGTAAAGTAGGTTCTTATTTGATTATGATGACATTCCTTAGGGACGTATTATGAAATGTTAGATTGAATTGTAATTTCTTTGTATTCACATGTCCGAATTTTTGTGTTATTATTGCTACCCTACTTAAGAAACTTGTAAATACAATAAAAAACTTACTTAAAAAATGAAATTCCGCAACCAGCATACGCTTCACTATTACATTTTACAACAGAAAAAACTTATAGCAATAAGCAAAAAGAGGACTTTATGCTTTAACACACTTTAACTTAAAGTATCAGCTATATTTTTAAATAAAGCGCGCCAAAGCGTACGGCCACCTGAGTGTGTCCGTGCATAGTTTACAAATTATTACTAATTCTAGTGATTTGAGAAAACAGTTTTTACATTGCATAAATAATTACGTAATAATTAAAATAAACACATTTAAGAACTCAATATGTTAATTACAATACATTTTATGCTAATGTATCTATAAACGTGTAAGAATAAAAGGGATTTAACGGTTACCGGATATATAAAAAATCTACCATCCGAAAGTTTTATTTACACTGGCAATTGCAAGAAAGGGATAACATCCACTCATGTCGTTGTCTCGCTCAGAACGTTTTTCCCCTCTGTTAAGTAAGAAGCAAATGTCAACTTTATGGCTAACGAAATAAAGTACATCTTTATTTTTCAAATATTGCTTCGTAGTAATTCCAGATATCATATATAAGTTCCTTGGACTTGTCTTCTAGCGCTAGTTGGCGAACCAATCATGAAACAGCATGAAACGCAGGGAACCAATTACGAAACAGCAAAAATATCGAAATTATAACGTTATAAATCCTTGTATATATATATATATATATATATATATATATATATATATATATATATATATATATATATATATATATATATATATATATATTATAGTGTTATATATATATATATATATATATATATATATATATATATATATATATATATATATATATATATAACACTCGGCACTACGCAAGGAAGTTACATTCTGCACTACGCAATCGGACCACAGATGACAGAACTAGACGTGAGCGCTATATAACATAGATAGTTGTTAAACTATTTCTTTGTTTTCATAAACGTTAATCGTTTTCAACCAAAAACAAACTATCTACTTTTGTCAACGGTAATATATCAAGCAACGTATAGCGTATAGGACGATCGCGACGTATCGCTGTGGCGCAACGATCACTTTTCAATAATGAGTGTTGTAACGAGTAACATGAGCCACTTCACATTGTTTTGGTTATGTGTAAGACGTTTTTGTATTAGTGGGATAAAAGAAGTAACGCAGATGTTACGCACATCTGCGTTATAACAAAATATAATTAATGTGTTTAACACTATCGAAATTCATTCTTATTTTATGGACGCTGAAGATGCTATTTTTTTACACAAATTAATTAGATTTTCGGTTTGAACTCGACCTTGACACTGCAAGTACCCCATTCCTTTTGAGTAAATCTATATTTTCATAATATATGTTGGGTATTGTAATTTTATAAAACACTCATATTTTTATTTGTTATATATAAATACAAAACTCGTTTGTCCATTTATTATATAGTTTTTTACTTGGTAAAAAAAGTATGAAGAAAATTTCATTAAAAGCTAATTAAGTAATATAGCTATAGCTAGCGTGGTTTAATTCGATAGTAACTCTTTAATCTTTTGGCATTAACCTTGAAATTTTAACCATCGTTCAAAAATTAAAAATAGATAGTTTTCATATCGTTATCTGAAATCAATTAACGTGATCGTTTCGTTATTTCAAAAACGCATAACGACACATATCTAGACAGAACAATATTACTCTTGTTGCGGACTGCGGTAGCGAGTGACATTTACGTGGACAAGATGTGACAACTGACAAAGAGACAAAGAGTTAAACAGGCTGTAAACGCTCAAACATGTTTGTCAAACTTTACGTTTTGTTTGTACGTTTTTATCAAACATCAGCGCACACGTATCAACAAGTTTGTCAAACAAGGCTTCACTTTTGTCAAACGACACTCCGACGCTTAGAACAAACAGCGAATCGATGTATAGAAACATTCCTAGCGCTCAAAATTGACTTAATTTTTGTTTGTGCCGCGTTAATACAATTGTGCCTCTAAAGGAATGGTATTATGCTCAATGAAATAAGTTAATTATTGTTGATTTTTTCCAGTTTGAAGTACAATATGCTTGTGTGTTCTCTTTGCTACATTAAAAACGAATTGGTCTTTTAAATAGATTTCGACGAAATAAACTAGCTAGGCTAGGTATTTAAAGCTCAAAGGAGCTAAAATATAATAAAACATAGATTTTTTAAACTCAAAGATTTCATAACTAGAATTTATTAAAAATATAAATATTTTCGTTTTTGAACAGAAGGTTTAATTCTCGTGTCGAGCAATTCGAAAAATGTGTTTTTTTTTTTCTATTTTCTGATAAAAAGAACATTGCCCGGAATTGGATAAGTGCTCGGTTGACAATAGGCTTGCCACCTGTCACATTATGGGGCTAAATATCTTCGGAAAATCGTGGGTGTACTTGTACCTCAACCTACCTCTTCGGGGATATGGGTGTGAAGGTAATTTTCTTCTTTTTTTTTGAACCGTTGTGCATTTTCAAAACGATGATCGATTTTGATCCTATGAATGGCATTCAACTCAATATTTGAGCTCTTAAATTTTGTTTTTGCTTCAAAATCGATTAGTTGAAAAATAACAAAATAATGTCAAAAAGTTTTTTTTTAAATGAATGTCGTAAATAAATCCCGAACGAATCAAGCAAAGCAAAAGATTCAAGTAAATTAAATTTATGTTATTTGACCTGTTTATTAAAATCAGATTAGAAAAACGTGATGTCTTAAAGTTATTTTAAAATTATGAAGAAGATTTATTAGGTTTTAGTCACGTAAGTCAGTTTCGATCTCAATTAAAATGGTTGGACTTGAATAACCGTCGGAATGATCATATTATTATATTGCTTTTTTAAATACGCATGATCCTTTCTCTCCATCATATTTAAGGGAACGGTTTCATTACTTTTATACCCGGGGTTCGTATTCAGCGCTCTATATACACTAATGCTCTTTTGGTCCCAGTCCACAACACAGAAAGTTATTTGGAATCTTTAAAGCTTACAGCAATACGTCTCTGGAATTATCTCCCAAATTATATTCAAGAGGTTCCATCAATAAATATATTTCAATCTAAAATATATAATTACAACTTTAAGGTTAACTGGTAGAAAATGTCTTTAGACGTTAAGTTCACCTTTGTACATTTTGTGTAATAAATATTTTAAATAAATGAAATTTGTTGTAAATGGCAAAATTTTTACAATTAAAAAGCTGTATGGCATAAAACATAATTCGATTTTTAGCAGTTTTAAGTACATATTAAAAAAAAAGTAAAATATTGAAAATCGACTGGTTAAAAAATTAAGTCAAATCTTTCATTGCTACCTTACATATAGCACCCTCCCTAACTACTTTTTCAGGTCGTCAAATTGTTGTTCTTATTTTAAATTTCACATGTCACTGATTTGAATATAACAATGCGATGTTTACCCAATCAGGGACGAGCATTGATCATACCGCCAATCATTATTACTAGATGGTAATAAAAAACAAACTAGCTGTTTAAAGAAAACAAACGTAGTGGGGCCGTTTATGAAAGACATTTTGTTCGAAGTTACGAGTCTAGAGGTATTCTATGTCGATAGTAACAAATAACAACATATCTCAATGGCGAATTTGTTTGACAAAAATGACTGTACACCTTCAAACACATATGACAAACACGACATCAATCAAATCTTTCATACATACAGCCAAACACGTAGTTTGCTTGACAAACACGTCAAACATGACCGTAGACTATGAAATAATTTGCCAAACACGTAAAATTTTACAAGTAGGTGATCTTCGTGAGAGGCTTGTAGAGTTTATATGAATAATTGTTGTTGCAAACAAATGTTTACACTGCTGTAAACCGCCAGCGTGGAGGGCTTGTTTCCAACAGTGTGCCTCACAGATTATTTATTTATGGTGTGGCTCGCGTTTAAAGCAGACTGTAAATGCTGAAACAATGTACCTAAGTGTACCTATTTAAATAATGTTATTATACACATAATTTGAAACACGTAATGTAGCAAATCGAGTTCTAACTCTTGCAAATCCGGCCCGAATGCTACCGAAAAATGTATTACAGCCGGTGGAGATTCTGCGGACTGTATTCTTCTCCTTATTCTTCTTTCCACCAGCTGCAGTCACCTTGATGGAGGAGGTTTATGGGTTTGCCAGTGGAAATGAAAGCCGAGATCACCACAAATCCTAAATACATACTACGTTTATTTATATTAAAATCTAAAAGAAAATAGCACCGTTGCAGGGATCTATCCAACAGATTATTTATACTGTCCTACGTACCTTTATCTAAAGCTATTACCACCATACGATATTACCTGCGCCCAGAGACTGACCTTTCTCGATGAAACTTTAGACTTTATTAACACGAAAATTCGGAAGGAAAACTGATAATTTGGGCGAAGGTTCGAACGAAACTGAAACTATATTGAGGCTAGGCATATAATTATGCTTTAACGGAACTGAAACGATGGGCGCGCATCTCTCCTTATAAATATAACACCAGACAGTCAAAGAAAATTCTCGAAACAATTTCAAACAAACCGCACGCGCCGACTAGTTGCTTGCGGCATAATTATACGGGTACAAAAGATCGCGGCGACGCCGCAATGTTTCAAAACAACTTCTGGCGCCAGGTGTTGAAACCTATTTGTGCACTACAGCCGGGGGAGCCAGCGGACTGTATATCTGGTTCTTCTCTCTTCGATGCCCCACCAGCCGTAGTGCTTTTCTGCAAGCCGGATACCGGGAAATTAATTGAGACCACAACTTCCTTGCAAAGGCGCTTTATTGTAACGAAATAGCAATAAAGCTAGCACCGTTGCAAATATTTGACCTATTGTATGGAGAGCCAGTACTTGCCCTAGCACTGCCCTACTCTAAAGCCGGTACCTTATGGATATATACTAAAGCCCAGGAACTTGTCTGGGAAACTTATTGAGTCGTAACGAAATTGTAAATTTACCGGAACTGGAACGGAACTAAATGTATGGCCGCGTTCTCCGATATTTATAGTGCGCGGCCAGACGGTCGGCGGAAATCTACAAAGACAATCGGCGCCGGGTGTGGCGCCACAATGTCTGGATTTGTTAAAATCCTACTTTTTGCAATCTAATCTTATTAATTTTACTTTAGGTAGCTTTTCCTACCTCTAATTAACTAGTGTGGCCCTCTAGCGAGTGCAACGGTACTACCTTTTTACAAATATATACAAAACAAAGTACGTAATGCCCTAAGACCTACCGAAATCTAATTACAATGTGTTATTTCTTATTTACATACAAGGATCTAACACAAATAAACTTATATAATAACAAACAAGAGTGTTATATACATAATTCGTTCTTACAGGACCTCGGAAACTCTTACAATCACAGAGTTGTACGCCTTTTTCAGGTCGTACTATCCTGTAAACTATCTTTATAGTACCGAAAAGTGTCTAAACCTATGCCTAAGGCTTATACTTACATTATACATACTATTTACAATCATAAAACATTTGTTTTAACAAAGAATTCTGCACTTTTCGGATTTTCGTAATAGCGAGTTCCCGCATATAAATACTATCTCGCAAGAGTCGACTCGTAATGTCGTCGACTGCGTGGAACTCGCTTTATTCGTAATATGCCTTAACAGGCAAAGATCATACTACATAAAGCCTTATTATTTCTATACAACAAAGCTGTATGTAGGTCTTAGGGCGAATAAAAGGCGAAAACGAATATTATTTATTACAAACAACTTACGAACTAAACGAAACATACATTCTATCCTGCCTTACTATCTATATTTACATCAATATTTACAACGAAACATGTCTGTGCTGCACATTCTCCCGCCTATAACACGCAGTGTTATACTAAATATGGTGCAGCCAGACTAATTTCTTAACCGGTCTTCGCATGACTCCCGCAGCCGTACGTACGTCAGCCACTCGTACCACGCCGTCTCCTCCAGGGTGTACTGCCTCGATGATCCCCGTTGGCCACGTATTTCTTGGCAGCGCGCCGTCAGCGATGAGCACGATGTCGCCGACGCGCAGCTCTGCTCCTCTTCCGTAAGGCTCCCGCCGCTTTTGGAGTAGCGGAAGCGCTTCTCGTACCCAGCGTGACCAGAAGTGGTTGGCCAGCTGTTGTGAGTGCCGCCAGTGGCGGCGGCCGATGGTATCGCCTTCGGAGAACGCGCCCGGGACAGGCACGCGTGATGGTCCGCCCAGCAGGAAGTGATTGGGCGTCAGCGGTGCCGGGTCTTCTGGTGAAACCGACACGTGAGTGAGAGGTCGGCTGTTGAGCGTGTGCTCGACCTCTACCAGCAGTGTGTGCAGTACTTCTTCTGGTGGATGCCGTTGTTGCAGCACGGCGAACAGTGCAGCCTTGACAGAGCGCACCATGCGCTCCCATGCGCCTCCCATGAATGGCGCGCTCGGCGGGATGAACTTCCATTTGATTGCGTAGTTGGCTGCTGCTTCCTTAGTGGCGTCTAGTGCGGCGCGCCTCAGTTCTGCATCAGCGCCGCGCAGGTTGGTGCCGTTGTCGCTCCAAACCTCGATGGGGCACCCGCGGCGCGACATCATGCGCCGCAGTGCCATTACTGCGGAGTCCGTAGTCAGGTTGGCGGCTATCTCCAGATGAACCGCCCTTGAAGTAAGGCAGGTGAAAAGCGCCACGTATCTCTTCTCATGGCGCCGCCCGATAGTCACGCTGTATGGCCCAAGAAAGTCCAGGCCCACGTAGGTGAAGGCTCGCTGATGGTGCGCGACCCGGGACTTTGGTAGGTCTCCTGTAGGCGGCTGTGGCGGGATAGCGCTTCTTCTCCTGCAAAGCGCGCAGCTCTTTACTATGCCGCGCACGGTGGGGCGAAGCCGTAAAACCCAAAATTTCTGTAATATCTCGCTCGTAGTTGCTTCCACCCCGCTATGGTGAAGACGCCGGTGTTCATGTTCTATATAGAGGCGGGTGTATGGGTGACGGCCATCTAGCACGGCCGGTTCTCGTAAATCTTCACTAATATCTTCCGCCGCCGCTATTCGTGACTTTATTTTCAAAATGCCTTCTTGATCGATGAACAATGATAACTGCTTCAACCGGCTGTCTCTTGCTATCGCGCTCCCGCCCGTAATAGCTTCTATTTCGCTAGCAAAACTTTCTTGCTGTGACGATTTTATTAACAATTTCTCGGCGCTAATGATATCAGCGCCATCTAGCGGCAGGTAATGTCGTTTTTCTTCCGTGCTTCGTGGCTTCTTAATTTTCTCTATTTTCTTCGAGCTTTTCGTATACTTTTTTCCCCAATCTTCATCATTGGAGGCACTCGGAGCTGTGCGCTTACGCACACCGGCGACACGTTGCTTGTTTGGTCTGCAGAGCTCAATGAACTGCAGTACGCGTGCTGTTGCACGCACCAGTCGAAGCCACGACGAAAATCTTGTCACATCCGGAAGTGCTTCTGTAATACATATAATTTTTCTAATGTTATTTACAATATTTACATTATTTACAGCTGCCGACGGTTTTTCTTCGCCTGTTAACTCGCTACTGGTAGCGACATCTTGCGGCCACTTGTCCTCTTCTAAGTATAGGAAGGCCGGACCAACGAACCATCTATGTCGGTCTCCAAATTCTTCCGGGATATGGCGAGTAGCATCATCAGCTACATTGTCGCGAGACGGCACCCATCGCCACTCTGCGACCTTCGTAATATCTTCAATCTCTGCTACTCGATGGGCAACAAACGGCTTGAATGCTCGCGAGCCTGTGCGTAGCCACGATAAAACTGTGCGGCTGTCTGTCCAGTACACCCTGCGGCTTGGCTGATAATCGTACTCCTCCATGACGTGCTGAGCTAGGCGGGCACCTAGTAAAGCTGCTTGAATTTCTAACCTTGGTATGGAGGTAAACTTGAGCGGGCTGACTCTTCCTTTGGCTGCTGCTAGGCTGACGCTGACTTCGCCGTCCTCGTTGACTATGCGCCAGTAGACCGCCGCTGCATAGGCAGACTCACTGGCATCCGTAAAGATGTGCAGCTGCCGATCTCGCGCTCGCGCCAGGTTAGAGTGTGCGCGAGGTATTTCCAGGTTTTCCATTCTTCTCACATCTTGAAGCCAGCTTCTCCATGTCTTCTCCAAGTTCGCAGGTAAAGGCTCGTCCCATGGTAGTCCGATTCGCCACGTTTCTTGAAGTAGATGTTTCGCGTGAATAGTTACAGGTGTAATTAAACCTAAAGGATCGAAAATAGACATAGCTACCCGTAACGCGTGTCTCTTCGTAGGTGTTTTATTTTCATCGTACACCGCTTTAACATTGAAACCCAGCTTATCGTTATGAGGTTTCCATTTTAATCCCAAAACCTTCTCGCTTTCTGTGCTTAGTTCCCAATCGCCGCCCAGAGATGGCGCTACTAGTAGCGTTTTAGCTACGGCCGAGTTGTTCGTTTTCCATCCGCGCAGCTGGAAATGCGCCTGTTGATGAATGAGGCTAACCTGCGAGGCTATTCTGATGGCATCTTCCTCACTATCGAAGCTCTGCAGGTAATCGTCCATGTAATGGTTTCTTACCACGGCTGTAGCGGCGTCGGGATAGAGGTTGGCGTATTCTTGTGCGTTCTTATTTTTTACGAAAATAGCGGTGCTTGGTGATGACGCAGCTCCAAATACGACGCTGGTCATCCTATACTCACGTGGCGAATCTTTTATGTCGCTTCCTCGCCATAGGAAACGTAATGCGTCCCGGTCTTCTTGTCGTACACGTATTTGCAGAAACATTTCTTTTATGTCTGCTGTCACGGCGATAGGCAGCTGTCGAAATCTCATTAGCACTCCGGGTAGGTTTTGCAGAAGGTCTGGACCAGCTAATAACATGTCGTTGAGACTTACTCCATGGACTCGCGCAGCTGCGTCGTACACTATTCGCGGCTTAGGTTTTGCAGGATTCACTACTGCAAAGTGAGGCAGGTACCAGCTGCTTTGGCTAGGTGACTCGTTGGCAGGTTCGGCGTAACCACTATCTAATAAATGTTGTACCTGTTTCTCGTATGCCTCCTTTAGCGCGGGGTCCTTGTCCAGACGTCTCTCTGTATTGTACAATCTTTTCATAGCCAGGCCGCGGCTATCAGGAAACTCGCGGCTATCTTCTTTCCATAATAGCCCTGCCTCGTAGCGCCCGTCAGGTAAGCGCTTACACGTACTTTCTAAAATCTGCAGGGCTCGCTGCTCGTTCTGGTTGATGGGCTGGCGCGGAGTGATGCCGACACTGTCCAAATCGAAATAATTTCTTATTACCTTCTCTATATCTTCATCCTGTTCGGCATAGGCAGCTCTCTGCACTAGGTGGACTCGCTGCTTGTGGCGGTAGTCCACACCATGTAGCACCCAGCCAAGGTGCGTGAGCGATGCTACTGGTTGTCCACGTCTTCCGCTCTTCACAGCCCTCGTCACGATCAGGTGCCAGTTGTCCTGGCCGATGAGCACGGTTGGCACGGCGCGCTCCATGATGACATCTTCTTCTATATCTTCCAGATGTCTGCAGTTGTTGACGATGGATCTATTAACAGACTGTGGCGATAGGTTAAGGTTACCTATAGTTCTTCCTATTATTCGATGTCGCTGATGGTGATGAAGGCCCTTGATGGTGACTGCGATGCGGCGCGACCTCTCTGCGTTGAGTCGCGTGCCGCCAACTGTTTCTATGCGGAACGGCTCTACCGGCCCGCGAGCTCCTATCCGTGCAGCCACCTTTTCTTCTATCAGCGTGACTGTGGACCCTTCATCTAATAGTGCGTATGTATTCACGCTGCCCCTGGAACCTGTCAGGACAATCGGTACAACTTTAAGATAGGCGCGTGGCGCGCCTGACTGCGTTGACGTCACCACGGCGTCGCTGTCTTCTGCTTGATCTTCAGGTGTCTTCTTCGTATAATTGTTGCGGCTATTGTGTAGCCGCCGATGGTGCGAACTCTTACACCCGTCGATGCCGCACTGCCGAAACTTGCACTCGTGTTTTGGCTTTCTTTTTTGTAGACACCTGAAACATAAATTATTACGTTTTGCCATAGCCCACCTATCGTCAACACTAGCTTTCGTAAACTGTTCACATATAGAGCTAGTATGTGCATCTTGACATATCGCACATTTGTCTCTCTTCACTTGCGGTTCATATTTCTGTGTGTGTGTTCGCTGTGTTTTCTTAAAAACTTGCTGATTTTCTTTTGTAGGTTCATGTGGCACCAACGCAGCACACATCTCGGCTTCTTTCATTAAAAATTCACTAATCATTTGTAGATCGGGTTTTCTATCTTCCCGTCTTGCGTACTGGAACCAACTGTGCTGCAATGTATAATTAAACTTCGCTAATAAACTATTTACTGCCACCGTATCGTGTAGATAGCTCTCTCTGTTGAGAGCTCGAATCGTAGCGACGATATTGTTCACTTTACTGGCGAACACACACGTTTCCCGCGCACTTTCTTTCACTCGCGGCAATGACTTGATTTTTTCTAATTCGGCGTTCACTAGTGCGTCGGGCCGACCAAACTGTATTTCCAAATGGTCGACGATCTCACTTGGGTCGGTTTCCCCGTAAAACATGCAGGCGACGGCTTCTTTGGCGTTTCCACGTAAACATCTTCGAATTCTTGCCCGATTTTCCGCCTTGCTAAAATATTTCTCCGTATCTCGATATGCCGCTTTAAACTGCAACCATTCTTCACCAGCGCCATCGAAACTTGGTAACTCCATACTATAGCGCGGCGCCCCTCGTGATGCTTCTGCCAGGGCGGACGCGAGCGCGGTGATATCTGCGGCCTTCAATGCACCAGACTCTTGTTTTGGTGCCGTATTTTCAATAGGCGTCGAAATCTTCGCCTTCTCTACGACGGACACATCATCTTCCGCCGGACGTACAGCGCGCGCTGAAATGCCCGCCGATTGCGCGGGCGACGTAGCTTGTGGCGCCTGGGCCACCTCTCGTAGTGCGGGCGACTCATGGCCCGCCGAATCTTCTTGGTGCGGCGCGTGCGCCGCCTCTTCGTATTGCGGCCTTGGTGCCGCCTCTCGTATGGGGTGTGGCATAAGTGCCACCGAACTGGTGATTGCCAGCGGCTCTGGTGCCGGCTGGCGATCCGTATGGGTTGGCCGAGCGGAGTCCATCCAATCTTCGACCCTCGTAATGGCAGTTGCTTGCCCTTCTTCGTAAACAGCGCGCGCGAGTTCCGTCCGTAAGCGCGCCTCTTCTGCTCGTAAGCGCGCTTCCTCTAATTTGGCGCGTAGGTAAACTATACGCGGCGACTCGACTGCGGATGGTACTGTAACACCTTTATGGTGTTACGTACTGGCAGCTTTGTCTGTTTTCGAATGTAGAATGGAATTGTTTAGAAAAAATAACACAATAGAATGGTAAGTCTAGTTCGTAATGTGACGTAAGACAGACGTCCCACGAAAATAAAAGAAGATACAGTACGAAAGTCTATTTATTAGAGAATCCTGGAAAATCCTGCTTCTCATTAGTACCTCAAGCTGCCAAGCGAGTGTAAAGAAGGATTCCCTGAATAAAAAAGGGATATCGTCCCCTAAGTAACACGTCCGGCTGAATAGTCGTCGGGCGCCGTTACAGTACCGGCTTTTCGCTATTTGCAACGGTGCTCGTTGTGGTCTCGGTCGCCTCGGTGTTTTCCGTCGTTGTTGTGCCGCTAGTCTCCGTAGCGGACGTGGTGGTACCGCTCGTTTCCTCCTCGCGACTAGCGGCCTCTTCTTCTCGGCGACTCGACGTACTCCTCGTCTCGATCGGCATGGTTCAGTGATCCGGCTCGAATGCGACCAGAAAATGTGCACTACAGCCGGGGGAGCCAGCGGACTGTAAATCTGGTTCTTCTCTCTTCGATGCCCCACCAGCCGTAGTGCTTTTCTGCAAGCCGGATACCGGGAAATTAATTGAGACCACAACTTCCTTGCAAAGGCGCTTTATTGTAACGAAATAGCAATAAAGCTAGCACCGTTGCAAATATTTGACCTATTGTATGGAGAGCCAGTACTTGCCCTAGCACTGCCCTACTCTAAAGCCGGTACCTTATGGATATATACTAAAGCCCAGGAACTTGTCTGGGAAACTTATTGAGTCGTAACGAAATTGTAAATTTACCGGAACTGGAACGGAACTAAATGTATGGCCGCGTTCTCCGATATTTATAGTGCGCGGCCAGACGGTCGGCGGAAATCTACAAAGACAATCGGCGCCGGGTGTGGCGCCACAATGTCTGGATTTGTTAAAATCCTACTTTTTGCAATCTAATCTTATTAATTTTACTTTAGGTAGCTTTTCCTACCTCTAATTAACTAGTGTGGCCCTCTAGCGAGTGCAACGGTACTACCTTTTTACAAATATATACAAAACAAAGTACGTAATGCCCTAAGACCTACCGAAATCTAATTACAATGTGTTATTTCTTATTTACATACAAGGATCTAACACAAATAAACTTATATAATAACAAACAAGAGTGTTATATACATAATTCGTTCTTACAGGACCTCGGAAACTCTTACAATCACAGAGTTGTACGCCTTTTTCAGGTCGTACTATCCTGTAAACTATCTTTATAGTACCGAAAAGTGTCTAAACCTATGCCTAAGGCTTATACTTACATTATACATACTATTTACAATCATAAAACATTTGTTTTAACAAAGAATTCTGCACTTTTCGGATTTTCGTAATAGCGAGTTCCCGCATATAAATACTATCTCGCAAGAGTCGACTCGTAATGTCGTCGACTGCGTGGAACTCGCTTTATTCGTAATATGCCTTAACAGGCAAAGATCATACTACATAAAGCCTTATTATTTCTATACAACAAAGCTGTATGTAGGTCTTAGGGCGAATAAAAGGCGAAAACGAATATTATTTATTACAAACAACTTACGAACTAAACGAAACATACATTCTATCCTGCCTTACTATCTATATTTACATCAATATTTACAACGAAACATGTCTGTGCTGCACACTATTTAAATCCTTTGTAATCAAGTTTATTCGTATTTAGATCTCTTTATATACATTATTGAAACTGCTATGGCCTATTTTACCCTGCATTAGTACTGTATTTACAATATTTTATTACCCTAGACCTTATTTACTATATACACAATGCCTAATTTAAATGGGGCTTATATAAAATACATTATACAATTATTTACTATATGTTAGGATCTCAAACCCATGCGGGGAGTGTAGTTTTACGACATACACTATCCTAAAATGCCCCTATTAAAGTGCTTTATGTACAAGATGTACAAATATTCGATTTACAAACAATAGTTAGCACCTTTATTTAATCTGGTCTGTGTATATTTAATTACCACGAGAGTAGACTTTTTCTTACATATCGACAATACAAATTATCTTCGCCATCTATGTACCATATTATGTAGCAAAGAGTATACTTCCGTTAGTTATATTGTTCTGTGGAGTATACAGTACTATGTTATATTGTAGTATTATTAAATAATATCTGTTGCCTTTTTAGGCACACGACAAAGATACATACAGCCTTGACTTTTATATCCAAGGCTGTAGGTATTTTCTAGGGTAATAAAACAACTGCAAGAGTAAAGTTTAATACGAAACTTATATCTAACTTAATTTATTTAAGTAGTAAATATCATACTTTTTACTTTATAATTAACTATTTACAAATGCGGCGAATAGTTCTGTGCTGTATACGTAATTTTACATTTATGCAATTACATACGCGACCACGTAATAAAGAGAAACTTGCCTCTCTTTATTCCGTCTGTGCGACAAAAAAGATTCGTACACCAATGATGTCGGCAACAAAGTCGTTATAAGCGGTGTAAAGGATGTGAAATTCGAAAGACACATTTGATTAAGTATTTTGTTTGTAAAAATAAATCTATTTGTATTTTTATATTTAGTACAATTGTACATGCGCTAGCGCAAAACTTTGCCACCGCCTATGGGGCGTCTTATATCGGCAAATATTTTGCCAATATAAGGCGTCCCATAGCCGTACATTAATATTGCGCAATACTTTTATTGTACAATAATATTGAATTCCCCTTGAATCCAAACGTTCAATAAATTCACTCAATAAAATTGACAAGCCAGTCTGATCAATATTTTCGTGCGAGCAACATGTCTGACGACGAAGTTTTGGCGGCAACTATGCTGGTGATTTTGTTAAATAAATCTCTTTGCAATTCTATACACTCAAGTTAAAACTCCTGTTCTTTATCTTTTATAGCAGTCTTGCTCGGCATTTTGCTTAAATTTACGACACGACAATATATTAAACACCGTGACTGACCGAACACGACCGCTCTAAACTCTGAAGTGAAAATTATTGTGCAATATTAAGCCCATAGACTAGTATATATAATTATTATGCTTTAATATGTTTTAATGAAGCCTACACAGTGCACGAAATAAATATTGCACAGTAAAAATTAAACCCGCTCAAATTTTCGTATCCGCACATATATTGTATGTGCAATCTTCAATATTAACCCTAAACGGTCAATACTATTATAGGCATTGACGTGTCACGTCAATGATTATAGGCCTATGGGGTGCCTCATATGTAGCCGCAGTATGACGGATCGCGGAGGTATCACGCACAGACTCCGTTAGGAGTATATTGTTCTGCGCAGAGATCACAGACTAGGTATGAGTTACTACGTAAAAGAGATTAAATATTATGTATCAAGGATCTAAGCGCGCATGATTTGAAATAGTCAATTGTCAAATATTTTGTGCAAATTTGGTACCCGTTAGCTCTAGGAGTATTATAATTTTAAAATAATTCTGTTGTTTTGAGATAAACGAAAGTTAAAAATGAAAACTATAATTACATACAATATTTATTTGAATAATTTAAACTTTATATAAAACGTTGTGTTTATGTTTTCTTTCGAATTATTTTAGACTAATTAATAGTTAACGCAATTATTCACCTTTTAGATGTAGATAAAAGTAGAAAAATGCAAGCTAAAAAATATAACAAGGGATCAAAAAGAAGCGTTTTTCGCTTTCTTGTTAGGAATTGAAATGTTTCTGCAGGTAAATATTGTTCGCTTAATATATCAATATATTAAATAGTGACGAATTACAAATTGACGTTGTTATTTTTACAGGGTCGTGTTATAATTGTTTGGTTGTCTTGGCTTATTGGAGGAGTTTGCGGTGTTATTATTCTGTTAATTATTATATGTTACTGTCGCCTAATGCCTCGCCACCACAAATCGTTTGGTAAGCTTACTAGTTATTACTATGGATGTGTAACTCCGGAGGGACTGATTCCGAGGCTGGATACGATAAGCTTATTTATTCCTTTAACCCCTCAGAAGTCAAGGCCGGACGCGCAATCAATCCCTTGCGTTTGACCTTTGACTGTTAAAAGGACATGCTAAATGCTGTTACAACAAAATGCTAAAAATCTTAACAAGCCAGTAGACGTCAATATAGCTGTCTCATTTCACAGAATATATCCAAGGCCGTCAATTCAAACTAAATTAATCACTATTATTATGTAAAATAGAGTATAAATGCAAAGTAGATGTGGTCACATTTTACCGAGTTGGGCCGATCGAAAGTTATAAAATAAAGAATGTTCATATTTTGTTCCTTCCCCGTGTTGGCCCTGGGCTCCTTTGAAGAATAGGCCAACTGTCATTCTGCCAAGCAGGTTGTAAAAGGTGACTGATTGGCTGTACGAGTCACTAACATCGTGGCTACTAGGTAGTAGAGTTCTGCATTGTCTCACCTGGGTCTGGTACCACCGCTTTTCTTATTCCTGCCGCAATAGGGTTAGTGCTTGTCGCTGTCGTGTTCCAATTTGGAGGGTAAGGTAGCCGGCAAACTTATGCATGTGGCATAGGACCTCGCCACAGGATAGCAACGCACCATTAACACCTTTGGTGTCTATAGGTGATGGTTGACTCTTTCCATCAGGAGACCCATCTGCTTGTTTGCTATCTTATACTGTAAAAAAAAAATCCAGTCTGAGTCTTGAGGGGTTAAATCCTTATTGTCTTTGAGGAATTATTTATTCCGGCCAGAATGGTGATCGACTTAGTGTACTGCGTTTAAAATGAGTGATATTGCAAATTGCGGATGATGTCTACACCTATCCGGTAAGACGTGATAACCAATAATTAATCCAAAAACTTCTAACATTGCACTGTGGAATTGGTGGGAGCGAGAAAAATATAATATAGGGATATGTTCATTTAAAGATACAGTCACAGAATATGAGCATTAAAAAAAGACAAAGTGAGCCAAAGGATTAAAGGAATAAATTAGGTGAAACATATCAGTCCCTGGGGCTGGAATAAGTGAATAAATTCACATCAAGGAATAAAGCTTACCCATTGCTAATTACTAAACATTTATTTATTTTTAGCTTTCATATCATGTTTGTATGTGTGCTTGTGTATGTGAGAATTCATATTTTAATTGAATACTAGCTGTTGCCAGCGACTTCGTCCGCGCGGAGTTCGTTTACTCTGCACTGCCCCTCTCCCGTAGGTGACAGCTTGATAATATGTAGCCTACATGTTGACCCAACCTGTTAGTAATATTCATACAAAATTTGAAGTAAATCCATGCAGTACTTTTTGAGTTACCCCGGACATACATACAAACAGACAAAACTCTAAAAACTATATTTTTGGCTTCGATATTGATTGTAGATCACGCCCCAAGTTTTTTTTTTTAAAATATTCAATGTACAGTTTTGACTTTCCTACGATTTTGTTATATGTATAGATAACACCTTAGTAGAGACACCATTAAGAGTCAAATCTCAGTCAGTTATTGTATCGTAGAATATTATTTATGGTAACAGAAATACCTGAAAAAATGTAATATACATCAGTTTAGATTTTTTCTAATTTCCAAAAAATATTTGATTAAAGGAATAAATGATCATGACTTGCCTTGCTTCCTTCATGTTTGTAATTCTCATTGTGCAAATATCCTGATTTCAAAGACTTGTCACCACCTTCGGACAGCATCTAACCAATTTGAGCATGGGAGTAATTCTCAGAAAAAATTAATTTTTATGGTCAAAAACAGTCCATGTAATGATGTAAGGTATTGTAAATGGTTGTCATCTTATTTATCTACACTAATATTATAAAGTACTAGCTGTTGCCCGTGACTTCGTTCGCGCGGACTTCGTTTACTCCGCACAGCTCCTCCCCTGTAGGCACTAGCATAATAATATGTAGCCTATATGTTAACCCAACCTGTTAGTAAATCCATGCAATACTTTTTGAGTTTACCCCGGACATACATTGACTTTCCTAGGATTTTATTATATGTATATAGATATAGATATAGATAATAGATAGTATAACAGATAACCTTAAAAACTATCTGATGGAATTTTAAGTTTTTTTTTTAAAAAGATACATTATCTTAGAGCAACATTTGTAGGCTACTTTTTTTACCAATTGAGCTAAAGGAAGTCTTATTATGTTTTTGAATGTGTTGGAACACTCTCCATGATAGATACGATAAAAGATGCAGATTGAACCTACATCTCTGCGTAATGCCAAAGAGACAAGCCGTCTCGAATTAGCCTAATCATCAATGATTCTATCCGCTCCATGTTGAAAGCAATTAAGTGGAAGAAGCTTGTACTGAGATGCTGCGGCCCAGAAATGAGAACAGCACTCCATGTGAGTTCGAATTTGCATCATAAAAAGCTTAATGCAAAGGGACAGCAAGAAGTACTGCTTCGCTCTGCTGAGCACATCAAGCTTTTTGGAGGCTAGTTTCGTCTTACCTTCCAAATGACCGCAAAACTGAATGGTATTCGATATGTTGATTCACAGGATTCTGACACTAACTGAGGCTGTCAGGAGAGTATCCTCAAATCGAGGTGATACGACAAAGGCTGTCTTTTTTGAGTTGAACGCGTAAAGCTATGTCTTCTTCGGGTTAAATATGACCAAGTTTTGATGACCCCATTCCGAGACATCAGTTAGTTGATTCTCGACAGAAACAAGTTTGTTTCAGCTCTCATCAAAGTGTTCCCGAGAAATACTGCTACGGCCGGAGTATACAGTTTGTAAAGAAAAACCCTGTCCGATCCGAAAGAGGCATATAGGTTGGTTAAAGGCATTACTGAAAAAAATATTAAAATGACATTATTTCAGAAAATAAAAAAGACATCGTTTTTTAATACGTAGGTCACACTATAAGTTTTGCGTTGTAACGTGTGAATCCCGTTACCTAATAATTCGTTATAATGTTCGGACAAAATAACCTTTGCATTTAGTATAGTCAATTGAGACTGTTAAATTTTGAGTCGTCCTGAACACATTCTTCAATGGCATAGATACAATTTACGTATGGCAACCCTTTGTCGATGTCATAGCGTCAAATTCTGTCACCTGGCTTTTCTGTCAAAATGTAATTCAGCTAAGTTTTGTCTAAAATATTTAAAACTTTTAAAAATAGATAATGGGCATAGTTTCGCCTAAATTTAGTCGAAAAACTTGAAAGACGGCACTGCCAAAATGCGTGCCATATAAGTTTTTAATAATCGCAAGAGTTTACTATTTTATCAAAAATGTAATATTTCTTCATACACGTATTCAACATCTAACTGAAAATATACTTGGGAATGGAAAAAGGGGACGTTAAAGATCGCCTAGAACGAGAACCCCCAATTATACCGAGCACGATCGGAGAGATATCCACGGACACCATCTGACACATGTCCAATTTTCCGGAAGCCTAGGATCTTCCCGCCAGTAAAGGTTTGCAGATTGCAGTTGCAGCAAAGGTTTGCCGATTCCCGGTATTCATTTTTTTTACGTGATAATTTTGTGAAGCAGTGTATGACTATGAACTTTAAACTCTCTTACCATAATTCTAGTTCGTAACCTATTATAAAATGCAAATCTAACTTAGAGACCAATATATACCATCCATCCGAGCCAGCCTTTCTCATTTCGAAATAGTGCGAGTTTGCTTTTCAGATCCTGAACCTATTTATTTTTTTGATAAGTGATTACTCAATCAGCCCGCTTCGCGATTAAAAGTCCCAACCTCCCTTTGCTATTTGGCTATATGGAGGGAGTCGGTGTGACGCACCTGTGTGTGGCGCTCGTTACACATAAATAACACCTAGAATCCACCAGGTACCAAACTATCGTACCCGTCACTCAGACCATTTTTACCTTCCTTATATAAATACATTGACATCTTGTCCAGGCATAATAACACAACTATTATTTTTTTATATTTGTATTACGAGGATGCCGCATTTGGCTAATGTATATTTTTAATACATTTGGCACTTTCATAATTTATATTTATAATACAATTCGGCTTCCTTTCATAATAAATATTTGTAATACATTTGGCTTCACGAACAGTGACATGAAATTTATTGGGGTGATACATTTGTCGCTTTACATAATAAAAATGTATTTACATTTTAAACATTTTTTCATGATGACCACACCTGATGACCACACACACATGACTACAGATCTGAAGGCATGTTTTCAACGTGCTGATTGAACGCTATCACTGCCTCTTCGGAATTGGTAAAAGTAAAACCTCTCATCAAACCTTTGATTTTGGGGAAAATACAGTAATAAAAGTTACCAGGTTGGGGCTATGCGCAGGATGAGTAACGAGATGTACTTTTTCGGAAGCTAAAAATGACTTTGTTTTGTTGGCCGTGTGTGAAGAAGCATTATCATGATGTAGGAGAATGCGAATTTTGGATCGTCGTTCGCGAACTTTTTCTAACACCCTGGGTAAACAAATGGTAGAATACCACTCGACATTAACACTCTTTTGATCTTCAAGTGGAATTGTACAGATGGGACCCGTAGCTGAGAAAAAAAACGCGATCATTTTTTTACCAACGTTTCTCGCCTGTCTCACTTTAGTTGGCCTGTTCTCATTTTCAAATACCCATTCACAAAATTGCTGTCTTTTTCGGGTTCAAAACAATAAATCCACGTTTCGTCTCCTGTGACAATGTCATAAACAGCATTAGAATGTCCGTGGTCATACTTCAGTAGCATCTGTGAGCACCATTCCACGCGAGCCCGCTTCTGCTTCGCTGTCAGTTCATGAGGGATCCAACGACAACGAAGTTTCCAAACTTTCAATTCTTCGTCTAAAATTTTCTGAATTTAGCTCATACCAATCCCCAATAGTCCTCGAATTGAATCATAGGTAATCCGGGGGTTTTGATCAATTAACCGCTTAACAGTAGCCACATTATTTTCGTTGATGCCAGTTGAAGGCCGCCCTTCACGAAATTCGTCATGTAAAGAAACTCGACCTCTCTCAAATTCAGCAAACCATCGCCTCTCGGTGCTCAAACAAGGTGCTTCGCTCCCAAAAGCATTTTGAAGACCAACGGCACAGTCTTGCGGAGAAAGAGAACTTTTAAAATCATAAAAAATCATCGCTCTAAAATCTTTTACTTAATTCCTTTTTCGTTGCGTACGTAGAAATTTGATGTGTGATAAAAAATTGACAAATCATTTCCCGCCAATTGTTTTTTTTTTATTACTAAGAAGGTTGAAACATTTTAAAAATATGACATTTGAAATTCAAATAGTTCCGATTAGCTAGAAGTGCAAAACTTTTAGTGTGCCCCATGTATTCATATTTTTACTTATATTTCCCTAGAGCAAATATTTTAAAAATGACAACACCTTGTCGCTGTTTGTTTCATTGTTCGCTTTGGCGGCTTTCCCACAAACACCACTGTATGCAATGTACGTTACTAATTCGCACTATATCATATATATGCGGAAGAAAAAGTGTCGGTGATAGCACGCATTCTTGGGGAACATCAGCATTGACATGTTTAAGGTCGGAGCATGCACCGTCGAAAGTGACCTTGATGCTCCGGTCAGCCGAAAAACTAATTATCCACTTGGACAATTTCTCGGGAAAACCATAGGAAGGTAACTTTGCAAAAAATGCTTTGTGCCATACCCGATCAAAGGCGTTAGCTATGTCGAAACTAACTGCCAATGTCTTCCCCTAGGACTAAACTGCTTCCGCCCACCGGTTTGTCAGGTATATTAGTAGATCACCAGTTGAGTGGCTGCGACGTAAACCGTACTGACGGTCACTAATCAGCTGGTGCTTTTCTAATTACCTTAGGAGCTGACAGTTGATAATGGTTTTCATAATTTTGGAGAACAAGGAGGTTATGACTATGGGCCGGTAGTTGAACGGATTAGAGCTATCTCCTTTATTAGGAATGGAATGCACTAAAGCTGTCTTCCACGATTTTGGTACCTTACTGAATGAGTAGGAGAGTCGAAACAGGCGCGTTAATACTGGCGCCAACTTTGAAGCACATATTTAAGGCCCAATTAGAGGGATGCCATCCGACCCATTTGACTTGTGGACGTCCAAAGAAAATAGTGCTTTATGCATAAAAGACTGCAGGAATCTTAGTTTCGTCATAGAACTATCGCACCGCAGGCGGTGCATTCCCTTGATCATCCAGAGTCGAGTTAGCTGCAAAGAATGAGCCCAGAAGATCGGTCTCTCCTTTGCAATATGGGCCAGAGAGTTATCATCTGGGTGCAAAGATGGAAGAGAGGGCTGAAAGAAATTCCCTAAGACAGTCTTTCGAAATAGAAAAAGAATTTTTCAAATCAGCCCAGACAATGTCAGACATGAAAACTCTTGTACCAGTGATACCATTGAGTAATCAAGATACATATACAGTATGTAAAAAAAACCCTGTCCGATCGTCAAAGGCTTTGTTTGGTAGCTTAATACAATCAGGGCTGTGTCATTATTATATAGGTATTGATAGAAAATTTTCAAAATATTTGCTTGATTTAAAGGAAAGTTTCTCAAGTTTATTACTAAAATGAGGCACCTTAAAATGTTATATTTTTTTTTGATAATATCATTGACCTAATTATATAGGTACCTCTTTCGGATCGGACAGGGTTTTTTACACCTTGTATAAAAATAAGATACCAAAAAATTATGAGCCTCCTTTTTATTTGAAGTCAGTTATAAATATATCATCACACCAGATAAGTTTATAATAAATGGGATTTTTGCAGATGAACAATATCTGAAAGAAAACTACACTATTAAAGAAGGACATGGATACACCACTCAAGACAGCTACAGAATTAAACACACTGAGGTATTTAGGCTCTGAAGTATTTTTATCTAATATTCGAGGATCTGCATACGTAATGTATGTGGTTTCAATTGAATTCTGGCGAATTCTCAGCAACTCCTTGGAATTTTTAATTGAGAATTTCCGAGCTATACTTTTCCCCCATGCTAATTCGGCTCCCTTTGTGGAATAGACTATTTGCTGTTCTGCCAGGCAGTTTGTAAGAGATGGACGATTGGCAATGCTCACTAACATGGCTATTAGTTGGTAGAGTTCTAAATAGTCTCACCCGGGTTTGACACCGCTACCTGTTCCTGCTACAATAGCGTCAGTGCTTGTCAATGTCGTGTTCTGGGTTGGAGAGTAATGTAGTTGGTAAACTTATACATCTGGCATTAAGACTTCACCACAAGGTTAGCAACACACCATTAACATCTTTGGTGTCTATATGCAATGTTTTTTTCTTCCATCAGGTGAGCCAAAAGCACCAATGAAATATAATTTAAACAAAATATACTGCAACAACTAACTTCCAATCTTATGTATCTCTGGATCCCTGTTTAAGATCTTCATCAAATTTACATGGGAATTTAAGGAAAAATATACGTTATTAAACAAAAACGTATTTTAAATTCCCATTTGAATTTGATGAAGATCTGATGACCAGTACAACTGTCAATAGATTCAATTTAACATTAAGGCAAATTTTCAAGGTCATTGAGCGATGGTGATGGTTTTCCTCATTATTTTTCTAAAATGAAATAACGGAATATCGGATTTCTTCCAAATATTTTATGATATCCAAAGGTTGACAACCCACGTTGTAATCACTCGCTATGGGAAGTACAACAATTTGTAAACAATCCACACAGACTGGCTACTTAGCGCTTAAAGCTCAGCGAACCACCTAGCGAGTAGCTTAGTTAATCGAACGTTCTAGAATGTTCGCGGGCGGCCGCACTCAGCACTTGGCGCCTAGCTAATTGCTTAGCGACCTATTGAATGAAATGTGTTGGTTTTTTCTCACGAGACGCGTTAGCATGCCGCCTGTTTGAGCGGACGTAGCCGTAGTTCCTGTTGTAACGTTTGCTGGGATGCGAACTGTGAGTGAGGCGGGGCGTGTGTGTCAGGTGCAGGTGCAGCGGCACGGGCGGCCCGCCAGCTACGCGGGCGACGGGGCGCCGCGGCGGGCGCGCGGGGGGCGGGGGGGCTCGCCGCCGCCGCACCCGCACCCGCCGCCGCCGCCGCAGTACGCCTCCAGCGGCGGTCAGTGCCACGCCACCACTCTCTTGTACTATATATACACACACTACACACGCAGCCACGTCCCCAACAAATGCTTCTACTTGCATCTGTCGCTCCAAAGTTATATGCGCGCTAAATATAACGCGCATATAACTTCGGGGTGCGCGTATAAGAAAACAACAGACTACACGTATTTTTTTGTGTTTTCGTCATGTTCTTAACAAAGCTATTAACAATTTATTAATTTTATTCGACGGAAAACATATGTCATTTGTATATGAATAACCTGTCAAAAGTTATTACCAACTAAAAGGTCACAGAGCATTCCACCAACATACGAATACAATAATGTCTAATTTTAAGTAGCAGAAAAAACACAAATAAGAAGGTATTATAATATAACAATCATAAAAAATATTAGGAAACATAAATGCATACATACATCGCATTACCGTAATGCAAGAAAAAGTTACAAAAATAAAATGGCAAGATGGTTTTATGGGACCTGCGTCAGGCCTCTGACACTCGTTTACACCTACCGCGATAAGACCTACAACGCGCCACAACTTGAAGTTGCAAATGGGTGGGGGCCGCCCCGCGCTTGAATAGCGTACACGCGTACCTACTTGTATGACGACGGTCTGTCAGTAAAGCTTTCTTTTTTTTATTTTATCAAAAGATTCTGAAAGTTAAGAAATATTTTGTTTATTATACTAGTATTTTTTAAGAATAATTAAATACGAAAATATTACACAAATACCTACCTAAAACAAAATATAGGAATTCCGGTCTGTTTCTTTTAAAGTACCTGCCCATAGTTTGTTTTTTACTGTTCACTAGAATAATACCGATAATAGTTAAAGAAATAAGTATGTACTGAGTAGGTAATACCTACACTATAGTTAGATAGTTATACCTTAGGTATAATTATTTCATGAATTCGGTAGGTAGTCACACCTATAAAATTGAAAGACTGTTTTAGCTATTTACATACCTATAACAAGTTCGAAATATCTAGGCATTTAGGCTGATGACCAAGAATTGTAACGAAATAACACATTTCATAAGGGGACGCATTTCAACTAAGTGCCTATCTAGACCTTGGTATAATGATCTCAGGTAGATAGGGAGATCCCAGCCCTGCCAGACTTCTATATTCTTACTAAAAAAATGTATATCATATTGTAGTATCAGTTGCGTACAATGAACTGTTGTATACTCGCCAAATTGTGCGGTAGGCCAATTCTCAAGTACAGGGCTCCTGAATTATCTGTTCGCGCGTATGTCATTTCCATGGGATACGATTTGAAAAGTCATTTATTGACAAATGTACCCAGATAATAGTAAGGCGGCGTGACACCATCTTTGAGTAATATCAGGTCTCTCTCACTTCCCATGAAGGCATTGAAAACGTAAGTAGGTTTGCGCGAATTTGTTAGAATTACTATTAAAACCTACCATAGATTTATTTGGAATGTAATTTGTTCACCAAAGCAGAGTACTAGAAAAAAACCCTGATTTCATTAGAAAGGATAAGAGTTACGTGATAGACAGAGATGCAACTTCTAGGTAATTATAACCGTAGGTAATTAAGCGCTGCGCGATCTGAATTAAACTTAATCGTATCGTAGCAAAAGTCCTATTTCTTTAAACGACTTTTCAGAGTGACTCTTCTGTACTTGTACTATTGCGTATTCTGTGCCTGCATGTAGTGACAATATTGGTATTATACAATTTTGTAAATTAGTCTTAGAAATAAAATGAAATGATGTTTATAAAATATTGGTGGGTCGGTGTAAAAAAACAATTGTAAAGCGGTTGACCCTGCAGGCCATCCCTGAAACTTCCTGCTAATTGAGGTATTTTAAGGTCAAAGGAACAAAAACTATACATAAAAATAGATTTTTCAAAGTTCAAAAATCTAAATTTTATTAAAAATTACAACAAAAGTCTAAACGATGATCGATTTTGATTTTTCGAATAATCAACGCAATTTTTGAGCTCTACATTTTTCTTTTGTAAAAATATCGAAGTAATAATTAATTTTCGTCATTGACAAAAATCTCAAATAAATTGAACAATTTTGACGCAGTTTTTTATAGAGAAGCTGATTAAATTTTTAAATTAATCTGTGCATTAGCCTGAAAGTTAAGCCTAAAAATGAAAATATTAAGTAAGTTTGCTATAAACATCAAAACATTAATATTGGAAATCTGTAACTTTTGAGAACTTTATTCGATTTTGATTATTGAAACTGTATTTGACGTAATTTTTAAGCATAAAAATGTTGTAGCAGATCGAAAATCATTGGTTAAAAAATCTCGAAGTTATAATAAAAAGCCATTTTTTTCAAAATTTTCCGTCAACGATAACTCCCTATCGGATAAACCGATTTTAATGCAATTTACGCATTGGGCGCAGATTTTTGAGGAAATGACCTGATTAGATTTTGTACTTGATCGGTACATTAATCTGGAAGTTATATTAAAAAAATACAGTTTCACCTATTTTATTTAGGTTTTTTTCCAAATTTCTCAAAATATCCTGGGTCGAATTGGTTCAAATGTTCAGGAAGTCTAAGTTGAGTGGAATCCAATCGAATGCCGACCGCGTTTCGATCGCTCAAGCCGTTCAAAAGTTATGAGATGTTTACATACACATTTCATTGATTATACGATATATCATCAAATTCTTTTTAATACAATTAACAAGCAAATTATGTTTCTTAATTTTTTGTTTATAAAATTTTGATGTTTCAGATTGCCATTCTATTCGGTGGTGGCGTCGACATGTAAAACAACTCCTACACAGAATCCACCTTGATTTAGGGTCCCTTTAAAGAATATACATTCTATCTTCCTACCAGCTAGATTGTAAAGGGTAGACAATCGGCCTTTATGTAATTTTGTTTAGTACCATTCAAACACAAACACCACAAATGGCACTGTCATTACAAATGCAAGGTGTCTGCAGTACAGTTATACCGCTGGGATAAGTTTTATGCAGAGAAAATTGAACTTCTTTATTATTTTTTTAGTTTCTTGGTATTTACTTTTTGTAGGTGTAAAATGATGCGCCATTGTTATTGTAGTTCTAGACGAGATCGAAGGGGCGGCCAGTATCGATGCTTTGAAGACCCGCTCGTTGCCGGCTTTCCTAAGGCCGAAGCCGCGACCGCTGTCTACAGAGGATGACTTACACCAACTGTACGCCAAGGTATATTTTAGAATAATTCATTCTATTTTCAACAATGTTTTACATACAAAATAAACTGTTATAAATAAATAAATAATAAATAAGTTAACATTATTGCAATATAAGCAAATTGTATGGAATTTATATTGCTTATTGATAGAACGTGTGCGTGCCGGTGCAATCTTAATTTTTTATGGCATCATTTTGTACTGGCCCATTTCTAGCCTTAACATGTAAAGGTGTTAACGGTGATCATTTAGTGTGCAAATATTATTGTGCACTACAGCCGGGGGAGCCAGCGGACTGTAGATCTGTTCTTCTTCTTCGACGCCCCACCAGACGTAGTGCTTTTTGGGTTGAGTCGGGTGCCGGGAAGAATAAGCCGAGATCACAATTTTTCTTTTACAAGGTGCTTTATTGTAACGAAACAGAATAGCAATAAAGCTAGCACTGTAGCATCTAGCAAAGCAAATTTTCCTATTTTATGAGAGAGAGAGAGAGAGAGAGAGAGAGAGAGCCACTGCTTTCCCTATCACTGCCCTACTCTAAACCGGTACCCTATATGTATACTGAAGCCCAGGAACTTGTCTGGGAAACTTAACTTGAGAGGTAACGAAACTGAAACTAGAACGGAAAGGAACTGATTTGTATGGCCGCGCCCGGCGATCTTATAGCCCGCGGCCGGACACGCGGATTATGCCGACAAAGATGGCTGGCGCCATGCGTTGGCGCCATAATGTCTGGGATTTCTTAAATCCTACTTCTCGTAATCTAATCACAATTATTTTATGTTAGGTAGCTTCTTCTACCTCTAATTACTAGCTAATTATTGTGGCTCTCTAGCGAGTGCAACGGTACTTTCTTTTTACAAATATAAGAAAAACAAAGTACATTATGCCCTAAGACCCATCTAAAAACTAATTACATAGTTTTATTTATTATCTATATACAAAGATCTAATTCGTACAAATTTATATAACAATAAACAAGAGAGTTATATACATTATAGTTCTTTCAGGACCTCGGAAACTTACAATCATAGAGTTTGTACGCCTTTTCAGGTCGTATTATCCTGTTATCTATATTTATATTCCTGAAAAGTGCGTGAACATATGCCTAAGACTTATATCTACATCATAGATAACATTTACATTAGGTAAACATTCAATTTTTACATTAATTTTGCACTTTTCGGGTTTTTTCGTAATTCTGGATTCCCGCATATAAATATAATCTTGCAAGAGTCGACTCGTAATTTTGTCGACTGCGTGGAACCCTTTTTGTTCATAATATGCCTTTAGGCAACGATCTCAACTACATAAAGCTTTGTTATTTCTATACAACAAACCTGTATGTAGGTCTTAGGGCAAGTAAAACACGAAAATAAACATTATTTATTATAAAAACTTACAAACTAAAGGTAATATTCAATTTATCCTGCCTTACTTAAACTATTTACATTCAATATTTACAATAAATATGTCTGTGCTGCATAACTATCTCACTTGTTTATTATTGAGGTAAATACATCTTATTTTTGCTGCCGAGGTTTTATATCTAATTACAGGCAGTCCTCGACTTACGTCGTTTCAAGTTACGTCGAACAATGTTTTGACACTATTCCTCAAGTATATGTCAATTGTTTCGATTTCCGGCATAGGATAATTCACTTGTTGCGCGGACAATGTCCGTGGGGCCGACGTGGCGCGGTGTCCGCGAGCGAAGATTACCCCGCACATACCGCAGATTTTGTTTAGTTAGTACAGGGACAACAAAAATTAAATAACACACAAATACCAAAAATAATTACCAATTTCATAAGTACACACATAATTATTTTAAGAACTTTTGATAATAAAGTATGTGTGTCCTTTGTTATAAATGCAGTTTTTTTTTATTTTGAGCCCGTGTGGAACCAAACCCTAGAGTTTTACATGTAAACATATGAAAAAATATGTCTCGACTTACGTCGTTTCGATTTACGTCGCATATTTCGAGAACCTAACATACCGTAAGTACGAGGACTGCCTGTACTAGGATATTATCCAGAAGTTATAAGTTATACATATTTAATAAAAAAATTAGGAACCAACATATCGCGGGCGAAGCCATAAGGGTTACTTGATATTTGATACAACGGACAAGATAGCGTGTTAAAATTTTAGCATACCATATTCTTGCTTTTTTTTACCCAGTTATTGATACTTGGTGAGTACAATGCTTGAGAAATCGGGGTCACGTTGTGCTGACTTCACAGGTACAACCTAAGCAGTTTGTTGTATATGGAACACAAATACCTGCTGTGGTAAACCATATCAGTCAGCAAATTTGAGTGTCCTAACTTGAAGAAAATTATCCCACTAATGTGCACAGCCTGCAGCTGACCGTTTTTTAAGACACAATATTTTATTCCCAGTACAGCCATATTATTCGGTGGCCGCTCTGGGCAATGCCTCAATCGCTAATGATAATTACGTGTAGTCTAGCTTTCAGGTCAGTTTCCACAGATGTGTATTTGTGATATATTTGCCGGCATCACGGTGGTTGCATAAAAGGTCCGTTTCGCTAGCAATGCAAAGTTAGGAATTTTCATTTTGAAAAAGCCCAAATTAGGGACTTTTGGGTGGTAATAATTTCACGGAAATTTGCAAATTAAATATCATTCTTCGTTGATTTATGGAATCTTGCAAAGTAACGCTTAAATCTATAAAATAATTCGTTCGTCTACTTTACTCCCAAGAAGGGTGACCGGTCCAACCAATGATGATCCTTTTTATGCAACAACTCTATTATTCTACAAAGTGTAAATATGTGGTGTGACACTCGCGGACCGGGTTCGTAATGTCGAAGTGAGAGAGAGGTTAGGTTTAAAAGAAAGTGTCGGTGTAAAGATGAGAAAGGGCATGCTCCGTTGGTTCGGACATGTAGAAAGAATGGTAGATGAAAGGTTAACAAAACAGATATACAACGCGAATGTGGAAGGATGTAGGTACCGGGGAAGACCAAGACTGACATACCACGATCAGATTGATCGAGTACTGTCCGAAGGTGGTGTCAAGAGTCTTCGCAACCGGCGTGTGTGTGAAGAGAGTGATGAATGTGGAAGAAGCGAGACAAGTCTGCAAGGATCGTGATGTATGGCACTCGGTTCTCTCTGCCTACCGCGTAAGGGATCTGGCGTGAAGATATGTTGTTGTTGTTGATAGACCAAATAATCAATAAATAACGCCAACCAATAATAAGTACGCCAACTTATATGGGTTTTCATTTATCATTTTGTAATTTTCTGGCTTATTTAATCAATTACTTGGCAACCGTTGACAGAGGTGGTTCCCGCAAATGGTCATGAAGATTTCAAGCATATTAAAAGGATAGCTTAAATATATTATCTCTAAGTTTTTTGTAGAATCTAACACTTGTGTTATGTCACATGAAAGACTTATAAGTCGGGTTTTACTTTTTAAACTCTTGAAGTTTCATAGAATTCATACATAAGTGTCTGGTATTTATGTAAAGTTGCCTTGGTAATGTCTATTTGTAGGTGGGAGAATTCTGCATTGTCTCGCCCGGGTCTGGTACTACCGCCTTACCTATTCCTGTCGCAATAGCGTCAGTGCTTGTCACTGTCGTGTTCCGGTTTGGAGGGTAAGGTAGTCGGTAAACTTTGCATATGGCATTAGACTCGTCCTAAGATAGCAACTCACCATTAACAACTTTGATGTCTATACGCGATGGTTGACTCTTCCCATCAGGAGACTCATCTGCTTGTTTGCTATCTTATGATAAAAAAAAACTGAACACTCGGCAGCAGTTGTCTTGCCCGCATAACGTGTGCAAATTATGGAATAAAGTATTACGTCGACATAGATTTTGTGTACAGGTGAATCTGAGTAAGAAGTACAAGAACCGTATGAGGAACGAGCACGCCGCCATTATCGCGCTGAGCAAGTCTCACAGCCAGTTCTTCGACGCAGACGCCGTCATCGTGTACGACCAGCGCACCGCTCTCTAGACCAAACAACACGCCTTACGCAACACCTTCTAGTCCAAATCACATTTACGTATCAATCGATTGTACAGAGATCGACAAACAACTTACTATTTTAAAATTAAACTTAAGTCACCAACACTTTCATCCGTCTGAACGTACCTACCGTTGAGTTATAAAATCACTACGTTATCTTGAAACCGGTTTAAAAATACCGATTAATAGAGGCTTTCAGCGGTTTTTATTAAAGGTTCCTTTCGAAGCGTATCTGAGTTGGGAGTGCTTCATAAGCCTAAATAAATCGGGTTAAATCAAAACTGCTAATGGTAGGTCACGCACAGTATGTACAAAAATTTGGAGCGGCGGTCATCAGAAAGAAATAACAAAAAAAAACACTATAAACAGGTTTTTTATTCAAACTTTTATAATCTTGCTTTATAAAAAAACAATATTTTTGAGGTCAAGTAAAGTCAAGGTAAAGCCAAACTTTTACAAAACGCCCCTTATCTACTTGCGCTGATTTACAATAGGTGTGATTATTAACCGGATAACAAGCCCTGCACTACGTTTTAAAAGATATACACTCTATACTTTGGGCATTCGGGTTTAGCTGAGGACAGACGTATGCAACTTACAGTCAACCACACAATTAAATTATTCGTAGTGTATAATTTATGCAAATTTATTTTGATCCTATTGTTTTTGAAATTAGTAATGGGATCGCACATATGGCTAAAATAAATAGTAATATCTGGTTGACCGAGCTTAGCTCGGTTTTTCACATACCCATATCTTGGGAACCGAGCTTTTCTTGGACCTGGAACCTTGATAAATTGATTCCTTGACCCGAAAAACCCCTAATTTGTGACTTTCATGAAAATCATTGGAGCCGATTCCGGGATTCCAATTATATATATACAAGAATTGCTCGTTTAAAGGTATTAGATTATTTGACACCACACTGGCTAGATGACATTTCATGTTTGTAGGTCTCTTTATATGACAGAATAGCTGCCACAACTCAAAAACGTTTAATGTTATTTAGATCAATACATATTTCTTTGTAAAATAAACCAGAGTTAGTTAAATAATCATAAATGTATTTGAGTTTAGCAATTAGGTGCATAGGTTTGTAAGCTTGTTTTTCTTAGTGTAAGTATTGTAGATAGATACAATATTGAAATCGATAGTATTTGTATTTCGGAAGTTATTACTAATTTTTTATATATACACATTTGAAGTAGTAACAATGAATTAAGGAAAATAATTAGGAATTTTGTAATATCTTAGAAAAGGCTGACAGTAAATGAAGTAAACTTAAATTATTCGGGAACATAAAAAACTAGTGTAGTGTAGCATTGAAGTGAACGATTATACGTAATTACTTCCAGATTTTATATTTATTTATTCTTAGTAGTTATGTACACAATGCTGAAGCTTGTGACTGATTTACGTTTACTATACAGGTATTACGAATCGAAATAAAATATTTGTAATTTATTTCAAGGGCTGGATGGAAATGAATGATAGTTTGTTTACAAACGGAGTTCAAACCTTATTAGGTCGATAGAATAATAATCGTTTGCCGATTCGTTCACAGTTATTATTTTTTACGTCTAAAACTCTAGAAAGCTCTAAACCAAAGACATTCAATGCAATGCAAGTCTGGAAGTGGGTGTTCAAAATATTATGACTTTACTAGTGTCATTTTTAATTTCTTTTAGTATATTAGAAACACCTGCGTTTAACTGTGCGGTTTTAAAGCGCTGCTGTTGACAACATTAATGATCTAACCTCCTCCTCCTCCTCCTCCTCCTCCTCCTCCTCCTCCTCCTCCTCCTCCTCCTCCTCCTCCTCCTCCTCCTCTCGTCCTCGTGGTGGTTCGAACAATATAAAGCCATAACCATTGAAGAGTATCTGTGAGTAGAGTTTCTGTGTTCATGTCAGACGATTATTCAAATGTGATACTGCATTCTTGACTACTAAGGGATAGAGTTCTGCCACGTTTCGCCCAGGTAAGTACTTACTACCTTTAAGTACTTATTACCTTTAAGTACTTACTACCTTTGTCTGCCACAGTAGTCTTAGTGCTTGTAATTTTGGTTTTCTGGTTAGCAAATTAAGGTAACTTATGCATGTGGCATTTTAACCCACCACACGGATGGCATTATCAACCTCCTTAATGCTGAGAATGGGCTACAGCCACGTCTTTTCACTAAGACATCTGCTTGTTTGATATCCTATGATATAAAATACACAAGAGAATTTTCATGTTCAGGAATCTACAGAAAGAACGTATGATATCTTAAACTTGTTTGATTTTCTTGATTAGATAGATATTATGACAGTAGTAACATTTGCCACTTTATAAGAAAACAACCCTGAACTACAGATACACGTATAAAATAATATGTGACGAAAAATCTTTTTTTTGTAATTTTATTTCTATTATGAAACTATATTTCGAAAGAAGACCGTTCTTTCTCGATTAATACATATTCGATTAAAACGTTCAATCGACGTAGCTTTTGTCGATAAAAGTTTGTTTCGAAATAAATTCCATTCGAACAATTGTTTAGTCGACTTTCCATTAATCGAACACGTGACTCTCGATATTAAATTACAGACCCATAAATTTTCCCTGAAGCAAAAAAAACCCAGTTGTGGTCATAAATGTGCTAGTCATTAGGAATAGTTTTGATTTCCAGTAAAATGTCTTGTTTCCTTAAGTACTATTAGTGTTTATGTAAGACGTCAGTGTTGTTTACAGAATAATGAAAACATTAGATACTAGGTATTTATTGCATGTCATCGTCCAACCACATGATTGTAATATTACTGTGTTAAAATCCTTTCCATGTAAGTTACGCGATCTAAACCTAAATTTTTAGAAAAACCCCCACCTTTTGATTAGATGTCCTAAGCCTGAATCTACATATCAGTATATCCATAGAATGTTATTAGTGCGTACAGACCAAAGTGTGTGTAAAATTTTCAGATAGGAATAGAAAATATCATGAAGTAATGTTGCTTGCAACCAATTGGCGAATTTGTGATTATTGCAATCTTGTGATATAATTTTATAACGAAATTGTGGCCTACATTTTTCTGTATATTTCATTTGCGTACGAAACTTGTATATCTTTATAGTCAATGATAAATTAGTATTTTTACAACTTTAAAAAGTATTTCAATATCTATTTATTATAGATCGTGCATTGAGGTATTTATATATAACAAAAACATATCTTCACTCCAAATCTCTTAACGGTAGGTAAGGGATTTGGCGTGAATTTTCCCTCGTGTTGGTTCCGGGCTCCTTTCAAGAATAGACCAACTGCCGTTCTGCCAGGCAGGTCTTAAAAGGCGACCGATTGGCTATGCGAGTCACTACCATCGTGGCTACTAGTTGGTAGAGTTCTGCATTGTCTCGCCCGGGTCTGGTACCACCGCCTTACCTATTCCTGCCGCAATAGCGTCAGTGCTTGTTGCTGTTGTGTTCCGGTTTGGAGGGTAAGGTAGCCTGTAAACTTATGCATGTGGCATTAGACCTCGCCACAAGATAGCAACGCACCATTAATACCTTTGGTGTCTATAGGCGATGGTTGACTCTTTCCATCAGGAGACCCATCTGCTTGTTTGCTATCTTATGACATAAAAGAGAGAATTGAGTTCCATATGTCACGGTCCAGACAGGCTTGCTTTGCTTCCTGCACATTCATAACTCTCTTCATACAAACATGCCGGTTTCGAAGAGATATTTATATATTCTTTAATAGGTGATATTAATATTTGAACGAAAATTTTGTATTACTTTTAACAAAAATTGCGCGGACGTTTTAAACTCTCAGAAACTTTAACTATGCCCAATTTCATATTCCTAGAGTATGCAATTTGGCGCAGTTAAAGTTTAAATGGAGATTAAGTGCCGAAAGTTACTATTTTCACATATCTATTACATTAGTAAATTATTTTCGTTTTGCTAACCATATACCTAACCATGTTGTCGTTGTACTAAAGAATTTAATATCTGATTTTATTCTGCAGCATATCCGATTAGGTCTATATCAAGTTTTGTACGCGAATGCAATTTAACATTCGTCCTTTGTAATGAAGACACAAATAATAAATATCTAGTCGGTTTTTTATAAAAAAATTAAAATGGTTATAATATACCTACTTGTATTGCAGTGTTTGCCATATTATCGTGTGTATTCAGAAAATAAAAATTATTTGGCTGAGTGGTGCATGATGCAGTATTTATTGTGATGTTGCTAGCTTCTTAAATACAAGCAACTGTATCCATTTTTATATGTATCTTTGGTACCATTAGATATGTGTAAAATATCATTTTCTGGCGCCTAATGAATGTTGCGTATGAGGATAGATATTTGGCAATTATTGTTCGAAAATTGAGAAAGGTTAAAACATAGAACTCGAAGGTTGGCGGCCGTTCCCACATTCGCTCGCGAGTTCGAGCCATTCTAAATTATCATGCGCTTTTACCTTTAATCTTAAATATCTGGTAAATTGAATGAGTGATTTTAGTGAGAGAGCAGCCATTGATTGAATACATTAATATTTCTGATAAAAAATAGAAATGACGAGAGATGTTTCAGATTGGATTTAAATTTTTCGAAAAGGCTTTTATGGCCATTAAACAAATATTTTGTTTATATATTAAGATTCCACAGTTAAATAGTCTATTGACTCAATATTAACGAATCTTGCCTGTAACATTATCAAATAGTCTTTTAACGCAAGTTGCTTTTAAAATGGAGTAATGCTCAAATATATTGGTGAACAGTAAAAAGATGATTATAGTCGCCATTGTCGCTAATACGATTCAAATTTTTTCTATACGACATTAAGATTACCTACATCCCTTTGAGCCGTGTCTCGTAGAAATGCCATGGCGACGTCGCTAGTAATGACATTTACATTCAAGTGCGTCATATGGAAAAGTTCAAGCTATTGCTGAGACCACGTTTGCATAAACAGAAGTCACTTGGAACCTAATCCCCAGATAATATTCTTTATTCCGTTTTAATTTTTTATTCTTAAGTAAAGAACATTACGCCCTGAAGATGCTTTACGAAACCGGTCGTTTGATTTACCATAACTCTGTGTAGTGACATAAGTAAGAGTGCATTATTGACTGGATTTAACTGATAAAATTGTCGTACTCTTCAAGAAACAGGGTACCTATGCCGTTTTTAACGTTCACTAGGTATGTACCTGAACGAACATCTGGAACTTCCAATGCATTAATTTACGAGACTACAGTCAAACTTTGTAAACCAAAGCCTATTTAATGCATGTAACATATAATTCGACTCCTTGTTTTGCACCGGTGTGGCCATACTATAATCTGACTAGTTGTGATTGTGGCCGTCGTCGCCATTCCGTTCTTGGGAAAGGGCTTGATATTGAATAATTGTATTGCTGTAGATACTAAACATGTTTTAGCTCAATTGCTGTTTATGTGTGCAGCGCTCAATGTGTTATAATGTAATCGTTGTTGATCTCGTTTTAAATAATAAACATTTTGTATGGACTCATCTGTGCTTTTATTATAAATATATCAAACCTTAGAACATAACACACTATTCTAACACCTTATAAACTAAGACATAAAATTATAATTACGTTTGAACTATTGTACTTGTGTTGCTTGGTATATTGGTCTGATATAGGTCATTCGTATCTTGGAGACTGTGTGGAATTGAATGGATACACTTCAGTGGGTTCTGTAATATCACTCCCACAGTTTACCTTATAAGCCTGATAAATCAGTATAAGTTGCGGAAAGACAGCGTCGATAATCTTAAAGCGCTGAAACTCCAGTTTAGTCTATAATACTGTTTAAGGAATTAAATTTTGAGGTAAAGTTGCTAGATGTTGGGCTATAACAAGTTAGTCCAAGGTCCGGAAGGGGGCCAGTGTGGGGTAGGTCCTGAGTCGCAGTAACTCCAGCTCGGTCTGTAACATCACCAGCTTGGTGTGGTTGGCTTGCACTTCCCGGACCAACTGACTGCGCATCACCAGGACCTCCATTCTGCAAATAATGAGTAACGTGGAATACAGATCTTGTTTCCTAGAAAATTTCTCGAAGAGGGACAAAATTGACAAAATATAGAATTTTTATAAATCTGTCCTAAATAAGCAACTCTACCTACTCAAAAATGTCAAAACAATATTAAGTTTACAGAAAAAGGGGGTCATCGACCATTAGTTTTTGAAATCGATCATACCGTTTCGTACATTGTTTTCATTCATTGTAAATTTATTTAAGGTTTAATTTGTTGATTACACAATCAAAATGTCAATTCCTTTTCTCCTGTATATGACAACAGAAAATTTCTTTGAAAAGAAAAATGCTTCGCTAAATCTGCACTGCTAATTAAGTCGATCGTAAGTGCATGTTGGGTGCAACACAGAAAATCACGCCCAAAACTTTGCATCTTTATTTTTGACGCTACAAAAAGATCTAAACCCCGTGGCTACATATATCGGCTTACGGCGAATGTTCACGCTAGCACGATGTTGTCACGAACTATATCGCGACAACTGCTTAGGTCATAATGATGTCGTATTATCACTGCCCTTGTGGAAAAATTTCTCGGATAAAAGTAGGTAAATAACTTACAAAGTGAAAGTAACAGTTTATGAATGTTTATTTTTATTTAAAAAGTCGAAAAAAGTCTTACAAAGTCGGAAAAACTCGGAGTAATTCCAAAATTTCGGACTCTTCCAGAAGAGTTATTCAGTGTTAATAAATCTTGCAACGTTTATGGGTACTAAAAGAAATATATTAAAAGTTAGGGGAAAAAAATATAACTAATACTTCCCCGGTTTTCCGTTTGTCCGCGCAGATGAGAAATGAAACACCGCCTTATACTTTCAAACCAATAATTTAATTTAACTCCGATTGCTTATATGTGTGTGCGAGGAAACAAGGCTTGCGTGGTGTAAATACAATCAGCGCCATCTATTTACGCTGCCACGAACTAAGTCAATATTTTTACTTGAACATCCCGCTCACCAAAGAACTACGTTCTTTCACAAAATACAAAATTAGACAAACATTCAGTATGATGCATGACTCAATATAAATAAATATAATCTAAATATAATCAAATAATACGTATTATTACGTATAATACGTATTATTTGATTATATTTAGATTTACAGTAATTCATTGTAGGTTCTTACATATAAGAGAAAACTTTTGAGTTGTGTTATTTAAGATTTTTATTTATTTTTCTTACCTTGCTCAAGCATGGTGAGCGGGTCTTGTCGTTGATTAATTATAGGATAAGAGCTATTTGGCAATTCTTTTCTTTCCAAAATGTTATAATGTCATACAGAAATAAGTTTTTTTTTATTTATATTGAGTCATGCATCATACTGAATGTTTGTCTAATTTTGTATTTTGTGAAAGAACGTAGTTCTTTGGTGAGCGGGATGTTCAAGTAAAAATATTGACTTAGTTCGTGGCAGCGTAAATAGATGGCGCTGATTGTATTTACATCACGCAAGCCTTGTTTCCTCGCACACACATATAAGCAATCGGAGTTAAATTAAATTATTGGTTTGAAAGTATAAGGCGGTGTTTCATTTCTCATCTGCGCGGACAAACGGAAAACCGGGGAAGTATTAGTTATATTTTTTTCCCCTAACTTTTAATATATTTCTTTTAGTACCTATAAACGTTGCAAGATTTATTAACACTGAATAACTCTTCTGGAAGAGTCCGAAATTTTGGAATTACTCCGAGTTTTTCCGACTTTGTAAGACTTTTTTCGACTTTTTAAATAAAAATAAACATTCATAAACTGTTACTTTCACTTTGTAAGTTATTTACCTACTTTTATCCGAGAAATTTTTCCACAAGGGTGGTCATCAAACCGCGGCCGGCAGGTTATATTCCGTGACAAAGCAAACAAGAATATTGTAACATATCTTTAAAATCTTTTCTTCTCAAATTCTTAATTCATGAACATTCGTTCCTTAATAATTTTATGCTACTGTGTACTGTGTTTTATTTGCCCATAGATTAAGAACTAATGATACAGCTTCATAAACATGAAAGGTCATATTGTTGTATGTTATTTTTATTCTACCATGGAACAAAATAAAAAAGCATGTATTGATACACTAGGTCAATATCAAAATACGGCTTAGGTATACATGAAATTACCTAAACATATGTATGCAGATAAATTATAGTTTGTTATTATTATTATTGTTTATCGTAATTATATTATAGTTTCTTTGTCGTGAGTCGCACAAATATCACCTGCGGGCCGCAGTTTGACGCCCACTGCAGTGACGTGTCAAGACCCTTCGCGATGCATTTACGTGATAGGCCGATACATCGTTCTAGCGCGAATCTTCGTCGTAGCCCGATATGTATTGCCGCGCCATACAAGACAAGAAAAAAATGTTGATCTACCTAAATTTTTTGGAGCGTCAAAAATAAAGGTGCAAATTTTTGGGCGCGATTCTCTCTGTTGCACCCAACATGCATTTATGGTCAGCTAAATTAACAGGACAGAAATCCGATCAGTAGAAAAGAACTGATGATATATATGCACGTGTGAATAATCCAAATATGAACACCAAATTGATTCTGGAGTCTGAAGAAGACCAAAATAAATATACCGTAACGAATAGGTCACGTCCAAAAATGATAAAGCTGCGACATGGACGGATGTGTATGATTAGAGCAATAGATTTATAGTAAGCATCCCAATTTTAGCACTATTAGTATGTTAGGTGTTTATAAGTGATGGTTATGCCTTTCCTTCAGAAGAACCAACCATGATACATTATATAAAACAGAAAGGCGCACAGAAGCACCTTGAATCTGTGTTTGAAAAGCACCTGTGAGAGTAAAAATTTAAGACATATTTTATATTTACGGGTTCTCATATCTGACTGCAAATTTTACTTAATTCGAACGAGATCATTGGATAGCAAACAAGCATATTGAGATAACCATCACATTTAGACACAAGGATATGTAGCGGGATCTAATACACATGTATAAGTGTGCCAGCTACCTAATGTAGGAGCAATGGACAACAAGAGCAAGAACAATGGATCGCACAGTTATGGAATTGACGCCCGTTTTTGCTGTCGCCATCGAAAATCGTGTTTGTGACTTTCGTATTCTAACTCGCTGAACAGGACACCCGGTAAACTAGCACCTTAGGCTTATACCCTAGCCAATTACATAGCTATACGGAGTTGATGTATATGTCTCTTAACATACCTTTTCTTAAATACACGTCGTATCCGTATCGGCTCGAGAGGATCTTCGTGTAGCTTCTTCTCGGAAACTCTTACATTCAACGAGACGATAGTCTTCTCCAGCTGCATCGCTTGTGCCTCTAAACGATTTATCTTTAACTGAAATCCGACCCACAGTGTTACTATTTATATACCTACAGGTCAGCAAAATATGAATTTATGTTGTTAATCTTGATCCCTCATAAATTTTAAGATTTTGTCTATACTGTATACATCAAGCATTTTGGTTCTGTCCATTAAATGGTTCAAATATAGGCACAAACTGGTTTGATTTGAAAGTTTTAAATGCACATATGTCTTTATTGTCTTCGGTGTCCAGCAGCGTAGCTATGGTAGAAAGGGCTCTGGGACAAAAAATTAATTTGGGCTCCATTTAAACTAAACTAAGTAGTCTTTGGAGGTGCAAAACTGTTACATAAGCCATATCAAGATAGGTAATTCTTTCTGATTTTAATCAGGTATATTGCAACTTAGGGAACAATTCAAATTCATTATAATCGGTTCAATTATTTTTTGAGTATAGGTATAGTAGGCAGATATTAATTTTGACCCGATTTAATTTTTAAAATTTTATTAGTATCGAACATTCATAAGATCGAACATATTGCTTTATTTTGTTTAAAAATATGTATTCTTGATACAAGTACAAAGTTTAAGAATTGGTTTAAAAAACGTGTTAATTTTTGGAAAATCTGTTAACTCGACTTTGTATCCTTGTAAGCTCTCACCTCAATTTCTTCGACCCTTTGTATCTGCTCCTGTAAAATCTTATTGACCGACACCTTGGATGCTTCCATCTCTTTTTCCATGCGGACGTAGTCCTGCTCGTCCGTATAACCCAACTCTTTGTTCTTCAAGTACAGCTGTAATTCTTTTGGGATCTGAAAATTTCGTATATATGTGCACATCACTAACTGCGTTGTATTATACTTATTTTTCAAATTATTTTTAGAAACAAAACAGTACCAAGTGGTTATTGTCGGCTATTAGTCTTCAATAGATCATCTGCCTTCCTGTCAGGAAGTTCATGAGAAGGCAACGATTGGTCAAACATACCATCAATATCGTGACTACAAGATAATAGTACAATGGTTCGCCCGATCTCCGTGCTATCATCGCCTTCACTATTTCTGCTGTAATAGCGTCTGTAATTGTTGGCATACTTATGCAAGTATCAATACCTTCCCTCCAAGTTCAAACGAATAGTAACGCAACATTAACATCGTTGGTGTCCAGAAACGACGGTTGTCTTTTATTATCAAGAAGCTGTCATACTTGCTGTAAAAAACCTTGATTGAACATGACATTTTGAATCACGATCATTTTTGACTACGTAATCACTATAAAATTTTAAATTGCTACATGTAAATAGAAAACAATCGTATTATATACTAGCTGTTGCCTGCGACTTCGTCCGCGCGGACTTCGTTTACTCCGCACTGCTCCTTCCCTGTAGGTGATAGCGTGATAATATGTAGCCTATATGTTGACCCTACCTGTTAGTAATATTCATGCAAAATTTGAAGTAAATCCATGCAGTACTTTTTGAGCTTACCCCGGACATACATACAGACGAACAGACAAACAGACAAAAATTCTAAAAACTATATTTTTGGCTTCAATATCGATTGTAGATCAAGCCCCAAATATTCTTTTAAAAAAATATTCAATGTACAGTTTCGACTTTCCTACGATTTTATTATATGTATAGATAATCTTTATCTATGTCTCTGCCAGTGACGAGTATCTAGCGCGGTAAGGCGGCTTGACAAAATAGCAAGGAATTACCATTATTATTCAGTTTGATTTTTTATTATAAAGTAGATATTTTAAAGTTCCATCCTTACCACCTCGACGTTTGGAAATCCACAACCGTGCGTTTCTCCCGGCATTACTACTTTGTGAAATCAGTTACCAGCTGGGGATGTTTTCGAACGGATGTAACTTGGGGACCTTTAAGAGCTTGCTTATTCTTAAAAGGCCGGCTATACTACTGCAAGATCGCTGGTACTGTGTCTATGGGCGACGGTGATCACTTACCATCAGATGCACCTACTTCGTTTGTGCCCCTTTTCCTTAATAAAAATGAAGTAAATATAATATGTTAATTTGTAGTTACTATGAATTCATGTACCTTGAGTCTCTTGTAAGAGTCAAGCTCCTGTTCCATGTGTCGCAGTTTCATCTTCATCTGCGCGTGCTCCCACTCCTTCGAAAGAATCCCCTTGCGGAACTCCATCTGCTTCTTCATCATCTTCAACTTCAACTCGCCCACTTTCTGTAAAATTAATTTTTAGATTAAAATTATTAATAAATATCTTTATTATTAAAACAAAAAAAAAACGACGTTGAATTGTTTCATTGTTTCATATTAGAAGCGGAATATTACATAAGAACATTTTAAAGGTTTTTTATTTTACCAGTATAACATTGTTAATTTTTTCAATTTCCTCTCGCCGAATTAGTGTAGCGTCTTGGAAGTCTTCAATATGTCCCGTGGTTGTTATTTCCACCTGGCCTGCTGGTAGCACCAACTGAAAGTTAGGGTTCCTTTTTATATAGTTGCAGGTATATCTAATTATTGTTTATGTGTGTCACTGAACTCTTTCTAAACTCTTGAACTCAATTTTTAGTGTATTATAGTACGTCATTTAACAGAACTGACATTGAGATTTTGTAGAGATATTTTTACTGATAGTTTAATGTCTACCTGTGAATTATACATGGGGCACACTAAAAGTTTTGCACTTCTAGCTAATCGGAACTATTTGAATTTCGAATGTTATTTTTTTAAAACGTTGCAACCTTCTTAGTAATTAAAAAAAACAATTGTCGGGAAATGATTTGTCAATTGTTTTCCCTGCAGCTGACAGCGGAGCAGAAGCGGGCTCGCGTGGAATGGTGCTCACAGATGCTACTGAAGTACGACCACGGACATTCTAATGCTGTTTATGACATTGTCACAGGAGACGTAACGTGGATTTATTGTTTTGAATCCGAAAAAAATAGCAATCTTGTGAATGGGTGTTGGAAAATGAGAATAGGCCAACAAAAGTGAGACAGACGAGAAACGTTGGTAAATAATAAAATCAAAGATTTGATGAGAGGTTTTACTTTTACCAACTCTGAAGAGGCAGTGATAGCGTTCAATCAGCACATAGAAAACATGCCTTCAGATCTGTGGTCCTCCTGTTTTAAAAAATGGTTCGATCGCATGAAAAAATGTTTAAAATGTAAAGGAGATTATTTTGAAAAGCAATAAACATAATATTTTCGTTATAACATGTTGTTTTTTTAAGTTACGCAAAACTTATAGTGTACTACGTATATCTACAATAGTGTTGTCGGCACCGAGGAAAACTGGAGAAGAGCTCTCGCCAGCGGCCAGTATGCCGTGAAATGATGGCAAGAGCTCTCCTAAAAATCTGTTCCACCAATCCTGATGAAAGTCCGTTATTTGAATTTTTTTCGTCCTTCTATAAGGCTCTGAGCGATTTTCGATTCTTATCGGTCGGGTATCTGACGTAGAACCTCGTAGCGGCTGTTTTCGTCTAAAGTCTCGTAGACCTCGCGGGACTTCCTATCTACTTTGATATCCAGAGCTTATACATTGCGTATTTTAAGCGGTCCGATAGAGACGTGGTTGCAGTTTGAGCATCTTCATGGTGCCTGATGGTATCAGAGATTTGGTTAAGATGCTCTGATTTTGACCACTGAATTATTGTGTGTATTTTTCCAGCCAACTTTATTTATATGTTTTTTATATCGTTAGATAGCAAACAAGCAGATGGTTCTCTTGATTGAGAAAGAAACCATTGCCTATAGACACTGTTGCCTATGTTAATGGTGCGTTGCTATCCATATGGCGTGATGGCAGTGCCACATGCATAAGTCTATCGGCTACCATACACTCCAAACCGGAACACGATAATGACAAGTATTGACGATATTGCGACAGGAATTATATGTGGACTTCTTGGTAGCGTGCCTAACATAAGTAGTATCGGCCGGTGATCTTATCTAGTTCGTGTAGCACGTCTACGCCGCTTATATACAGGGTTTTGCTGTGTAGCAGTGATACATCTATTATATTTGGTCGATGGTTGTTCGCCGGGAGGACATTTCTTAAACTCATAGTGACCTATGAGTGTGATGTTTAGTTTAGTTTGCTAGTCAGTGTATCTTGCATTTCGACGTTGCAGCAAACGTATGTCGAACCCTAATTTTGGTGGGAAATCTGTTGTTAAGATAACTGATTCACTGAGATTTAATTATGTCCTTTTTTAATAATTCTTTGACAGCACTGAACTAAACTAATGCTAGCACGACATGCCGATGGCATTTCAACCCATCTGACATATGTACTGATATGGGCGTACCGAGGGGGGGGGGGGGGGCAGGGAGGGGCAGTTGCCCCCCCTGGAATTTGTTTTCCTCTCTAATAATTATCTACTGTTGTAGATAAAATGTAATACAAAAAATATAGTCTTAAAATGTTATGGTTGCTCCCCCCCACCCCGGCCCAGAACTTGGGTATTGCATACTGAGGCTACCATGTTTACCATATAGCCGGTGTATCTAAAGGGCCAACGTGGAGTAACGTCTAATAGTAATAGACATCGACCACACAGCCCATAGACGCTTAATGTTCGATTTTCCGTATTGAATGCATTCTGGCAACTAGCTGAGCAGAGCTGCAACATTGTGATTGGCTTACTCGAGGCCACAGTGAAAGATAGTGATGTACAGAGAATCTGATTGGTCGACACTGATTGGGTATTGGTGCATGGACATTTACATCAGAACTATAAGTCAGATGTGTTGACAGAACCCATTCGCCTGTTATTAGGGGTCTATGGGTTGTGTGGTCGGTGGTAATAGATGATTTAGCCACATTCAAATTTATCATTAGGTACTAATAATGTAGTAGTTCGCTATCCTAGGATTGGGCCTGCTTGGTTATTGTATGAGTAGTATTGATTTTCGCGATGTTGTACAAAATCTTGTTCTAAGTCGATTTGCCTGGGTAAACCGTTTACATTGTAAGTCAAGGAATAAGGTTCTATTCTAGTGGTTGTGTCTGCCGTGATAAGTCCTAAAGTTAAATCGTTTGAAAGCTTCTATCAGGTTCGCTTTTGTTGCGAGGTGTTTATATTTTTATGTTGATTGTTGATTGTCTTTATATTAAGGACCTTCATGCCCGCTGGTATTAAATTACGAGTACCAACTTGTAGGACTTACAAGTTAGTACTCGTAGGTCTTGAATTAACACTTTGTGACCGGGTGGACAGGTACATCAGGTGTACTTTCTGTCTCGGTAAATTCTGTTTCTGTAAATTGTTTAAAATTATTTATTTATCTGTGCCATTAAATTTATATTTGATTATTAGCATTGATGAAGAGATTACTCATATCAATCAGTTACAATTTGTCGAAACCGCCCATATATAGGTATCTACTGATTTTACTATGTTTATGTTTTTGCTAAAGTAAATATGTACATAATATGTCTAGAGAGTTTCAATTCAATTTGATCACAGATTATATAATAGTTACTTACAATTGGTTTAGTTTTGGACTGTTTTTTGTGTAATGCAGTTTTAAATGTTGTCGGTAGCTATGTCATACATTATGTTTACACTTGAGGAGTAGGTCCAGCGTACAGTCGTTGCTCTGGCTGCCGTAGTGTGTGTGCACAAAACAAATAGGTACAGAAGTCAATCTATAAACAAAAGACGCTCGAGCAACCTACACAGGGACACATTCTACGGACACGATATCTCGGAATACTTGGAATAAGCGCAAGTGCCATCCGCTTGAGACACTCGTCAGTGAACTTTTTTGTGCAGAAAATGTTTAATAGCTATAACAATTGTACGGTTACATACATTGGTAATATAATAAAAAGCGTGTAAAAAGGGCCGACAAGGCATTAATAAACAGAAGCGATACAGTCACGGCGAGCACCAACGGCAACGAGACGGCAACCAACTTTACTCATTTCATTTATCGCCTTCTCAAACTTCAACTAAGTACGTGTACAGGTTACCAACTGGTAGCCTGTACAACAATAACATTAAAATATTTAAGTTATTATTGGTTTACATTTCTGTTCTTTATGTTTTATTTTTAACAATAAATCAAACACCTAGATACAAGTGTTTTTTATGCATGAGCCAAAATTGATAACCCTAACGTGACCGTCTAGCGTAGGTATGAAAAGGTACATACGTGCGTACTAGCGTAGGTACATACATGAGATTAACTTTTGTACCTATTTGTGTTGTGCAGTCGGTGTTCCGAATCCCGTGGTGTGTGTGCGTGTGTATGTGAGGCTCGGGCGGCGCACCTGCAGCGTGCGGTTGCGCGCGGCCCGCGCGGCGCGGTCTCGCAGGAGCGCCAGGCGCGCGTGTGCGGCGGCGGCGCGCGCGCGGCGCCCGGCGACCGCGGCGCGCCACACCGCCGCCGCGCCCTCCGCGCCGCTCACCTCCGCGCCCACCTCCCGCAACTGCATAACACACGCCGATACTTGTGAACCGATACCACAGAATACTGGACACTAACAGAACTCTACATACAAGTAATATTCGGACAACGCACACATAGACACCTCTCACGGACACGATATCTCAGACTGGTGCGGCGGAACAAACGTTCTGTGCGTAAACGTTGCGTTGCTCGAATATTACTTGTATGCAGATTGACTTCTGTTAGACTCCAGTATTCTGTTCCGATACCAACAAACAAACACGTGTGTGACATTACACCATCGTAGCCGGTCTCAAGACGAACACTTCTCTATCGCCCCGCGCCTAAGACGGGATGCAGTGCCCCGACCGCCTTTCACATCTATTCCGAAAACCGTCTCACAAGAGACAGCCCTTAGCGCGGACGTTAGTAATCCAAATTTCAATTTAAACTCTGGCTAAGTACTCTGTTCTCGAAGTCCGGTGTCACAGCGAAGACCCATAGGCCATAGACCTTAAGTGAAATGAATTATTTATAATTTCGAGAAAAAAAACACACACACACACACACACACACACACACACACACACACACATACTACCCTACGTACAAAATACTTCCAATTTTTTGTAAGCCCAGTGGTTGATTAAACTATCTATATTAATATTATCAATGCGAAAGTTTGAAAGTATTTCCCACGGGATTCAACAAAAATTATTTCATAGTGCAAAGGGCTGCAAGATACCTATATAATATTAGCTGATTTTCATCCAAACTGCGTCATTACGTTATTATGATAGGCACCCTGGCAAGTAAACAACTCAAAATAAAATAATAATTTAAAATTTAAAAAACTTCCGACACATTCCTTTACCAAAAGAGCACGTTTCTGCTTATTGTGCATAATTTGTAGAGCAATACAAGAACGAGAAACCTATATCTTCTATACATATAATAAAATCGTAGGAAAGTCAAAACTGTACATTGAATATTTTTTTAAAAGAATACTTGGGGCGTGATCTACAATCGATACCGAAGTCAAAAATATATTTTTTGAATTTTTGTCTGTTTGTATGTTTGTCCGGGGTAAACTCAAAAAGGGCTGCATGGATTTACTTCAAATTTTGCATGAATATTACTAATAGGTCGGGTCAACATATAGGCTACATATTATCACGCTATTACCTACGGGGGATGAGCAGTGCGGAGTAAACGAAGTCCGCGCGGACGAAGTCATTGGCAACAGTTAGTATATAAATAAATGAACCAAATGCAAGATGGATGAAGTAGGATTAAGTAGTCGGCCACCAGGATAGGCGTGAGTGCGTACTACAAAACGTGACAAAACAATGACGGATATATTATCCGCTTACTTATCCAAATACGTTTTGTTGGTCGACTATTATTCGTAAAACCTACGGAGCTGAGTGCTAAGTGTGAGTTTTTCTTTCCGCATTCGATCGTGAGCGCGTTTCGAGTTTACTAGGAATTTGTATGTGATTTGTACAGCACCACCTAGTGGTAAACTGGTTTCTCACGTTTACCACTAAGTGGCGCTGTACAAATCACATACAAATTCCTAGTAAACTCGAAACGCGCTCACGATCGAATGCGAAAAGAAAATCTCACACTTAGCACTCTGATAGTTATTTTTATTTTTGTTACTTGCATGTGTGCTACGACCGCAAATTTTTTAGACCATTCAGCTGTCAAAAAAGAGATTAAGTATATTTCACTCTAACAAAAATTCAGCATTTTAAAAGACCTATCTAACGACCACACACGCCACCTCATTAGATGTGCTGAAAAAAGATCTCCCCTTTACCTATACTAGAGGTACTCTAAAAAAACTTTTTTCAATGTTTTTTTTCATACGTTTGTCAGTGTGACTAATATTTGTATTTCGAAATGACTAATAACAACAGATATACAATCCGATACTAATAATAATGCGATAATAACAACAATAATAATAATAATAACAATAATAATAATAATAATAATATTTATTTGCAACATAACATATGCAATATAACATAACAACAGATATACAATGTGAAAGGATGTAGGTACCGGGGAAGACCAAGACTGGCATACCCTGATTAGATTCATCAACACTGTCCGAAGGTGGTGGGAAGAGTCTACGCAACCGGCGTGTGTGTATGAAGAGAGTAATGTATGTGGAGGAAGCGAGACAAGCCTGTAAGGATCGTGATGTGTGGCACTCGGTTCTCTCTACCTACCTCGTAAGGGATCTGGCGTGAAGATATTTGAAATGACTAATATGTATATTCAAGCCAAATTACAGTATAGTACTGCCGTCTTTGAGCCAATGGATGGACATGGCGAAACTATAAGGCAAAGACCTACAAAAAAATTTTTTTTTGTAGGTCCTTGCTATAAGGGTACTTTGTAGACTACGGAACTCTAAAAATGTATACATCTGAGAAGTTAAGTTCACTTACACGTATTTCATTTTCTATTTTTACTCGTCGCAACTTGCACATATTGATCCAAAGAGACTCATCCATGACGGGCGGCATATTGCTGATTAGATCCAACTGATCAAGTCTATGTGAAATTTAATAATAAATAAATATTACTAGAGAAATAACATGAATAGAGAAATAACATCTCGATATATATTCTCTATATTGAACTCGAGCGTCTCGGTTACATAGTCAGGGTCGTTAATCACTTGACCAACAGAGCGGTACGACATGTACCTAGTAGTCTGTTTTTTTTTAATATCATAAGATAGCAAACAAGCAGGTGGGTCTCCTGATGGAGTCAACCATCGCCTATAGACACCAAAGATGTTAATGGTGCGTTACTATCTTGTGGCGAGGTCTAATGCCACATGCATAAGTTTACCGGCTACCTTACCCTCCAAACCGGAACACGACAGCGACAAGCACTGACGCTTTTGCGGCAGGAATATGTAAGGCGGTGGTACCAGACCCGGGCGAGACAATACAGAACTCTACCACCTAGTAGCCACGATGGTAGTGACTCGATAGCCAATCGGTCGCCTTTTACGACCTGCCTGGCAGAACGGCAGTTGGCCTATTCTTCAAAGGAGGCCGGGACCAACACGGCGAAAATTTGCATGAAATAATATGAAACAGTCTGTAATCTGTTTGCTTGAGCAAAAGAATATATTCTTACAGCTTGCTTGACAACTTATTATCTGCATAGACATTCCACACCTATCGAATGTATGTTTACATAGAGTCTAAGTTGCACGGCAGCTGTGTGTGTATAGACTAGGCTTATCGTGTATCGTTTGATGCAATATTGTTAAAATCCAATGGGCACAAGATAATCTCTTCTACGTGAACTCAGAGAACGGGTACAACTTGGTGCGGTGTCAACACACGTACCCCCTGAGGAAGTCGAGGCAGTCGGGGTGCAGCAGCGGCGGCCGCTGCTGGGAGAGCGCGGCGGCCGCCATCTCGCGCAGCACGCTCGGGGTCATGGTGGGCGCTGGTGCCGAGTGGTGTGGTGTGGTGTGGTGTGGTGTGGTGTAGTGCAGTGTGGTGCGGTGTCAACACACGTACCCCCTGAGGAAGTCGAGGCAGTCGGGGTGCAGCAGCGGCGGCCGCTGCTGGGAGAGCGCGGCGGCCGCCATCTCGCGCAGCACGCTCGGGGTCATGGTGGGCGCTGGTGCCGAGTGGTGTGGTGTGGTGTGGTGTGGTGTGGTGTAGTGCAGTGTGGTGCGGTGTCAACACACGTACCCCCTGAGGAAGTCGAGGCAGTCGGGGTGCAGCAGCGGCGGCCGCTGCTGGGAGAGCGCGGCGGCCGCTGCTGGGAGAGCGCGGCGGCCGCCATCTCGCGCAGCACGCTCGGGGTCATGGTGGGCGCTGGTGCCGAGTGGTGTGGTGTGGTGTGGTGTGGTGTGGTGTAGTGCAGTGTGGTGCGGTGTCAACACACGTACCCCCTGAGGAAGTCGAGGCAGTCGGGGTGCAGCAGCGGCGGCCGCTGCTGGGAGAGCGCGGCGGCCGCCATCTCGCGCAGCACGCTCGGGGTCATTGTGGCGCGCTGATGCCATTTGGGACGTTTCCTATATAATTAATTCTTATGTAACAAATTACAAAAACTTAATGAGGGTTTTATAAATTAGATTAGTTTGCGGCTAGTTTTGTAATAATTAGCAATTTATTAATTGTGATATTACCGCCAACAATGTACCTGAAATACTTATAACACTGATCCACAACGATGGGTGACATGTCCGCGAAGTGATTTTTGAATGAGCGCTCCAGGTACTTGTCTTTTTGCGTCAGAGCCTCCAGCGCTGCCGACGCGTTGTTGTGTTGTTCCTGCACCATCAGTAACTCCTCTTGGAGGGATTCTATTTCCTCTTCAAACTTGCGAATCTCGTCTCTAAAATAAATCGATGTGTTTGTGCGCTTTTATCTAGGCAAACTTTAATTTTAACCCAATTATCAAGTTAAATTTTCCCTAATTCTAATTTGTCATATCAAATATAATTGCAGATCAGATACTACAGATATTTTTTCGCTGTAAAACTATGGAAGCTAACATTTTAAGTATGTTGTTTCCATATAATTTTACTATTGTTATCCAATAATACGAAGGTGGATTCAAAGTACTCGGCCTAACACAGATCCATTCAATTCTAAAAATCAAATCTACCCACATTATTTAGTTCAGTTCAGAGTAGTTAATTGTGTGAAGTTCGAAACGTGTGCAATAAGTTGTGATTTTACAAATTTCTTAACAATGCAATCGGACATACTTTCTGTAAATTGAGCAAATCGAGCAGCGTGCCGTCATTAAGTACCTCTATAAGAAGAGGCTATCACCGAAAGCCATCCATGATGATATAGTCCAGTACATTAGGGGATTCTGCTCTGTCTTATTCATACGTCAAAAAATGGATAACAAAATTCGAGCGTGGCAGAAAGTGTGTGAAAGATGTACCTCGATCTGGAAGGTCTTCGACGTCCACTTCTGACGAAAATATTACAAAAGTACTTGATTTAATTATAGGAGACCGCAAATTAAAAATTAGAGAGATAGCCGAGATTATAGGCATCTCTTATGAACGAACTAAAAATATCATAGTCAACGAATTGGGTTTCCACAAAGTGTCTGCGAGGTGGTTCCGCGACTGCTTTCAGTTGACCAAAAAAGACGCGATTGGCTATTTCACGTAATTGTTTGGAGTTATTTGAAGCCGATGCAGATGATTTTTGGAACGAAGTTCCTTATCGCGCGTTGTGACAGGGGGCTAGACGGAAAAAATTGTTACGAAAAATTGTCATGACACTTTTTGCTATAGTAAGCTATTGTAAGCTGTGCGGCGTGCGCATGTTTCTCTATCTCTCTCTCTCTCTCTCTCTTATAGAAAGCAAGCCAGATATTTTCATCTCTATTATTATTACGAAAATTGAGCCTACTGATTAAGTTTATATTACATTATATTTGTTAATAATAAAAAAAATATTATTATAACTTAAAAAAAAATTATTACAATTCCTTCACTAATTAATCGAAAGGAACTTCGTTTCATCCGGGTGTCCCTTGACACCTCTTAAGTTTTTTTGAATCGTTTTGTTACAATGGAAGAAATATGGGTTCATTACTGTACGCCAGAAACAAAACAACAATCAAAACAGTTGAAATCAAAACAAGAAGACCTGGTTCACCACCCCCCAAAAAGGCTAAGATGCTTCTCGTATATATAAAATAAAAAATCAGTTCCTAGTATAGATAATGTTCACGTGAGTTGGTGATCACTTAAAAATTTTTTTTATATCATAAGATAGCAAATAAGCAGATGGGTTTCCTGATGGAAAGAGTGAACCATCGCCTATTGAAATCAAAGTTGTTAATGGTGCGATGCTATCTTATCTAATTCCACATGTTTAAACTAACCGGCTACTGTAGCTTCCAAACCGGAACACGATAGTGATAAGCACTGATGCTATTGCGGCAGGAATAAGTAAGGCGGTGGTATCAGACCCGGGCGAGACAATGCAGAACTCTACCATCTAGTATCCACGATGGTAGTGACTCGTATAGCCGATCGGTCGCCTTTTACAACCTGCCTGGCAGAACAACAGTTGGCCTGTTCTTCAAAGGAGCCCGGACTAACACGGGGGAAAATATAATGTTATGAATTCCATAATTTTAAAAATTGCCATAATTACAGCTATAAACATTTTACCGGATATTTTCAATTTGTTCGGCCGTCTCCACGCGGTCAAGATTTGTTCGACGTAATCGCATCAGATTTAGATTCTCTTGGCCGATTATAGAATCCACTTTCAATTTTTCCAGCCACATCTCTTTCACCTGCAATCCGAATTAGTTATCACGAGCAGCAAATTCAATTATATTTGCTGGAATTGAATTTACTACAACCATGTCTTGCTTTCGTATATTGTCTTCGCTAATTAACCATTTGCGCTATTATATTGTGTATGTTTTTATGTATTGGTCTAAGAGCCGGTGGGAGATCGTCCTTTACCGAGCTGATAACCAGATGAGACGTATATTTTATCAAATATTATTTGTAAACAAATATGCCTATAATTACATGCCTATCCGAAAGTGCTCATGGCAAGTTTTTAGCTTGGGACAGTACTTTGAGTACGATTTTTTGCAGGCAAGTGTATTTGACTGATTTTGTAATAAAATAATCTAAAATTTGATATAACTTTCGATAAGTTAGCTGATCGATGGAGTCACCTATATTGACTTACTTGTTCACACCTGCTTGCCAGATAACCATACACAGAAATGAGTAGGCAAGCCTACCTAGGCATATTCTGTGACTTAAAAATTATCAGTGAAATACATTTCATTTGGTTATCAAAAGTATGAAAGTGATGAAAAAAAACGATTAAAGTTAATTTAATTAAAAATAGCCATGAACACTTTTGGATAGGTAAGTAATTATAGGAATATTTGTTTATAAATAATATTTGATAAAATATACGTCTCATCTGGTTATCAGATTGGTGAAGAACGATTTCCCACTGTCTCCTCTACTATATCTGTGAATATATGTTTGGTAAACATTTGCATGAATTTGTGGTGGTTAAATGAACTAGAACGTTTTAAAGAAAATCATTTATAAACCTATTCTGGCAAATAAATTTAAAAATTTCACAACATATTTGTACTTCAATTTCTTGTATAAAATCTACTAATGTATCTATAACTGTGAACCTTACCTTTTGGTTAAACTTGACGATGCCCTCATTCAGCACCTGTGTCAATTTTGCGTACTCTGCGTGCAGCATCTTCCTGTATTTATCTCTTTCCTCATTTCGAAACGCGACCTTTGCCTCATAGTCGAACACCAGCCGCAAGTCTTCTTCATTATAGTGTTCCGGATCTTTTTCCAACTAATTTCAATTATTAGGAATTAACGATTTTTCAATGTATAAGCCTTGACTATATAAAAAAAACGTATGCCGTATGTCATGAAGAATATTCTATAACGATACCTACCGATCTACCTTGGCTATCTATTAACTCGATTTTACATCTGCCATGTATATTCTTACGACTTATTAATCATATCTTGTAGATGTGTCTGTCGTTACTTGTCTTTTCATCAAGAGATAAAAAATATGGCAAACCAAATTTATAGTAGTTTAAATAGGGATTATCTCATATTTCGTTATCAGACAAATTCATGAAGAGTGATAAGATCTATCGATCTTATCGTCTATTCCCTTTGCTACCCTCACATGTACTGACGTAGCTTGACGAAATTTTATTTTTGTAAAATTTTATGCAACTTGCAGGTACCTTTATAGTATTTCTGTAGTTGTAGTTGATACAACATATAATGGTGATGTGATGATGAATAGCTGTTAAATTCATTTCATTTTTTCATTCTTTCTTCAAGTCCGAAATAACAGAATATACCTTTTTATTTTATACTAATACATTCTTTTAATCCTAACACCCTTCCAATCTGGAACACAATCCGTGAGTGTTAAATACAAGTTTTAAAATCTTATTTCCATAATCTTTCCGATTACGATACTTGTTTCCATAAACATAGGAATAAGGAAAAATTCATTCTTTTTTATACATCAGTCTTATAATCACGAACACTAATATGAGCTTTCACATTAGTATTCGTGATTATAAGCAACCAGTTACCAGTGGATGTGTTTCCAAACCAATACGACTGGAGGGTCTTCAAAAGGTTACTCATCCGTAATAGGCCGACAACACATTTGTAAGTCCATGCAGCTATTTATTGGCAACGGTGATTACCTACTATCAGATGAGTCTCTTGCCCGTTTGCCCCCTATTCTATAAAATAACTATAAAATAAATATGTGTATAACTTAAATTACTGCAAAGCTAAACTTGGATTGAATATCTACCATATAATTGCGCATAGATTTTTCTCTATTCTAGTATATTTTAAAGTACTTCTCCTCAAGGAAAAAAACTGATAATCTGTATATAATAATTATCTTCTGTATAAAAAAATCTGATAATTCATATATTTTTACCCTGTATTTAGTGTATAAGAGTGTAATTGTAAAAGTTGAACCTCAATAATATTGAACACTTGAAAGTGTAGTCTCACCATACACAGCGGCATCGGAATTGGTTTCTTTATTTCCTCGTGCCATAGTTTCTCGAGCACGCCGTCCATCATCTCGATGAGCGCGCGTTCGCGAAAGTCATCCTTTGGTTTCGGTTCAGGAGGTGGTATTACTACCTGGCTCGGGCTGATATATGGAGTGATGCTGCACTGCATACCAAAACCACATCGTTAACAATTTATTTTAGTGGGCGGGGTGACCGCCGCCGCGGTCGGACGCCACGCCGCGTGCCATGTTTAGTTGGTTTAGTACTTTCCCATACATTTGTTTCAGACGCCAGACGCTTTGCCGTCCACGCTGCGCGGAAAATCGCGCACGCGATTTTCCCGTGGCCAGGCCGTGAAGCGGATAGTTTACTAGACGGACATGCCCGCGGGCAAGCCCGCAGACATGTCCGCCGGACTTTGCTACTATAGGTCTAGATGTCTGTCAAGTGTATTACCGACGCGAGCATTCCGGCCTATACATTATACTTGGCCCGACGAATCTTAATCGTTGGGCCAAGCATAATGTTATAGATATTATTATTTCTAGCTTTAATTTTTCAGATGTTTTTCATGCTTTTCTAAATTTGCAAAGTGTATTCGTTATGGGTATGTTAAACCTAAACTTGTCAACCTTGATCAACCTTTTGCCTTTGCCTTTGCAATTTAATGTCTTCGCAATTATATTTTTAGATCTTAAATCGTATTTTAATATAAATAAAATATAATGAAATTTTGCAATAAATTAAATCATTAACTAACAATTATATTATTAAAAAACTAAGTATATTATGAGATGGTGCTTACATATTCTAATGTTTACCTCTTCAGGGTCTACTTTGATTAGACGATGTGGTTGCTCCTCCTGCTTCCACTCGGGGTCGCGGATCACGATGGAGAGGTGGTGGAAGCTGCCCCGTAAATCAGACAGCTTATTTAACTCTGAATAAAAAAGTGACTACATCTTAGTTTCAAAAATCAACGTCTTTTTTATATAGATAAACAAACAAATGGGTCAACCATCGCCAATAGACATCTATGACCGTAGGCAAGGCCTAATGCCACATGCATAAGTTTACCGGCTATCTTATTCCCCAAACCGGATCACGTCAGCGACAAGCACTGACGCTATTGCGGCAAGAATAGGTAAGGCGGTGGTACCAGACCTGGGCGAACAATGCAGAACTCTTGGTTTTCACCAAAGCTTGATATGATAAGTCTTTAAGATCAAAATTATAAGTTGATGTGTTTCTAATTTTCAAAACAATCCTATTCATAGAATGGGTAGATTGTACAATGAACTGGCCGATGAATTTGATATTTTCTTCAGCAGGTTAATTACGTTTAAAAATAAAGTTAAAAAAACTGAAATATAAGTTATTTAAAAATATATTGTTATTAGTTTTAATGTTAGTAACTTTGTTTATATATTCATTAATTGTCTTTTTTGCTTGTTACGTTAACATTTAACTGTTTTTATTCTCGTTTAGATGATGTTGTGTACAGTTGTTATTTGGGTCACAGACTGAAAATGTTATTTTTTTAAGTATATATAATCTGATTTAAGGTATTATTTTGTTACCTGTAACTACCTGTTTTAAAATTTAAAAAATGTATAGTATCTACCTACTCTGTTTTCCTTAACATTTCTGATAAAAATGATGCTTATTGAAATTAAGTATCCCAAATGGGCTAAAATTAAAAAAAAAAATGTATGAATTTGTTTCACTAACTAAAACTACATGGTTGCATAAAGCATGGCTTTGGCCATTTTGAGGTCAAATATCTGGCGTCTAGTTTCACTTGGAACAAATTGGAAAAGTGAAAATGTTTGATAAATAGAGACACGTGTACTGAGTGAAATACACCAATAAACACTAGTCTAGTACTGCGTTGCAGTACCTACTGAACGATCACTATTACAATATTTTGAATCATATCGTCATTTGGGATGATACATGATAGTACAATAATTGGAAACGCTAGTCACAGTGGTTGACTTGAAGAGAACCAACCAAATCCTACCCCAAGCGATTCTTGTGGCAGAGCTTGAAGCTCGAAGGTAACCAAAAAATGTGCGCTACGACCGGCAAATAGCAGTAGACTGTATCTTTGTTTTCTTCTATCTTCAATTTCCCACCAGCCGTAGTGTCTGAGGGTGGAGCTAGGATTTGACAGGTAGAAACAAAAGGTCGAGATCACTACAATACCGATGACAGCAGTGATTTTAGTGACGAAATATAAAATAGCACCGTTGCAGGGACATATCTTAGAGAGACCACTTATACAGCCCTACTTTCCCTAATTTAAGTCAGTATCATACGGAGATACTGCGCGCGACCAGAAACTAATCTCACTTGTTGGAAAAAATTGGTGGTTAAACAGAGAAAATATACTACATATTGAATAAACACATGCATGCTATGAGATTAACGGACAGCCGCTTATGTGAAGCGTGCATAACCCGTGAAGATTTTCCACACCACAGCTATTTGAGTGAGACTTAAAATACCTACCTTAAGGCTAATTTCCTCAGATAGAGGGTTGGCTAAGTATATTAATGTGTGGCTAGACACTAAAAACATTGCGTCATGTTTTTAGTGTCTATTCACATATTTACATACCGTCAATGATGAACCGCAGCCGAGCATTCCTCTCCTCAACGAGCCCCACTTCACGTTTCTTCTGATTCATCAAATCATCGAAATTCTTGTTGAAGATTAGGCGCATATTTTGTACGTTGAGCTGTAACCAGTTGAATAATTTTATTATTGAATAACAATAACAATAGTTTATAATTTCTATGTTTTTGTAAGATCACCAAAAAGACTGGGGTAAATACATACCTCTGTTCTTACTGGCTTACCGAACAGCGGAACACGAAAACACAAAAGTGACGCCAGCCTATGCCAACTTCGGCAGACAGTTACGTATACCAGCAGACTTAATGACTGGAGGCCCGCCGCTGAATGCAGAGACCCAAATAAGTATACCGGAATATATTGAAGACATTCGTGAGAGGTTACGTAATGTACACTCGTTAATAAGTGAAAATGCATTAGAATCAAGTCAGCGGATGAAGACAAGATACGACCGAAACGCCAATCATCGAGGTTTTCAGGCAGGATCTCTTGTTTGGCTACATAATCCGGAAAATCACCTAAATTACAGCGACGTTGGGATGGGCCATACAAAAAAATCACACGTAGGTATTAATGACGTAACCTATCGAGTGTAGAAGCAGCCACGAGGGACCATGAAGATTGTTCATGTTTATCGATTAGCCATCTATAATGGAAGTAATGATGTTCGGGACGAACATAACTAAGAGAGGGGTAGTGTTATGAATAATCTAGAAACGTGTAGAGTAGGAACGCTGAAGAGATCTAGAAATAAAAGAAAGAGATAGCTACTCCTATTGACAAACAAATAGTTGACTTAAGTTATGCCATAATGGACTTTGTGATATATGGTATAAGGTTGAAAGTAGCGTGTATTAGGATTTATGTGTGAGTTGTTTACAATAAGAAGTGATTCATTGTTTCCCGATACATTTAGATTTTTCTGGATCCAGGTAGAACTTTACCCTGGGTATGAATAGAGATGTGTTGACAAATACAGGGCAGTTTTTATAAAGCGATCGAGAGCGATACTTGAAGTGACCCGTGCGAAGTGAGAAGTGTTCTATTGTTTAGTCGGTTAAGCTTAGCGTTAGTACAGTGAGTGACTAGTGTTATTCAGAGTATTTAAGTATTACGTTGTGTTGTGTTGTGTATATTTGTATTGTAAATATTCGGATTTAATATAAGTGGTGTTTTCTTACAATTACGAACCCAAAGTACGTAACAGTAGCAATAGAATTTCGACTCAACTTTTAACCGGAGTCTAAAGAGTTGGAGGCCGAAACAGTGGACCGAGTCGCCGACGGCGATTTTTGCCCGTGTGTGTGTAAATTGTGAAGTGTATTGTTAGTGGGTGTGGTGGGATAATGTGCCAACGGTGTTTTGTACAGTTTGTATATGTTTAGGTGAGCAGTTGGAGCGGAGTGAGGTGTACCTTGACGATGTGCTGCAGCCAGTTCATGTGCAGGAAGCTGTAGGCCAGCGTCTGCGGCAGCGCGGCGGGCGGCGGCGGCGCGAGGCGGTGCGCGGCGCTGGCGGCCAGCGCGTGCGGCTGCCCCGCCACCGACTCGCCCGACGCGCCCGCCGCCGCGTGCACGCCGCTCTCCGCGCTCTTGTGCAGCGACCGCACCGACGCCAGCGACTCCAGACCCGGCTCTCTGCTCATCAGTACCATACTAGTCATTTTGAATTTTCATTCACTGATACCAAAGATATCTTAAATGCTTTTAAAACATTGGAACCGAAAAAAACCTTAGTTTATGGGGACATTCTGACCGCCTCGTCGGTCGAGTGGGTATGCGATCCACGGGGCTCGGGTTCGATCCCCGACGGGGACAAGCATCTATGTGATGAACATAAATGTTTGTATTTCCGGGTTTGGATGTTTATTAAATATATCCTCGTATTTATAGATGTATTTCTATGTATTAGTATCGTTGACTAACACCCATAACACAAGCAAATAATTTGCTTACTTTGGGGTTAGATCAGTCAGTGTAATTTGTCCCGTGAATATTTATTTATATTTATTATTCTTCCTATATACTTCTGATTAATTAATTGGCGGGATCCATGGCAGCTAAGCTTTTCCCCAGGGCACTCTGAGCTTGCAACTCAGTCGTTTTCAGGAAGGTGGCCGCTGTTGATTCTGGTTTACACAAGTTACAGCGGTGGGAACAAGAGGTGAGCCAATTGCTCTAAAAAGCCCCTTTCTTACGAATAGGTAGTATTTCTACCGTAAATGAAATCATCTTCTTCACAATGATCAAACTTGATTAATTAGTTATTAATTGTTTAATTATTCTCTGTATTTGGCAATACACGTACCATGTTATAATATTCTTCACTGGAACACTGATAAGATGACATTGTTATTATAAGCCAAACACTATCACAAAAACACGCGAGGCGGTTTATCGCATTACGTGGAAACACATCAGGACGTCGCGACTCGCGTGCACTGCCACAACAGACAGCACGCGGGGCTCCGCGACCGGCCGCCGGCTGGCGCTCGCCACAACAACTATTATGTAATCTTTGTGCTAGCACAACGTAGTTCATTAATCCACGATGCGCGTACGTACGTATCTATAGGTAAATAAGGTCAAAAATTAATATAATTTTTATATGTTTAATTTGTAGATGTTTGACCTCAGAATCGAATACTGAGTACACTCATTGAATAGATCCCACGGCTAAAAAAACAACCCGTTTACTTAATTTTGATTAGCTTATTTTTCTTACGGACCTTACACTGTGATCCTCAATGATACTGGGCCGATCTACGCTCTCTTCCCAAGGGCGAAACAAATCCGCATCGTTCTCCATCTCAATAGCCCGCAGAGCTTCGATCTGCTGCAGTTCAGGCCAATTATCTCGCTGTGTTGGAAGGACAGCATAGTTTTCTACCTACATGGAACAAAAATAAAATGTAATTTATATTAACCGTCTTGAAAACAAAAGGTTATCAGATTTACCAGTAGGTACGTATATGATGTTACTGGAATTGGATAATATTTAAATGTAATGATCTATTTAAGCTTCTAAGCATGTGTGCTAAATTTCACAAGTATAAGTATGTATGTTTGTATATCCGAAATAATTCTTTTACATTAGGTTTATTTCAATGAAGGGAACAGAATCGGAATTCATATTTTGAACTATGGCAAATCATTTTACACTGTACCTGTCTTTAAAAAATTAGATAAATTAGGTAATTGTTTCGTGTTTCTCGGATCAAGCCAAAGTCTGGAATACCGAAGAAGAATTAATACTCATCGCGTCACTTTTAGCTTTGAATAATAAAAAAAGACGCACATGAATACACTGTATTCATACTTTTAATGAAAGCGGAATACAGGAAAACCAATTTTAAATTACGACGAGAAAATGACTACAATGGGTATCCTAGCTGATTATAATCTTACTAGTCCCATTCTACTATCTATATTAATATTACAAATGCGAAAGTTTGGATATTCGGATGGACGGATTTTTGTTACTCAGTCACGCAAAAACTATTAAACGGAGCAATGAAATTTGGCACACAGGTAAATGATGACCTGGAATAGCTCAAAGGCTAATTCTTATCACGGAAAAATGAGTTGTTCCCGCGGTATTAAACAAAAACTTTTATAATGCAGGAGGCTGCACGCTGCAGCTAGTATTACAAATGCGAAAGTATGTTTGAATAAATGGCTGGATGTTTGTTACTCTTTCACGCAAAACAGCATAATCGATTTGGATGAATTTTGGCACACATATAGATGATGGCCTGAAATAACACATAGGATACCCCGGAAAAACAAGCTGTTACCGTGGGATTCACCAAGACTGTTATAAATGCAGCGGGCTGCAAGGCGCAGCTAGTAAATATTAATTTAAGTACTTGTTTTGATCCGGACCCCTTTTTGGGGAGTAAAAGGATTCCGCAGGAGGCGAGAGAAGGCTAATACGTAGTTACTAACTAGGTGGTAGAGTTCTGCAACGTGTCGGCCGAATTTTGGAACTACCGCCTTATTTTACCTGCCGCAATAGTGCGTCGCCGCGGGCCGTGGCGGTGGTCTGCGCTGTCGTGTTCCGGTTTGGAGGGTGAGGTAGGAGGTAGCCGGTATATTTATGCAAGTGGCATTCCCGCCCCGCCACACTGATAGCAATGCATAATTAACATCCTTTGTGTCTATATTAAGTAATCCCTATGTATTTCCACCAAAAAAACATCATCAATAATAAATAAATACCCATAGATATTAATAGGGTAGGGTGGTGTAGACTGCACGGCCGATAAGACTGCGACACGTCATAATCCAGAAGCAGAGTGAACTTACAACTAACTTCAGTGTTATTTTGAAGTTATCAGATACCTACCTCTTACTGGTCCGTATTTGACTTACAATTAAAATACAGTGTTGTAGGTAAGTTTGAAGATTTTATCATAATTTTATATTAATGTTATTCAATTTAAACGCAGTGAAATTCATTAGATATCAAAGTTTTAATGTCTATTTTCACAAACGGCTATAGTCGCAAGTAAGGTCTGGTAACAATAGTTTCGGTCGTATGGCATAAATGGTCATAACAGTACGGATAAATGAAAAATGACGGTTGTTTAAGACTGCGCATGATACAGATGTTTAAGAGTGCGTGCGCAGTCTTACATGACTATGTTTGTTTTTCTGTTTTCATATTAAATTCATTTGACCTTAATATTATTTTCATTTTAAGCGTGTCATCTAGAAGAAAAGGGCATCAGAATGATCAATTTTCCTTCTAGAAATATCAAAAATAGAATGCAAATAGATTGCAAATGGGGAGTGTAAAAGTTATGTAGTGAACTTGGTATGGCCGAATAGATCATATTTAGCAATCAATCTTGGACGATTTCACACTACTCTTTCAAAAACAATAGACGACGAATTTTGTGTCTTCAAAACATAAACCAAAAACAATATCAAATTTCAACGAAAAACTACCTACTTTTGCTATCGCTAAAATAACGTTAAATGAAGTTGAAACTACTGTCTTTACAAACTCGTGGCAAGCACATATTAAAAATTCGTATATTTCCCATTTACTAAATAATAATACCAAATATCTAAGGGGTGCAATTAGCAAAGGGCGAGTAAAATGTTGCGGTAGATATTAAAAAATATCGTCAACATATTTGTATCATATGGTAGCAAATAATATCTCCTGATAGAGTAGGTACTATATTTTAATGGTACTACCTACGTACTAAAGGTTTTGAAAGTGCGTTGCCACAGACATATTTACAAAAGGGATACCTATTGCAGAAATGTAAACTTACTTGATAATTTTAACCTACCCACACACACTGACAGATATCTACATGCGTCATCTCATCATCGCCCCCTGCCATTTACAATCTGCACAGATATACTGTATATGATATACATCATTAATAAATAGAGCCTTTGACTTACGTGACTCCGAACATCTGGAGTCTGAATTAAACCATGTTCAGGATGTACTTAAGAAAAATGGTTATATAAAGAACGGCAGAGCATTAAGCGTTATATTAAAAAGGTTAGGTATCCTATAGTCATATCCTATAGTCGGCATTCATGACATATATTAAAGGGATTACCGATAAGATTGGAACGCTACTGAAAAAATATTCCATACCTACCATCAATACGCCAAGCTTAAAAGTAGTCGGGCATGTGGATACGCTAAAGGATGTCATACCCTTTCAGACGTCAGGGGTATATAAAGTGGACTGTAGATGTGGTAGTGCTTAGGTATATAGGTCAAACTAAAGAGCACATCACGGCTGTAAAAAACAGGCATGTTAATAAGTCGGCTATAGGTGAACATATTTTGGACACCAGATCACTTGATTGAATTCCACCGACCTCAGGTTCTCTCTAGTGAGCGACACTATGTTCCCCGTATGGTACGGGAAGCTATTGAAATTAGAAAATATAAAAATTTCAATAGAGAAGACAGATTTAAATTATCTCGTGCTTGGAATCCAGTGATTAACAGAATATGGCCTTTGCACCTACAAACGAATAAAGTTCAAGATACGATTAGTGTTGTGTGTAGGTTAAATTCGAAAAAACAAGACCAGAAGGGGGTAGATGAAAATCGATCCCGACGTGAACGACGGAGGAAACTCGCTGCTCCAGTCCACTCGTGACCATGGTCAATGTAACTTGGCTGAAACGTTGAGCTTTAGAAGTAAGTTCTATGTATGTACGCGTTTTTGATTCGTTTGTATATTTAAAAAAATGATAGTAGAACTCGTTAGTATAAAAGTTCATACTTGCTAATTTACGTTCCAAATTGGAACAAGTTGTTCAAATTTTCTCCTCAGTAATTTAAGGATGCATTGTCAATAGGGATTTAAATACACGTACAGCCAAAATGCACTTGTACTTATGTATAAAGATATTTTATAGATTCGGACGTTACTTTGTGGAAATTCATATGTTAAAAGAGAAATAATTAGTTGTAAATGTGTACAATGTGGTGTGGGCGGTGACCTGGTAGTGGCTGAAGATGGCGAAGATCTTGACACGCGGCGCCATCATGGTGTCCCAGCAGTGTTCCCGGATCCAGGCCGTGACGCGGTCCTGCGCGCGGATGCGCGCTTCCGTCTGCAGCCGGATCTGCTCGCGCTCCCTCTCCGCCTGCGCACACAACCCTCGCCTATTATGTGTCCACGTTGGCGAGATGAGTGATTACTGATTACTACATCACCACATTTAGCAGACCTGATATCGACTATCGCTTGCTCCTTGCGATTACCGAGATTGAAAGCTTCGTGTGCCATCCAAAGCTTAACTGCTACACCATCACCAGGTTCCTAGCTGCTGCTAATGAAATTGCAACTTATTTAAACTCCGAAAAACTTTGATCAAAATCAGAACTTCATGATTTGCGTCGAATAGGCTAAACATTAGACCACGAGGCCAATTTATTAATCTTAAATTTAGAAAATAATCTGAAGAAAATCGTCCAAAATCAGAATAGTAAAAATGCGGGTTGTAATCTTGTTAATTATAAAAAAACTCATAATATAGTACACAATACGTATATTATGTAGGTATGCGCGAACCGATTTCTGGATGTAAAATGCACAGTTTAATTTTAATAACTGCATATTTTTTTGCTGTAACCGTATTCTAAGCAATAAATTTTTGATTTCATTACAGCCAAAGAGTGATTTTTAACAAACAGTTTTCTTTCAATTTCTTGTTCAGTTTATCATATTCTTTACAAAATTTATTGTACATCACAATAATTCGCCTTCATAGAGGTATAGAGGATTAAAACAGTTTCCCTAATGATCCAGGTAATAAATGTTAGATAACAGAATTTATTTACCTGAATGTTGTGATTCAATCAATATACAAAAAAAATCTTTGTTTTCGTAAGTGCCTTGTTGATTTCATGCCATTAGGTGAACCTCTTATCCCTTTTCTCCAATCTTTCATACAAAATACCTTGTGAAATATTGGCGTGTGACCTGTTTGAGCCGTTCCTTCTTGTGTTCGAGGTGCAGGTTGAACTCGGACAGCGGCAGCTGGTGCAGCGGCCGCTCGGCGATGTTCTCCTCCAGCAGCTGCACGAGCTTGCTCTGCACCGCCTCGAACGACTTCACCACCTCCTCGCGCTGCTTTTTGTAATCCATCGCTTCTTCCCGAACTTTTTTCTCTTCTTGGAGATCCAGATAATTTTCTGAAATTGACATTTGACTTCGAATTAATCTTGTGGCCCAATTATAGTTAATAATGTTATTATATGTGGCTACAAGAATTTTTAATGTAAAATTTACTAGCACATTTTAGCCGGTTTGATTCTGTCTAGATCTTTAACAACGCGTGCCGGTGCAATGGCATAGTCGCAGCATGAATCTGCGGGATCCTTACAGAGGCGAATCCACAGCGAGCCATCGACCATCGGCTGCCTGTGTCCGTGTTTTATTGCCGGCGCAATGCCGATTACATGTACCGTGCAATATGACGGCCCAAAACAAATCTGTGTACTCTTCAGTGAAACTGCGTTGTAGTCTATCAGCACAGTTGGCATTTGCTTTATCCGATGCTTTGTTACCGGCACAAGATGAACGTGTATGCTCTACTGAGGCGGCATTGTGGCTTTACGTCACCACATGCAAGTGTCCATGCATCGTCACCAGTACAGCCCGAGTCGCAAGCGTTAATCATAATCGCCGGGAATCTATGATTTGGAAACTGCATGTGTAACTACTTTGTAGAAAAAAAGGATAAATGTGTTCAAAGGAAGTAAAACAGCAAATTGCCCGTAAATACGTACGAGTAATTCATTATGTTAGCAGTAAATCTGTTCTTACTTTTTATGGTCCGCCCTCACAAATTGAGACACAAATAGACGCAAACTCATATGGCTACATGGATATTCTATAACAAAATCGCAATGGTAGTTTTTTAAATGATTTGTCGTGTATTACTAACGATTAAAAATGATTTTAATTGGGGGTTGATAGCTAGTTGGTATCACTCGTAAGAGCTCGAGACTTGTAATGATTCCTTACTTTTATGTTCACGGTTCTGTATTTTGAATTTATCTTACGAGAGTTATAGGGCTATTTACAATTCTATATTTTTTCTTTATACCTATATTGTAATTATTTTCCATTATTTTGATTTTCATAATTTTGACATGACGCTATATATGTCATAATTATTTTCTTAAATTTCAAATATATAAATTTCAAATTATATGCATAATATGAATTCCTATTCAATGTACCCCTAATATAAAAAATACAATTCGTTTATCTTTAAATTTCGACATTGTTCCATCCTTGGGCCTATAAATACCTAAGTCAGTCATCGCCGGGAATTTACAGCAAAAAAAGCAGCAGTCAATCAAAGAAGAAGTCTGGAAGATAAGTCCGGAGCCTCCTCTACCGGAATTGATCCTGTTTAGCTCGGGCCGGTGCCTTCAAGCCGGTCTCTGTGCACATTTATCACACTTGACGCTGTGCGTGTCATTGAGCGCGTTATTACGCGTGTGCCTACTGCGCGCGTGCCATAATCTTCATGCTTGATCTCGTGCTTGTTCATCTGCCTGCCTGTGCCCGTCAGCGTGAACCCGATGCGCGTGCTAACCACGCGCGCCCACATTACGCGTCTGCGAGCGTTTCTACACTCCGGGGTACCAATAAATATCAATGTCGACTGTCGAACTCTTATGGACAATATATATTATTAGTTTCTGTATTTCATTTAACTTTCCCCTTGTGCCACCAGGTTTCTTGAGCCTCAGGAATCTGGTGACAGCTTATTTTGTGACTTGGATCCTCTCCCTCTACTCTCCATAGGGGTTGAGGCTCTAACGTTACAGACCCTTGCAGTAGACAAAGCTCTTCATTTCAGACATTACCTTAACGTGGTTACACTTTACCGTAGTTATCGATTGTTACCTTAGGTTTTAAAGCTTGGTCGACATGATGTCAGATTAGACAATAAAATATTTTTGGTTTCCGAACTTTCGTTTAAAAATATGTCGGGCACTGCTTGTTATGTATGTCACATAAAATATCATTAGGCTATAATAAATATATATATAATATATATGTATACATGTGCGTACCTAGGTTCTGGGCCAGGGGCGGGTAACCGTAACATTTTAAGATTATATTTTTATCTACAACAGTAGATAGTAGAGAGGTAAACAGACCCCCCCCCTCGGTATGCCACAGGGGCGTACCGGGGGGGGGGGGTCTGTTTACCTCTCTACTATCTACTTGTATGTACTTAATATGAAAATACGTCATTTATATTCACATGTTATTTGGTAACTAATACGACAAAATTATATGTATTTAGGTACTATCAAATTCGCTGATGATCGATATAGTGTTGGTGTCGTCAAAGAGTGTCTTGTCGGGCGGCTGGAGCTGCAGGTCGCCGGCGTCGCTCGGGCGGCGCAGCCAGTGCGCGGCCGCGGTGCCGTTGCGGCCCAGGTGCACGATGTACGACGCGTCACCGGCCACCGCCGCCTGCCGCACGCCGCCCTCGTACCGGTGACTCACCACCAGCTTCACCTCTGTCACCACCTACTCATTATACTACCCATTGATATAAAAGAGAAATATACGTTATGTTCTTATATCGCATTCACTAAACTAGGCTCGGCTGAATACATACGCACCGACACGCACACACATCTGTTATCACAATTATAAATATAGAAACAAAGACAGAGATAGGGCGGAGACACTCGTACGAGCGAAATGGTATTAGCCACTGCACGGGTCGTCGCCATGGTTACTGATAAACAAAATCAGTGATAGGCCGGATACACTCGTACGAGCGAAATTTCATTAGCCAATAGCCACGGACCACCTCATCGCCATGGTTACCGATAAACAAAAAATATCTTATTTTTAAACAAATTTATTGTTTTAGCTGTACTTACGAATGGAAAGTAATCCCATGTGTCTTATTTTTTTTTTCCTTGAGTGATTATAACACTGGTTAAATACACAAGAAAGCATTTTGAAGCGTGTTTAATGGCGAAAACAATCGAAAAGTAGAAGCGTTTCATGTTACGATGTCCGCGTGTGACTGAGTGACATACTACAAGCACTATGTACACGGACCAGGGACCTAGTTTTGTAGGACCAGGCACTGTGACTAGGTAACATATCTTCCTCTTTTTATATCAATGATACTACCACTTATTGTTATAGTGCCTAACAACCACTGTTAACTAGTAGCCAAGTGGAATCTAGCGCACGTTGGCTGATGAGGGAACCATAAGTGTAATACTCAGTAACCAGAATTCAGTCTCTACCGTGCTAGTAGAAATAACGAGGCGGAGGGCGTATATTGCTAAACAAATGTGAGTGAATTTAGTTTAGCAGTATACGACCTTAAAAAATTAGACTCGTAACCGATGTCGACACTGCCAGAATTATCTATTTTAGCAACTTTCACAGTACTATGTCATACGTGGGACACACTAAAAGTTTTGAACTTCTAGCTAATCGGAACTATTTGAATTACGAATGTTATATTTTTAAAACGTTGCAACCTTCTTAGTAATACACATCCAAGTTCTACGTATGCAACGAAAATGGAATTAAGTCGAAAATATTTTAAAGCGATGATTTTTTATGATTTTAAAAGTTCTCTTTCTCCGCAAGACTGTGCTGCTCATCTTCAAAATGCTTTTGGGAGAGAAGCACCTTGTTTGAGCACTGTGAGGCGATGGTTTGCTGAATTTGAGAGAGGTCGAGTTTCTTTACATGACGAATTTCGTGAAGGGCGGCCTTCAACTGCCGTCAACGAAAATAATGTGACTACTGTTAAGCGGTTAATTAAAGAAAACCCCCGGATTACCTATGAGACAATTCGAAGACTATTAAGGAGTGGTATGAGCCAAATTCAGAAAATTTTACACGAAGAATTGAAAGTTCGGAAACTTTGTTATCGTTGGATCCCTCATGAACTGACAGCGGAGCAAAGCCGGCTCGCGTGGAATGGTGCTCACAGATGCTAATGAAGTACGACCACGGACATTTTAATGCTGTTTATGACATTGTCACAGGAGACGAAACGTGGATTTATTGTTTTGAACCCGAAAAAAACAGCGATCTTGTGAATGGGTGTTTGAAAATGAGAATAGGCCAACAAAAGTGAGACAGGCGAGAAACGTTGGTAAAAAAAATGATCGCGTTTCTTTTCTCAGTTACGGGTCCCATCTGTACAATTCCACTTGAAGATTAAAAGAGTGTTAATGCCGAGTGGTATTATACCATTTGTTTACCCAGGGTGTTAGAAAAAGTTCGCGAAAGACGACCCAAAAGGCACATTCTCCTACACCACGATAACGCTTCTTCACACACGGCTAACAAAACAAAATCATTTTTAGCTTCCGAAAAAGTACATCTCGTCACACATTCTGCACATAGCCCCGACCTAGTACCCTGTGATTTCTGTATTTTCACCAAAATCAAAGATTTGGTGAGAGGTTTAACTTTGACCAACTCCGAAGAGGCAGTCATAGCGTTCAATCAGCTTGTAGAAAACATGCCTTCAGATCTGTGGTCCTCCTGTTTTAAAAAATGGTTCGATCGCATGAAAAAATGTTAAAAATATAAAGGAGATTATTTCGAAAAGCAATAAACATAATATTTTGGTTATAACATGTTGTTTTTTTAAGTTACGCAAAACTTATAATGTGACTTACGTATAGAAATCCGCTGAAAATTTCGCTTTAAAAATGATCAGTAAGGGTAATTCACAATCTAAGCCCAAGTTTATATTGACGAAAAATTCATAGCTGTTACATCGCAGTATATATTTGAGAACCTTAATTTACCAATGCTTGCTAGGTTCAATCAGTGAATATTATATTTCAATTATTATAGTAATCCAAACCACCGCTGGCCGCCGGCCATCCAAATATAAGTTAAAATTCCACTTACCATAATGGGAAGGTGCGTCTGGTTTGCGCATTATGACGGTGCCGTCGCTGGAGTACGTCAGCAGTGCCCCGGTGTTGTAGAACACGTTGAATTGCTTTAAATCGTGACCCGTCTCCACCATAGGATTCATTTTTACGTTCACAGTGACTCCTTTCTGGGATTTTATTTTGAAATTGACTCTCGTAATCAGAGTGCTAAGTGTGAGTTTTTCTTTTCGCATTCGATCGTGAGCGCGTTTGGAGTTTACTAGGAATTTGTATGTGATTTGTACAGCGCCACCTAGTGGTAAACGTGAGAAACCAGTTTATCACTAGGTGGCGCTGTACAAATCACATACAAATTCCTAGTAAACTCGAAACGCGCTCACGATCGAATGCGAAAAGAAAAACTCACATTTAGCACTCTGATCCTTTTAAAACATAATTATGATTCTGTAATTGAGTACATGTCACTATTATATTTTGATTTAGACTCAGATGATAAGGTTATTGGTAAACTATCATAATAATATGTGGCATTAGATATTTTAAACTTGTACAGTACCCGGCGATAAATATTGCACATCGACCTTTGGAAAGAGACAATCGGCTAATTTCGGCTTCGTAGAGCGTTATCTCTGTCGCACAAAATACAAACAGTTCGGTACCTATTAGGAGCTGTTAAAACAAGTATGATTTGCTTCTTTTGATATTTTTATTCTTTGTATAAAATACACTAATTTTTCTATAAGTGATGGCTTTAGGTTGGGGTAAAATAAAATAAAAAAACATTTTTACATTATGTTTACGTATTTAATTATTTTGGAACATTACAGCTTTAGTGTACATAATAAACACCATTATACCTATTGCTAAAATGAGACATTGCAATAAAAATAATAATAATTCTAATTCTCAATTACTTCCATTTCACTATCTGTGCTCTCAAAGAGGTCAATATCACTGTCACTATCAGCCGTATTTATTACTAATCTATCAGTGTAATTGTCTAAACTGTGTTGAATGCTTCTATATTCATTCTCACATTTGATTGCATGATCGCAAACCTTTTTCCACTCTTCAGCGCCGATCATGTTTACTTTTTCAGTCAATAATGTTTTTACTGTAGTTAAGTTCATACCCACATTTCTAGAGGCTACATAGCCTTTCAGTTGAGACCATATATTTTCAATTGGATTAAAATCCGGATGATATGGTGGCAATCGCAACACAGTGTGCCCATGTTCGGCAAGTATTTTGTCCACAGAAAACTCTGTATACCTCTCGTTGTGCTGACATATAATAGCGTAAATCTGGGTTTTTGTTAATTTTGGATCAACTGGAATTTCATGTCTGTTTAACCAGTTGATCATTTCCCGTTTAATGGTGTTTGAGTTGGGGGGTCTCTCAACATACTTGTTGTGATAGGGTGCGTTGTCGATAACTAGAACAGAATCACTGGGTATATTTGGGATTAATTGGTTAACCAGCCATTTCTCATAGTTATCGTTATTCATTTCATTGTGATAGTCACCTGTAGTGTCCGTGGATTTATACGTTAAAAAAGCACCGGGTACAAAGCCTTTTTCATTTCCCGCATGAACTATTATCAAACGTTGACCTTTTGAAATTGGCTTTTTTACTCCTTTTTTCTTATCGTCACTCCAAGATTTCCCTTTAGTGTGGGATGCATGTATATATGACTCATCCATGTAGACGATATTTTTTCCTGTTTCGCGAAATTTGCGTATTTTATCAAGGTATTCCATTCGTTTGAGACTAACGTCGTGCTTTTCCATTAGAATTTTTCGATTATCTTCCATTTTAGTGAACTGAAATCCCATGTCATGAAGTATTTTTCTCAACGTTTTTTCAGACCCATTGTAATTAATAGCTTCAGATAACTTAGCTTTTAATGATTTTATTGTTGGCAGTTCATTAAATCGTAAGTGAAAATCATACACCATTCTTCGAACAACATCGTAATCAAAATCGTCCATATCCAAACGAAATTGCTTTTTTGGTCTCCCTTTTTTTGGAGTGCTGAACTTAATTTCAGTCGAATGTGTTTCAGTACTGACTTCGTTTAATATATTGTTCAAAGTTCTTCTTGAAATTCCAGTGGCATTTGCAACTCGCTCTTGAATCTTCTTAAAATAACAACTTACATTTTCATCTACTTTTTTTTTAAATCTATCAGCTTCGCTTACAAAGTATTTATAAACATTGTAGATAATTTCACGTGACTGACCTCGTAAAGGTTTCCCTCTTTTTCCGAAAGATGCCATATTACAACTTTAAATTATTTAAATTTGTGGGTGTTATCAACTCTATAAATATATATTTTTTTCGGGACGCGACTGCACTCTATCGTACTTGAACAACGACTGACTAGACATGAGCGTTATTTCACGTCACTGGTTACAGTAACTAGCTACGCGACATGTAACGAAGTCACTAGTTCCGAGTCAAATGACAAGTAGTGATTTTTGTAAATGCGTTACTATACTGTGATTGGACGTGATTAGTCGAACACAATGTGCGGACTGCGGTGCAAAAAATGTGCTCGACCGGCCGAGAAGGCGAGACGGCTGATCAAGACATGAGGAGTGAACGAGACCGCATGATACCATTATTGTCAATAGATCTAAGCGCACACGTGTTGTGGAGTACCTACTGCCTGACAATCGATAACAAAACAGCCTATAAAGTATTAGCATACGTTTAATTTTCATACATAAACTTATAAATATAGAGAATAAAACAGGTTGAATTCTATTTTTAAATAATTTTAGAAAATTAGCTCGGATTCCGGGAAGGAACAGGGACTTTCGAACAAAATATTTTCTATTGTTTGTTTTAATTCGACTTCACTGATTGTTTTCGATGAAATTAATGAGCAGTTGTAATTTGCTTTGTTTATGGCACAAAAAAAATAGAAAGTTTTAAATAAAAGTCCAAGACAAATGACAATAAAAAATACTGCAAAATCTTGAACTATTCTAATCCTCTATTGTAGCTTATATTATTTATATCTTATATTACTAGCAATCTTGAATTTACAGTTTGTAAATATAATAACATATTTATTAAATCTATTATTATTTTTTATTAATTATTTTATTAATTAAATTAAATTTGATTTAATAAGTATATTAGAAAAAGTGTAAATGAAAAGGTGTGAATTTATCAAACGTGTATATAAAATTATTATATATGTTTTTTATAGTTTTATTTGAATACACACACATAAAACTAAAAAATATATGTATGTAATAAAATTAATAATTTTAATAAAATCAGTAATTAATAATCAGTAATCACTAATCAATTATCATCAAAGTAAAAAGTAAGTAAATTTTAATTCTTAAAGTACGAAGGGAAGCTAATTTATGTCATTTAGTAATACGTTATTCATGTAACTGTATAGCTATAAACACTTGTTAGTGATATAATCTAATTTCGTTTCGCACGTAACTGTATAAGTTCGTAAAATTATGTGCTCAAACAATCACAGTAGCAGAAGTAACTAGTTACAAAAATCACTACTTTTAAAACTAGTGACTTGGCCGGCGTCACTAGTTTCATTACGTTTCTTGAAAACGACGTAACGACCCATGCCTACGACTGACTAAACGTCACATAGGTAGTGTGGGACAGAGATAACGCTTTACGAAGCCGAAATTATCCGATTGTCTCTTTCCAAAGTTCGATGTGCAATATTTATCGCCGGGTACTGTACTGTTTATTCTCAAATGCAGACACTATATAGGTACTCGTTATTAAATAAATAGCCATCTGGCTTTAAATTTTACTGCATAATTAGAATTAGAACCTTTATAAAGTCCTGCCCTGATGGTGCAGTAAAATAAAATGTGATAAAAACCTATTTAATATTAACAAATACTATATAGTGTTACAATTTTTTTAAATAAATGTTATATATTAGTTGTGTTATAAATAAGTATATGTGGTGTTTTTATATCATAAGAAAACATAGAAAATAGATGGTTCCCTTGATGAAAAGAGGCAACTATCGCCTACAGACACCAAAAGATGTTAACGGTGCGTTGCTATCCGTTTGGCAGATTGGTATGCTAAATATCTTAACCTTCATTTCGAAACACGATAGTGAAAAGCAATTGCGGCAGGAATAGACAAAGAGGTGGTAGCCACCAGACACGGCCGACATATTGCAGATACTCTGCCTAGTAGTGACCATGGTAGTGCCACGTACAGTTTATCGTGCATCTTTTACGTACTGTCTGGCAGAATGGCAGATGGTCCATTCTTCGAAGAAGGCCCGAACCAATACGGGATGCGGTGCGTGTGTGAGAGAGAGAGAGAGTGCTATGTGTGTGTGTGTGTGTGTGTGTGTGTGTGTGTGTGAGAGAGAGAGAGTGCTATGTGTGTGTGTGTGTATGTGTCACTGACGTCGCCAGCGAGATGCAGCACGTGCAGCGCGGTGGAGAGTTGCGGCACGGCGCGATACGGGCGGTGTGAGTGCTATGTGCGTGTGTTTGTGTGTGTTGTGTATCACTGACGTCGCCCGCGAGGCGTATCACGTGCAGCGCGGTGAAGAGGTGCGACACGGCGCGGGCGGTGTGAGTGTTATGTGCGTGTGTTTGTGTGTGTGTATGTGTGTATGTGTGTGTTGTGTATCACTGACGTCGCCGGCGAGGCGTATCACGTGCAGCGCGGCGGAGAGGTGCGACACGGCGCGGGCGGTGTGAGTGCTATGTGCGTGTGTTTGTGTGTATGTGTGTGTGTGTGTGTTGTGTATCACTGACGTCGCCGGCGAGGCGCATCACGTGCAGCGCGGTGGAGAGGTGCGGCACGGCGCGGGCGGTGTGAGGTGAGTGCTATGTGCGTGTGTATGTATGTGTGTCACTGACGTCACCGGCGAGGCGCAATACGTGTAGCACAGTGGAGAGGTGTAGCACTGCGACGGTGGTGTGAGTGCTATGTGCGTGTGTTTGTGTGTGTGGGTGTGTATGTGTGTCACTGACATCACCGGCGAAGCGCAGTACGTGTAGCGCAGTGGAGAGGTGCGGTACGGCGACGGCGATGTCACGCGTGCTCAGCGGCGCCAGCTGTGCGTACGGTCCCGCCATTTTGCCCGCTAACTTGTTGTCCTTGCCCGTCTCCGCATTTATGCATATTATACGTTCACCTTTAACCAACAGATTCAGTAATCGTGTAAAAAAAATTTAATCATATTTTATGCCCATTTTTGACGAGTACAACTCGTGATTTGATCGATATTTAGCTTGGATTCGTTTTAATAGTGGGAATGACAGACTATGTACAATAAAATTCTTTGTCACTGTCAAAGGGTCGTACATAAAATACGTTCGCATAAGTCCCCTACTTACTCGCTACAACAACCTCTGTGGACGAACGCACGTTGTAAACCGCGTGCGGATGTCGCCGTTGTAAATAGCGTATTCCACAATCGACAGTGTAAACGCTTGTTGTAAACCACGCAAGGGCAATTGACAATACCCAGCGGCAATCGTAGCATGTACACGTACCCTGAAAATGGCTTCTACGCGAGAAAGTTATCACCGATTTCATTGAACTTTGTAGGGGACTGCCCTGTTTTTGGGACCTACCTTCCGAAACATACAAGGACTGTTAATAGTTTATATTGTTAGGTACGTGCTCATCATTTGCAACATTTCATTTCAAAATTTTTGCAACAATATCATAAACGGATTTTTTTAGGTTTATATTATAAAAGAAGTTTTATTCTTTCGATAATTCATATTTTTGCAACAATATCATAAACGGATTTTTTTAGGTTTATATTATAAAAGAAGTTTTATTCTTTCGATAAGTCAACGGTTCGTCCATATTTGACCGCCCCGTGGGTCGAGTGATTAGCGACCCTGACTACGCAATCAATAGGGCTCGGGTTCGATTCCTGACAGAGGCTGCATTTATGTGATGTGAGATTTATGTGATGAGATGTTTGTAGTTCTGGGTTTGGTTGTTTAATAAATATATTTGAGTATTTATATACCTATGCATTTTTATGTATTGATATCATTGACTATAGTATCTACCCATGTCACAAGCAAATAATTTGCTTACATTGGGGTTAAAGCAATTCGTGTAAAATTGTCTAGAGGTATATATTATTATTATATTATTTCATTTTTTCCTTTTTTTACTTGTGCACACGAGTGCTGTTCTACGTCAACTTTTTGAAGTTTAGATAGGTAAGGAGCCATATTGCAATGCGTGCTTCCAAATAAAGAGCTGACAACACATTGAGGTAGAAACTTTTTAAACCAGAGTGGATGCAAGCACCACAAGCCCCCCTCCAAGGTGACCCTGATGGAAACTTGTTTACAACAGTTTGGCCCGACTGTAAGTGTGATAAGATGTGACAGGGGGGACGGGGGGTCTACGGCAACGTGACGTTCGCCGTTCATTAAGACAATGCCGAGTTTTATAGATATTTCGGCGCATTTCCAAAATCTATGGACTTCTGATTAATAGAAATACTTATTATTAATTTGTTCGTTATAAATAAATTATTGCAAATAAATGAATTACTATTATTATTATTATTGTAAAATATATTTTTTGATTTATTTAAATTTTATCATAGTATACTAAATAAATATAAAACGCGCGATTCGGATGCCGCCACCGATAGCAGGGAGTCGCTAAAACGCGATGCAGCATCGATGCAGTCGCTAAAACGCGCGTTTTGGATGCTAAAAGTAGCATGTGTGCCCTCTCTCTTAGTGTACTATCATTGGAAATTTATCATATTCAGGGTCTTAGTTTTTATGACGAAATATTTCTAGGGGGGTCACACAGAAAGTATTGTCATACAGCATTTTATTTTAGCGTGACGTATTTAATGAACGGCCCCCAAGTACAATGTATTTGTAATGTATGAATACCTTAACAGTATTACAGCAGTATTTAAATGTTTTCTAAATAACAATAACTGTAATCTATCACTGTCTGCTTTCTGACATTTGCACCTATTTATTATTTTTATTTAACGTTTTAAAAAAGTTTTATTCTCTAAAAAAGGAAAGTACCTCATTTGCTAAGCCAACAACCATTTAAATTTAACGGTTTACTCATATTTAAAGTTATTCATTTGTGATAATGTGTTTAGCTTATTTTATCTTAATGCGTTAATTGAGTGCAGATTAAACATTCGCTGATATTTAATTACCAATTCGCGCTTTTTCAAATGTATGGGTTTCTCTTCCATAAGAAGTCTTAATTTTTTGCGTCCAAGGGTACGTTTACTCTAGGGATATATTTTTCCGAGTTCCAAAGATGTTGACTTGAGTCATGTTCTTTAGAATCGTTGTGATATGAAACTCAATGAAGTGGAAATATGTCACGATAAAGAAAGAAACACATGAGCGTGTAAAGTTAAAGCCGGTGATAGAAATAGATAGAATACATAGTTAGCACAGATAAAATATCATATTAATTTAGTAAAGATAAGGGTTAGGTACCTAAGGGTAAGGACAAGGAGGTGAGTCAGGGTAAGAATTACATACATACACAAACTTTTTAAGTAATTTCAGTGTGACTGGTTTTGTTCTGGTTTATTTCTAATAAAGACGTAATATGGTCATGTGTATAAATACTATAAATGCTAACTATTCACAATTTTAACATCTTAGGATAGTGAGATTTGGCAAGAAGCAATGTCTGCCGACTGAATTTATGACCGATGAAAACGATGGTTTCATCGGTCATAATTTCAGTTCTAGTGCATAATCCTTCTTCTAAATAAGATTATGTTGTATCGGATTAGGCCGTTGTCAGGTCTTTTACTCTTATAGTACGGGAGCCCACGACACAAAACCTGGTCCCATAAGACTACCGGATGCTATATACATAATTAGATACGTCATTAATGAGGGAATACAAAATAGTTATGCTGCAATGCGAAAAACCTGCTAGCGCTATTAAAACAAAAAAATATCCGATTTCTAGTACGATAAGACTACCGAATTTCGTTTTTTCCTCGATATAGGAGAGGGGTAGGACTATTCGAAAATGCAGCATGTCCCCATGACTGGCCTTATCAGTGGCAGCATCATGATAAGTCACGCCTCATACCTAGGTATTCAGTACGATCGGCCTACCAAAAAACCAATGCTCATCTAAAATATTATCGATTTCTGTGTAAGAAAAACGGCAAAGCAATTTCATTTGCTATTATAGTCTTATCATATTATTATATTATTTGCTATTATGGTCTTATCATATTATTATCTTGTTATATTATTTGCTGATGACACTACCCTACTTATTAAATGGAAAAATAAAAAAGACTTGGTAAACGAAATAACCGAAACCTTACTTCAAATTTCAGACTGGTTAATTAATAATAATTTAAAAGTTAATGTAACTAAAACAAAATTAGTTGAATTTCAGAACTACCACAGTAATATTACTAAAAACACAAATGTATTTTTAAATAAAGTAAATATAGATGATGTAGATTATACAAACTTTTTAGGAATAATTATTGACAAATATTGTAATTGGAAAGCACACATTGAATCTCTATGTAATAAGATTGATAGATTTGTCTGTCTTAATGTCTTAATGTCTTAAGAAGACTAAGAGAAGTAGGAAACGTAAAAGCCTCCCTATTAGCATATCATGGATGCTGCTGTATGCTGTATGCGGATATGCTGTATCTTCTAATTTACAATATGGAATTCCTATTTGGGGAAATTCTGTTGAATTGGTACGAATTTTTAGAGTCCAAAAGAAATGTATTCGAGCAATATGTGGTGTTAATCAGTTACATTCCTGTAAACCACTTTTCAAGTCTCTTAAGGTACTTCCCTTACCATGTTTGTATATTTTAGAGGTATGCGTATTTGTAAAAAAGCACCAAAAGTTATTTAAAACAAATGCTGAAGTCACTAGTAACTCATATTTTAGGATTAGTAAAAAATTATATGTGCCTAATCAAAAATTAAATATTTTTACAAAAAATGTGTATTGTATGTCTATATATACAATCATGTTCCTGATAGTCTTAAATCATTACCTATAAATAAATTTCACAAAAAGTCGTTTGATTTGCTGTTAGATAAAACTTATTATGATATTAAAGAATTTTTAGCCGATAAAATTAAATATTAATTGATAGAAATATAAGTTTGTTGAATTGTCCTTAAAAAATTTCAATGTACCTAGTAAAATTTTGTAAATAGTGAACATTTTGTAAATTATAAAAAAATTAATTGCACAAAATATGAACCTTGTAATTATAAAAATAACTTTTGTAATATGAAATCATCATTGTACATTTATAACATGTACATAAAATACAGAAAAAAGACCAGCCCGCTGAGTTTCTTCCACCGGATCTTCTTAGTGTGTGGCCGCGTTCCGATCCGGTAGTAATTCTAAATAATCGAAAGAATGTTTTAAATGTAATATTATATAAAGATATTTTTTTTTAAATATTTGCACACCGTATAATGTAGAATATGTGGTAACTTAATTTATTTTTAACAACTTGTAACACCCATATTCTTGCAAATAAATATTTTTTTTCTTTCTTTCTATCGTACTATAAATCGGATATTATTTCATTTTTTACTAGCTGTTGCCAGCGACTTCGTCCGCGCGGACTTTGTTTACTCCGCGCAGCACCTCCCCGCTAGGTGATAGTGTGATAATATATAGCCTATATGTTGACCCGACCTGTTAGTAATATTCATGCATAATTTGAAGTAAATCCATGCAGTACTTTTTGAGTTTACCCCGGACATACATACAGACAAACAGGCAAAAATTCTAAAAACTATATTTTTGGCTTCGATATCGATTGTAGATCACGCCCCAAGTATTCTTTTAAAAAAATATTCAATGTACAGTTTTGACTTTCCTACGATTTTGTTATATGTATAGATTTTTTTAATAGCGCCACCAGATGTTTCGCATTGCAGCATAGCCATTTCGTATTAATGACGAATCTATGTTTATACCATCCGGTAGTCTTACGGGAATAGGTTTTGTGTCGTGGGCTCTTAGACCATTTTGTTTTTATAATAATTATTATTTACTTATTTAGCGTTTCTTTGTGAATGATGGTGTAAAACTTTGTCCTTTAAAACATACTTCACAATAAATTTACTTTAAAAATTTATACATGAATGCTTAGGCAAAGTTGCACAAAACGCTCTCTCGATTAACCTACAGTATAAATAACTTAAAACTTTTTACCAATGGCGTATTTGTCAGAAAACAGCACAAGGCTGAAGACTCGCATGGCCTCCCCTACTCGCATGAGGAAACAATCCGCGAGCCCACGCCCTAGCTCCGTGTACCGTACCAGCGACAGCTTATGGTCCTCGGACAACTGAAATACATAGAGACATGTATCCCGATGTTTTTTAGAATTAAAAACAAGTAGATAACAATCGATTATGGACCTAACATGCTAATGGTGTGTTTTTATGGTATAGGGGGAAATGTACTGCCATCTGTGTGGCAGTTTGTTAAAACAACATGCAATAGGATAAAAATATTTGGACTTAGGACAATTTAATTTAACTCATTTTTGTCACTCTAGACGAGTGTTTAACACCTAAAGGTAAATATAGAAATATAATTTAATGTGAGAATAATTTTCTAATTTTCAAATTAGATTAGTATTAATAAAAGGGAGTGCATGATATTCAGGAAACATAGAAACAATTGTAGCACAAAGATTAACTACATTAAGATACCGGGAGAGACGAAGATTGATATAGGTATCAATTTGATACATGTATATCATGATTTGATTGATTGGTTGTTATTCGATAGGTGTCAAGAGATCTATGATTGTCTGTGAAACGAAACAGTCTAGATGATTATGTGCCGTACTTGATTTTTGTATCTTGCCCCGAGGAACAAGAGGATAATTAGGTAGGTACCTACAGCGTGTAATGGACGGTCTATCAAAAATTCAAACCATAGCTTTGGACCATGATTCTGTGATGACTGATGAAACTTGTTGGAAATGTATGTAAGAAATTTTTGATTTTGTAACTATTTTTTACCTTAATTTTGTACATTAATTTATTGTACCCAATACTTTACAGTACTTTTTCTAAGTAATAGTAAAATTTAAGGATTATAAATAATAATAAAATAAGCAATATAATGTGCGTTACATACCGCGCAAAATATACGGTTGGTTCAAGAATTCCGCGGCCGCGCCAAGTCGAAGCAACATACACTTAATATTGCGTGCATAAAATAAGAAAACAAAAAAAGAAATTTCCGTTAGGATAAGAATGTAAAAGTATTTTTTCTTAATTTTTCAGTAGATCGTCTCTTCGGGCTGTATATGAAAGTATAATGGTGTTGTAATAAGTGTAGTTACACTGAAGATGAATATATGTCCGGCGGCCATGGCGGCGGCGACGAGGTGCCGGCCGGTGGGCGCGAACACGACGCGCGACACCTGCTGGTGCGTGAGGCTCGTGCCGGCCGCGCGCGCCAGCCGCGCCGTGCCGCACCGGTACAGCGCCACCCCGTAGTTGTGCCCCACCGCGCCGAACACCGCCACCAGCGGCTCCACGGGGCTCGCCTCGAACGACACCTCCTCTCCACTCACGTATTTCACTAGCACCTGCGTACAAATGGATCTTCCTATCCTGATGATTCTTCTCCAGCATAAACGTGGTACTTCGTACAAGGTGGATGCAGTTTATGTTTTGTAACCGACTTTCAAGACCTTGGGTCTTTTTATTTTTGTATATATCCTGCATGGGCGTACCGAGGGGGGGGGGCAGGGAAGGGCAGCTGCCTCCCCCCCTAGAATTCGTTTACCTCTCTACTAGCTATCTACTATTGTTAATGTTAAGATAAAAATAGTCTTAAGATATGTTACGGTTGCTCCCCCCCTGGCCCAGAACCTGGGTACGCCCATGTATATATCAAAGGATACAAACAAACAAGCACATGGCTCTTCTGATTTGAAAAGACAACCATTGCCTATAGAGTATAGACATTAAAGATGTTAATGCTGAGGTGCTATTCATATGGCACAAATTATAATACACCATTCAATATTGAAAGACGTCAGTAACAAGCATTGACGCTATCGCGATAGAAATAAGAAAAGCCGTGTTATAATCTTTCGCTTTTTACGAACTAATTGGCAGAATAGCAAAAAATCTATTCTTATTCTTTACAAGAATGGACTGGAGCGTGGCTGAGCGCGCGCCCTACTACTACCCTACCTACTACCTACCCTACCCTACTACTACTGCGCTGTGTCTACTGCGTGCGCCCTTTTACGCACGCTGTCTACTGAGCGCGCGCCCTTCTATGTGCGTGCCAGTTAAGCGCGCGCCCCTCGACGTGCGTGCCAGTTGAGCGCGCGTCCTTCTACGCGCATGCTTGAGCGTGCGCCCTTCTACGTGCTTCTTGTACTGTACTACGTGTCCGTACTACGTGCCCGTACTCCGTGCCAGTACTACGTGTCATGTTCTCGTATTCCTCCACGTGCATCTACACCAGCGTTTTTCCGACTTCTACACTTGACCCGGGGGGTCCAATAAATATTTAGTGCCGGACTTTGTCTTCTGACAATATATAATATTTTGTACTGCATTTCATTTAACTTTCCCCTTGTGCCACCAGGTTTCTCGAGCCTCAGGAATCTGGTGACAGCTTATTTTGTGACTTAGATCCTCTCCCTCTACTCTCCGTAGAGGTTGGCGGTCTAACGTTACAGTGTCTACTGAGCGCGTGCCTTATTACGCGCGTGCCTACTGCGCGCGTACCTACTGCGCGCGTGTCTGATACTCGTGCTTGATCCTCGTGCTTGATCCTAGTGCTTGATCCTCGTGCTTGATCCTCGTCCCTGCTTCATCGTGCCTGCTTCAACTGTTTGCTTCATCTGCCTGCTGCCCGTGCCCGTCAGCGTGAATCTGCTGCGCGTGCTACCCACGCGCGACACGTCACGCGTCTGCGAGCGTCTCTACACTCCGGGGGTACCAATAAATATCATCGTCGGCTGTCGAACTCTTACGGACAATATGTATTATTAGATCATGTATTTCATTAAACTTTCCCCTTGTGCCACCAGGTTAGGTAGGTACCACCAGGCCTCAGGAATCTGGTGAGAGCTTATTTTGTGACTTGAATCCTCTTCCTCTACTCTCCATAGGGGTTGAGGCTCTAACGTTACATTGTCTCATTTTAAAAAGAGAGCCATCTGCTTGTTAGCTCTCTTATGATATAAAAAATATGTAAACTGGTTGACCCTGCAGGTCATTACTGAAAGTTCTCGCTAAATTGAGGCATTTTAAAACATAAAAGAGGCAAAATCCAGACTTAACAATAGATTTTTGAGCTCAAAAAGTTTGAAAATCTAAAGTTTTTGAAATTTTTGAAATGCTGTATATTTTCAAAATGATATTCGATTTAAATCTTTGTAAGGTATACAAAATCGATGGGTTGAAAAATGTCAAAAAAACATTTTTTTCCAAAAGTTTCGTATTATAAATCTCGATCGGGGATTTTGATCCGATTTACGGTATACATACTGATACGGTATGATACTAATCATTGGTACTAATCAATTTCGTTAATTGTCACTAATCAAAATTAAATGATACTAATTATTTAATTTTGCATATTTTACCTATTTTATGCATATTTCAAAAATTTTGATGCATATTGGCATGCATATAACAAGCTCCTTATGTTGCATATAATGCGGTCCTTAGTAATAGACTGTGGTAATAATAAAGCTATAAAATGTTCACTGAACTCAATTAATACTTATATGTATTGAGTCCGGTCCCTAATTATTACTAACCAATTTTGCGGTCAGCACTTCGAAGATACACAGTACTCCTTTGTTGTTTATCGTTGCTATATGAGTGTAATCTGGAGCTATTAACTGAATCTTCGTTATGTTTCTGAAAATAAAATAAAATAATATTACTTTCCTACTTTATTACCTATGGGGTAATCTTGTGATATTATTAATCATTAAGAAGGAATTATGTTCAGTCTGAAAGTAGAGTGTATTACAAATTTACAATACAAGTGGTTGGTAGGTACTTTTAAAACAGTCTAAAACGCCATAGGTATTTTAAATATTGAAGGTTCAATCTTGGCTCAATCAACCAACCCTTTATTTATTTTCAAAGAGCCCAACTGTCGTCGTGCTTGTCACTGTCGTGTTTCGGTTTGGAGGGTAAGGTAAGCGGCAAACTTATGCATGTGGCATTAGACCTCGCCAAAATATAGCAACGCACCATTAACAACTTTTGTGTCTATAGGCGATGGTAGACTCTTTCTATCAGGAGACCCATCTGTTTGTTTGCTATCTTATTATAAAAAAAGATTTAGAATATTTTCTTTCGAATTTAATTTGTTAACTTCCCGCTACGTAGTATGTAATGTACGTACATTTTATGATAGGAAGTTACTGAATTTGCCCCGATTTTCGAAAATCGAGTTTTCACTAGATCTCCACGTTTTGAGGGCCTAGGAATCTTTTCAGACTATTTTCGCGATGACGTCAGTATGTCTGTATGTATGTATGTATGTGTGTGGGTGTGTGTATGTGTGTATGTAAACATCTCATAACTTTTGAATGGCTGGACCTATCGAAACGCGGTCGATGGAATTCGATTGGATTCTTAGACTTAGACTACTAGAACTTAGACTTCCCGAAAATTTTAACCAAATCGGTCTAGCAGATTTTGAGAAAATTTGAAATACCTCAAAAAAAATTTTGGCGAAACAGTATTTTTTAACATAACTTCCAGATTAATGTATCGGTTGAGTACAAAAACTAATCAGCTCTATTCCTCAAAAAACTACATCTAATGCGCATCAAAATCGGTTTATCTGTTTGGGAGAAACTTCGAAATTTTTCAACCAATCATTTTTTGGTATTCTACGATATTTTAGTACTAAAAAATACGTCAGATGGCATTTCAAGAGTCAAAATCGAATCTAATTTTCAAAATTTACAGCTTTTCAAATATTAAAATTACGTCATTTTTAGCATATATTTACTTTATATTTTTAAAATAATTTTCAGGCTAATACACCGATGGACTTAAAAATCTTACCAGCTTTTCTCCTTTAAAAGCTGCGTCAAATACCATAAATTGGATCAAAATCAGTCAATTTGTTTAGGATTTATTAATGATGAAAATATTTGAAAAAAAATGTTTTTTGGCATTGCTACGAAATTTTTCAACCTATAAATAATCATTTAGCTAAAGCAATATTTCAGATCTCAAAAATTGAGTTAAATGTCCTTCGAAAGATCAAATTCAATCAGCGTTTCCAAAATATACAACTTTTCAATAATCAACATACTGCCATTTTAACAAAATAGATGTTTGAACTGAAAAAATCTAAGTTTATAGTTTTTACCCTTTTGAGCTTAAAATACCTTATCTAGGATCTTCTAGGTGTGTGGCCGCGTTTCCGATCTGGTAGTAGTTTTTAAAAAAATATGTTGACGTGTCAAAATAACGTGTAAAAAGTTTTATTGAATGAAGTATTTCTAATTTCTGATTAATTTAGCGGGAAGTTTCAGGGATGGCATGTAGGGTCAACCGCCTACACATTATTTGTGTAATTTTTGGATAAAATTGTGTTATTTTTTGGAATTGTATATTAATTTAAGCGTGAAAAAAAGTTAAGATCTAATTGCGTCAAAATTTTCGTTTGTTCAGTTTTTAAAACTGAGAATGCCAGATATCATTAATGAGGCTTGAACAGTAACTTTGTATCTGAGGACACGCACATAGCGCAAACATTACGAATGACAAATTATTTGGTAAGTACATTAAGTTGTCAACAGGTATTGGTATGTGATTACTTACGTATTTAATAGCTGGCTCTTAACTTTTTCTGATGTAAGAACCAATTTCTAAAGATAACAAGAAAGAAAGCTTACAGAAAGCTTAAAAGCTGCGAGAAGAAGACCGATGTTGATCGAAATAAATTTACATTTTCCTATTAGAGATCTTTCCGTGTCTAACGCGCGAATTTAAAATTATCACATACAATTATGGGATGTTAGATACAAAGAATAAACTAGAATAAATTAATTTTAAACTTCTCCGCAAAGGTAACGCACAATTTGGTGGAATACAACGAAGTACGAACCTCTGCTTGAACGTCACAAGCTTGACTTTAACATTTTCCTCCGACTCCCCGGAGATGCGATAGACGAAACCGCGATTGCTCCACATTGCCGCTACATCAGACCCGTAGTTCGCCACCAGTCGCTGTATATTATCCTCGGGTATCCAACTCCAAGCGACCACCCACTGGTGATCCCCCTTTTTCAAAGACTGGGTATGCAAATAAGTAAAATAACATTTCATATATTATAAATGCATATAATTGGTTTTTCATCGAATAGTTAAAGACACAGAAGTCTTTTTTCTTCTAAAGAAAAAAGAGCTTCAAGGCTTTTGCCGAAGATAAAATGTAAATAGTGCGTTGTTATCCTTGCGACGAGGCCTTAATGCCACATGCATAAGTTTGCCGGTTACCTTACCCTCCAAACTAGAACACGACAGTCACAAGCACTGACGCTATTGTGGAAATAATAGGTAAGGCGGTGACACCAGACCCGGGCGAGACAATGCAGAACTCTATCACCTAGTAGCCACGATGGAAGTGACTCGTATAAGCAATCGTTTGCCTTTATCGAACTGCTTGGTAGAAACACAGATGATCAATTTTTCAAAGGCTTTCATTTTAGCTTACAATCAGGCGAGATCGAGGTCTAGCGCTTACCTATCGATAATAAAAAAAAGGGAGCCCGGACCAATATGGAATGATTCGCTCACGGATTCGCTAGACTTTTGAAGAGTAGACCATTAGGTAGCAAATTTCTTCTAAAGAGCTTACTCATTCTCAAAAGGCTAACAACGCAACTGCAAGACACCTCTGTAGTTGTCCATGGGCGGCTGTATTCACTTACCATCAGGTGAGTCTCCTGTTCATAAGCTCTCTCTTCAATAAAAGTCTCGTCTGGGTATGTACCACTACTGTAACAATTTCTGTTGCCATAGCTTCAACTTTTGTAATTTCCGTGTCCCAGTTGCGAACTAAGCTATCCGGTAAATATTGTGACTGGCAATAAATTTGCCCGTGTTGGTCCGGGCCCCCCTTGAAGAACAGCCTGCCTTTCGTAAAAGGCGACCGATTGGCTATACGTGCCGCTATCACTGATACTACTAACGTAAGTGGTAGAGTTCTGAAACGTCTCGCCCGGTGTTTGGTATTATCTCTAAAAACTTAAAGACAACAAATAAAAATTTCGACACGTCAGGAAGCACGGGGTAACTGCTAAAACACATACATATATAGTATATACATGGTATATATGCACAGCAAACAATATGTATATAGTATATACATATTGTTTGCTGTGCCATGAAATAAATTACAATATAAAAATACATTTTCATACCTATATTTACCCCGTGTTGGTCCTGGGCTCCTTTGAAGAATAGGCCAACTGCCATTCTGCCAGGCAGGTCGTAAAAGGCGAATGATTGGCTATACAAGCTATTACCATCGTGGCTACTAGGTGGTAGAGTTCTGCATTGTCTCACCCGGGTCTGGTACCACCGCCTTAGCCTGCCACAATAGCGTCAGTGCTTGTCACTGTCGTGTTCCGGTTTGGAGGGTAAGCAGCCGGTAAACTTACGCACGTGGCATTAGACCTCGCCACAAGACAGCAACGCACCATTAACACCTTTGGTGTCTATAGGCGATGGTTGATTTCTTCCATCAGGAGATCCATCTGCTTGTTTGATATCATATGATATATTAAAAAAATATCCCCGAAAAGGTAGACAGATGTACAAGTGCACCCATGATTAGCCGAAAATACTTAGTCCCATAATGTGATAGACCATGTGTCCCATAATCGGGCACTTATCCAATCCCGGGCAACGTTGTTGTTATTAGAAAACTGGAAAAACACACTTTTGAATTTCCCGACCCGGGAATCGAACTCGAGACCTCATGTGGTCAACACCGACACCGTAAAATAGCTTACCCGAAGACAATTGTCAGGGCCATAGATGAGGAATCCGTTGTGGAACGGGCACATACAAGGTTTGAGACTGCCCTTGAGGTTTCCCGACCAATCCAAGTTCATCACCATGCCGATTCCATCAGACAGCAACTACAAATAAAGAGGCTTCCACACTAGTCCACACTAATATTAAAAATGCGAAAGGCTTTCTATCCGTCTTTCTGATTGTTACGCTTTCAGTGCTAAACCGCTGGATCGATTATGATGAAATATGGCAAGGAGATAGTTGAAGGCACGGGGTCAACTATAGGTTATTTTTTTCAAAAAATAACCGCTAGAGTTGAAATATTTTAGGTATAAAATTGAAACGAAACATTATATTGATGACATGATACCCAACTCGCGTTCGAAGCTGCGCGAATCAGCTAGTTATATTACAAATGCTATAGAGGACGATATTTTTTTTTTTTTTTTGTTTTTATATCATAAGATAGCAAACAAGCAGATGGGTCTCCTGATGGAAAGAGTCAACCATCGCCTATAGACACCAAAGATGTTAATGGTGCGTTGCTATCTTGTGGCGAGGTCTAATGCCACATGCATAAGTTTACCGGCTACCTTACCCTCCAAACCGGAACACGACAGCGACAAGCACTGACATGTTATTGCGGCAGAAATAGGTAAGGCGGTGGTACCAGACCCGGGCGAGACAATGCAGAACTCTACCACCTAGTAGCCACGATGGTAGTGACTCGATAGCCAATCGGTCGCCTTTTACGACCTGCCTGGCAGAACGGCAGCTGGCCTATTCTTCAAAGGAGGCCGGGACCAACACGGCGAAGGCCGGGACCAACACGGCGAAAAAATCAATTTTGTGGCCGATGTTGACATGTGACTGATATATAATAGTTTGCTGACAAGCGAGTTATCCTGAGGCTTTTATTTTTATTTTATTTATTTTCTAAAAGTTAGTCTAAGGTTTTTACAGTTTTTTTCATCTGCCAATACTGCATCGCAGTTTGACGGCAGTAGTTCTCGTTTAATAGTGGATACATTACAGATTTTTTTTTCCGTCTAGTTTTATTTTTTAATACTTGCACAACATACATATCTTATCGAAATCCGTTCAGCCGTTAGAAGCTTACAATACAGTTTTATTTTTTTCAATACACACCTAAGATACGTATTAAAATCCGCTCAGCCGTTCGGAAGTTTGCAGTAGGCATAATAACCTAATACTTTCTTTAAATTACTACTTAGTTTATATTGAACTTACAAGGATCTTACATATTAACATTATATTTTACACCTTAACTTTACATATATAACTACAAATATTAATTACTCTTTTCGTTTTTATCGCTATCATTATGACAAGTAGTGTTTTTTTAATATATTCTTTAAATGATTTTTTGAGCTGACACTTAATCAAGTGTTGTGGCAGTTCATTATATATATACATACATATATATATATATATATATATATATATATATATATATATATATATATATATATATATATATATATATATATATATAAGAACATTTTTTTAAATAAATGTTTAATAAAAGTAATGAGTCCTTATCGTCACGTATTTTGCGCTTCTTCAAAATAATATTTGTAACCAACGGACCCCTTAACGTGTGTGATATGTGTGACGGAACCCCTAGGTTCCGCGGAACCCAGTCAGTTTGGGAATCCCTGATCTAATACACCAGCTATGTAATAACCACTAGCTAATGTAAACGGACCCGTTTTGATTAGTGCGAGTGTTTAATGCATGTGCTTAGTATTAAACAAAAATTCGTATAGACAGCCTTTGATTAGTGCGAGTGATTAGTAATCAGCGTCTATTCACTTTTACTACGCTTTATGTTACAACGAGTAACATACCTAACCAGTGATGCGTGAAATGTGCCATGCCTAGTTCAGACTGTTCATTTTCATTAATTCTTGATGAAAGTGCCGAGTGCCAATATCCAACATTGTTAGATCCATTCGTAAGTGAAGTGAAGTATTCGTAAGTTAGATTCATTCGGCACTCTTATTCCATTTTGTGTTTAGACAATTCCTTTCGAGTGAGACACCGAATGAAGACGAAAATGATCAAAAAATGAATCGACTAATATTACCTTTACTCGCGACTTTATTCGCGTGACTTAAAATCCAGATTTCCGCAAAACCAGTTCCGCTATGAAGGAGCACTTGAACACTAAATAAGGAAACCTAAATAGTGAACGTAAAAGCATCGTGTTATACAAGCATAAATAGATAATTCTGATAAGGAGAAAGTAATACTTACGCTATAAAGGTTAGCCTTGCTATCGATGGCGTAGAGCTGACCCTCGTTGCTCCAACAGACTGAAACCATTTCGGGATCCGAAATGTCCCATCCTGTAGCCTCTTCCTTAGTTCTCTTCAAGATAAGACATTGCTTGTAGCACTGAGCCACCTCCCACACGTGAAGACCTCGTCCCCAACATTCACAGATCAGCAAATGCGAGCGACTCGCTCTATAATAGTTTTTTATTATGTATATTGCCTCCTTACAATGATGATGATGACGTTTATCAACTGACAAAAAAATGGAGGTCACCAGTTTAACATGTATGTATTGTAATGTCGTTGGAATTAGGAGTATCATGATCGATTTTGACGTCCTAGCACTTATGTTAAATTTCGTATTTGTGTGTTTATATATTACTAGCTGTTGCCCACGACTTCGTCCGCGCGGACTTCGTTTATTCCGCACAGCTCCTCCCCCGTTGGTGATAGCGTGATAATACGTAGCCTATATGTTGATCCGACCTGTTAGTAATATTCATGCAAAATTGGAAATAAATCTATGCAGTACTTTTTGAGTTTACCCCGGACATACATACAGACAAACAGACATACAGAAAAACAGACAAACAGACAAAAATTCTAAAAACTATATTTTTGGATTCGATATCGATTGTAGATCAAGCCCCAAGTATTCTTTTAAAAAAATATTCAATGTAATGTTTTGACTTTCCTGCGATTTTATTATATGTATAGAATAGAATAGATAGATAAATATATGTTTGTATGTCTATCCACGAATTTCTGAAATAAAAGTCATATGGGGCTATTTTTTTTAAATTTAAATAAGGTATATTCCAATCAGGGGTTCCGACTCCGTGATTGATGGGATACTCCAGCACTCACGAGTAAATAGTGGGTGCCGAGCACTCGTGACTAACTTTTAACAAGTATATTATTTAAATCGCGCTTTTTAGCTGTCTACTGGCAGCTGAGAATGCACGTCATATTCTTTCTCTGCGGTCGTTTAGCCCAAAAATATGGTGCTGTATATGGGTGAACCGATGGGTGGGGGGGGCGGCAGGGAGGGGCAGCTGCCCCCCCTGGAATTTGTTTACTTCTCTAATAACTATCTACTAGCGCACCTTGCCACCTGGCGCCTAAATCCGCATACCGTCATCCTCGCTCTACCACAACGATGAACGACGTTGAAAAACAGCTATTCTAGTCTGTAGGCATCATTACGTGTAAGTTCTGCGCTCAGTTCTCTATACCTAATGAGTGGTTGGGTTGCTTTAATGATATTTCGTATTATTTCCATTTGCTGCCCTTGATTATCCACCATATGTGGTCTCAATTGCTTCGTGTGTTTTCTGGATACTGACTCCCTGTATTGGTCCGGGTCTCCCTTGAAGCCCCCTTATTATTTTTGAAGAATAGACCATCTGCCATTCAGAGAGGTAGTTCGTAAAATGCAAGCGATTATACGCGGCACTACCACCGTTTCTACCAGGTTTAACTTTCTGTAACGTCTCGCCCGGGTCTGGTATCACCGCATTCGGCATTACCTATTTCTGCCGCAATAACCTCAATGAGTGTCAATGTCGCGTTTCGGTTTGGAGGGTTAAGGTGGCCGGTAAACTTATTACCATGTTATTACCAGTGCGAGATTTAAAGTTTAAATTGCCCTGTGTTAAAAACTTTTCTAAATAAGTTTTTTTTAATTGGTTTAACTTTTTCCCTTTTAAAGTTTTTCCTACCACGGGATCAGTGATAAAACACATATATGGTTAAACTGTGTTAATAGAAAAGTACTACTGAATTACAAAACTGTCATAAGACCTATATTGATGTATGGTTGCGAGGCTTTAACGCTAATACAAAACGAAGGAAATAAACGCAGAAATGTAAGCTCGCTCTGTGTTTTTTATCGTGTCTATCATGCAGATGCATGCATGTTCCGACGAGTTGTTTGAATTAAATCCTGCTGTTAACTTCCATCATTGGACATCGCGTCAAAATTTGGTGTGGGTGGACACACCATCTTGATGTCTGGAAGTCCATAACCGTGCGGTTCTCCCGGCACTTTTTGCCTCGCACTACTCTTTTGTGGAATCAATTACCGGCAGGGGCTTTTCCGAACAGATACGACATGGGGACCTTCAAGAAAAGAGCTTGCTCATTTTTAAAAGGGCGGCAACGCAACTGCAAGGCTTCTGGTATTGCAAATGTCCATGAGCGGCGGTGATCACTCAATATCAGGTGCACCTCCTGCTCGTTTGTCCCCTCTTCCATAAAAAAAAAACTTCTTATATCAGAAAGAAAAGCCTTGTTTTGAAAGTTAGTAATTAGACGTATCCAGGGAGCGCGTCAGATGCCGAGCCCTCGTATAGGGGGCCAAGACGCTCTATGGGGTGCTGAGCCAACGGCGTAAGAGTTAGTAATTATAAAAACATTATTAATAAATATTTAAAAGTGATCTTACACGTATAATTGATTTCGCCGTATCACACCTGTCTCTACGGAGATGAGTCTGTGATTAGTTCGCCAGCACCATATCGATATGACGTAGTTCGGGAACCCGCTGAATCCCGCTATGAGATCATTCTCCATCATACACAAGGCCTTATAGCGATTTACATCATCGTCTGTGCAGTGTATATAAAAATTATACGTTATTTCTCAATTTCGCTGTGATCATAGCCATTTTGAACCTTACCAATTCATCTTACTTATCGCTATAGTTTCTTTTAAAACTATTATGATAATCCAAAAGTAAATAAAGTTCAAGCATACGAAGAACAGTAACTTTTATGTGGCACAGATGCCAATAATCCGTTGCCATTTTTGTGTCTCTTTGACAATTCGTCAAAGAGACACCCGTTGCCGTTGGTGTCTCTTTGACGAATGTCTCTAACACATTTGGCATTTAAAGGCGGATTGTCTCCTTCCATTAAGAGAACCATCTGCTTATCTGTTTTAAAAATTTGACATCGTTGTGCAAATTGAGAAACGTAGTTCTTCTACATGGCTCCCATTTTTTTTTAATTTTATTGCGCTTTCCTCCTCCCACCTCAGTGACCACGAAACCACCCCTGTGACTAAGCGTGGTTGTTTTGAAGACTCCCCCTTCCCCTAAAGGGATCATGTAGTATGGGTAAATCAGAAAAAACGAAACAATTTAAAAGCTCGCCAGAATATTTTTTTCTACTTTAAGCACTACGTGGAATAAATTCACATACATACACATATTCATGATAGATTCCTTTACAGAGTCGCTTCTGTGGTCTAGCGGTTCGATGTCGGTGTTGAACACATGAGGTCCCACACTCGATCGCTGAGTCAGGTAATTCAAAAATGTGTTTTTTTCAGTTTTCTGATAAAAATACTGTCTGAGATTGGAAAGTGCCCGGTTGGCGATAGACTTGCTACCTATCACATTTGTGAGACTAAGTATTTTCGGCTAATCGTGGATGCACTTTTTGTACGTCTGCCTGTCCCATTGAGGATACAGCCGTGAAGATACTTTTTTCTGATAATAATTTGGCCCGGGATGGATAAGTGCCAGGTTGGTGTTAGGCTTGTCACTTATCACACTGAGAGACTAACGGTCGGTTTCCGAAACGCAAAATTAATTTTAAAGAGCAATTAATCTGTATATAAAATACTTAATTTTGCAAGCAAATAATCTGTTAAACACAGATTAATTGCTTGTTAAAATTGAATTGCGTTGCGCAAACCGGCTGTGAGTATTTTCGGCTAATCGCGAGTGCATTAGTTGTACCTCTGTCCACCTTAAATCAAGTCACAAGTGTCATAGGTATATCACGATTTCAGCAGATTTGCCTTGCTTCTCACACGCTCTAGACTCTCTTCACACGAACATGCCGGTTAGGGAGACTTTGGACACCATCGTCAGACAGCACTTATCAGTCTTGATCTTCTCCAATATTTATAATATTCGCATTGTTTATCCGTTTTGCTAATCTTTCATTTACCATTTCCACTATAAATTACGTCATAAGAGTACATTAGGTGTCTATACTTACTAATAAATTTTATTTTATTTTATTAAATTATTAAATACTAGCTGTTGCCCACGATTTCGTCCGCATGGACTTCGTTTACTCTGCACAGCTTCTCCCCGTAGGTGATAGCGTGATAATATGTAGCCTATATGTTGACCCGACCTGTTAGTAATATTCATACAAAATTTGATTTTACATGAATTACGATTTTATTATGTATATGTATATGTATATGTATATGTATATGTATATGTATATGTATATGTATATGTATATGTATATGTATATGTATATGTATATGTATATGTATATGTATATGTATATGTATATGTATATGTATATGTATATGTATATGTATATGTATATGTATATGTATATGTATATGTATATGTATATGTATATGTATATGTATAGATAATAAAACTAAAGAATCGTTTGTTTGAACGCGCTAATCCAGAGGATTGCACGGAAAGTCAAATCTGACTGGTATAGTTAGATTTAACTTTCTGTACATGATAGCCACATTCATGAGGAACGATTCATGACGAACAAACCCGCGGGAAACAGTTAGTATGAATATATCACTTTGTAGTATAAACAAAGTCGTTTTCCGCTGTCTGTCACTATGTATGCTTAGATCTTACGCAACGGATTTTGATGCGGTTTTTTAAAAAAAATAGAGTGATTCAAGAGGAAGGTAAAAACATCCATTATATAGCAGAGAAATACTGCTATAAATATGTTTATCAAAACAGCGTTTGCCGGGTCAGCTAGTAATTAAAATAATTTCAACACACGAAATCTTACCTTTCATTTCTACTACTATATCCAAAGCTGGGTATTGAACAACAAAAATCCGAGGTCCGTTGACTTTTTCAGCGAAAGCGAAGTATTGCGTCCTGTTGCCTAAAAAAAACACAATGTGATATTATAATACCTACCTACCCACCTTTTGAAAACTTCATTCGATTTTAATTTTTAAAACTGCATTTGACGTAGTTTTCTAAGTACTAAAATATTGTAGAAAGTCAAAAAACGATTGATAAAAAATCAATCAATACATTTATATACCGAAAGTAATTTTAAAAATATGAAGTAATTTTCTTGCAAAGAACCTAATTTCAATATTTGAATAAATGTAACTTTTATAAACCAGATTGTGATTTCTGAAACGGTTTTTTGCGCAGTTTTCTAAGTAGGTACTAAAATGTTGTAAAAGGTGAAAAATCGATTGGTTGAAAAATCTCAAAGTAATGTCGAAAAAACTCTTTTTTTCAAAATTTTTCGTCAACTTTGAACCAACCTTAATGCAAATGGTAAAAGGCTTAACCAATTTTAATGCAATTGGTCAATTGGACGCA
>JAUPFN010000003.1:45661480-45706480 GCA_036924255.1 Apodemia mormo
AATTCAATAATTTTCTTATTACATACGTAGCGAAATTGTACATATTGAACATTGATATAAAAAACCCAAGATGCACAGTCCCGAAAAAAAACCCTGCAACGCCCTTGCACATATCTTGCCTTCACTGGTTCATGGATGTTGAGGACGTCGTGGACTACATCAGTAAGAAGACGTCACTCGACTTGAGGATCGAGCGTCTGTAGTCTCGCCACAAGGTCAACTTTAGTTCATTTGTGGTGAGAGTACCGACGCATCTCCTGTTGACCTTTGAGGTGGGGGAATTCTGACCGACTGGTGTGGACTACCGGAGGTTCCGGGGGAGACTCCGGAATAAAGCGTGCATCACGTCGTCTTCAACAAGAAACATAAATAATAGTAATAATATCGCAGGACAAATTACACAAATCGATTATGGGCGTTAGTCAACGATACTAATACATAGAAATACATATATAAATACTGCTACTTACATAATAAACACCCAAGCCCAAAAAAAAACATTTACGCTCATCTCACAAACGTTTGTCCCCGTCGGGAATCGAACCAGAGCCCCATCGATAACTTAACCACTCGACCAACGGGCGGGGTAAGATAATTACGACAATTGTAATAAATGTCAATTTGGGTGCCTCAATTTCAGCGCGCTGGTGCGCCATCTACATCTTTGTCGTCTTTATAAACATACAATAATCGGTCAACATTTAAGACCCTAGTAAAAGCATTTCATAAAACTGTTACTGTTTATTTATATTTACATTTTACCTACCTAACATAAGGATCGTAGCCTTCAACAGTAGGTTCAGTGTTACTTTTGGACACATCTTCTTTCATGTTCAACTAATATAGGACTACTGTTTTTTATTTTTACACATGCATTAACTTTTTGTGTACCTGATTATTGAGATATATTAAGTACTGCGAAAAGAGTAATACTACGTAACTAAAAGAAATACTACGTAACTAAAATAATCGATCACTTGTTGGTATAATATAGCACATGTCTTATGGTCAATAAACATTTTTAGTTGCTAAGTTACAGTTTAAGTTTACTCTGTCTGACATTAAAAGATACTTGAAAATAATCTAAAGTGTAAAGTGTTATAATTGAAAGTCATAGCCATATTATATTTACGTTCATTAAAAAAAAAAACTTGTCGCGTCTCGTTTTACGTATTTTTTAGATCAAGGTGTTGTGAAAAAAATGTTTATATTGGTACTATTATTTAGTTAATCCTGTTATTTTACACTTTAAACTTTATCTATGCTCAATTCGTTTATTTTAGTAATATGTTTATAGTTGTGTAGTTGCAGTATATTGCCTGTTTAAAAAAATTAATACATGAAACACATGTAATGAAACGTCATGGCGAAATCTTTATTAGACCTGTCAAAATTATCAAAATAGGATGAAAACTGAATGAAAATAATTTGTTAAGAAATAAGAATAATTAATAATAGAAATGTTTCCAATGATTGGTAGCTATATCACATTAAATATTTATAATTTACAATGCTGTATTATATATGAATAAATAATAACTTCAAAATGTAAGTATATAATTGCGTTTCTTTTGTATGTTTATCAAGTCAAGATTGACATACTGGGTTCATTATTATGTTTTGGTTTATTTTATAGGAATTTTACCGGGTCTCACGGTCCGGTTGCTGAGAGATGGAACACTTCGGCGATAGATTTTGCGGAGATCACTATGGATCGGAACTTCGCCTTACTCCTAGTGTCCCTTATATCTGCAATTTTGTGGGTGGTCTACATTACTTATTACAATAGCCGTGTCCTGGGTTATATCCTTACGAGGTCGATTAACAAATTTTATTTTCAAGATGAAAATTTTAAAATTGGTAAGGTTCCAAATATATTACAAAGTTTGAGTCAAATAAGCACATCAAATATTTGCCTTGAAGTAGTTCACATACTTTTTTTATATAAATGAAGGTATTTTTTTAATAACTACAATAAAACTTGTTTTGCTGAAAGATATAGACAATCTTACAAATAACAGGAACTGCTGCGTCATATTACTGATCTGCTGCATTTACATATAATGCAGCATATCAGTAATCTATACATATAATAAAATCGTAGGAAAGTCAAAACTGTACATTGAATATTTTTTTTAAAGAATACTTAGGGCGTGATCTACAATCGATATAGAAGCCAAAAATATAGTTTTTAGAATTTTTGTATGTTTGTCTGTATGTCTGTATGTATGTCCAGGGTAATCTCAATAAGTACTGCATGGATTTACTTCAAATTTTGCATGAATATTACTAACAGGTCGGGTCAACATATAGGCTACATATTATCACCTACGGGGAGGAGCTGTGCGGAGTAAACAAAGTCCGCTCGGACGAAGTCGTGGGCAACAGCTAGTAATTAATAATCTTAATAAGGCAAGAAATGGAAGCAACTCTTACACTTCAGGAGCTTTCTCTGTCTGTCTGTCTGTCTGTCTTCTTTTGACAAGGCTATAGAAAGATTGCTTTTAAACTACAATTGTTTGGTATGATAATATTATTTTAAATTGGGATTGTTGTAAAAGAGTAATTTAGAAGTGAAATATATAGAATCATACTACTTTGAGAGTACTTATTAACTTGTTTATTTTTTATTTGCTAATGTTCTATAAATACACCTCACATTTTTTATATGATCCTTTAAATTAATTAGTACAAATCTAGTTAAATTTAAAAAATGTTTTATTTTGTATAAATAATAATTTGTTTATACTTTATAAATAATAATAATTTCGTTGCAATAGCAACACCAAATAGTAGTGTGTTTTCACATTTCTAATTGAGTGATAGTTTAAAAAATTGTTAATGCATCATAATAACTTGTAAAAAGTTTTTTTGGATAAAGTACTGATGATTTCCAAGTATTACATTTGGACATTTGTAGCTGAATCATTATGAAAACACAACCTAAGGCTATATAAATCAGTGGTGAAAAAAAATTCATGATATTTATTTTGAAAAAAAATTCATGATATTTATTTTATGACTCACTGACATTAATTTTACTAATTTGAAAATATTTTTCTGTTTGTGTATCTTTCTGTCTATCATAATTTTGTTGATGGCTCAACTAAACTTCATGAAAATTAGTATACCGTGAGACCACATGTTTGTGCAAATGATAGGACATATGGGTGAAGTAAAATTTATACAAATTTGGGTTTTTCAAGTAGGTAATCTATATATTAATATGACACACTATTGATAAAATACACAAATTCATAAGAAATATATGACATTTATTAAAACTCCGAGCAAATCTCTTAGAAACTAATGATGGCACTTTGGAAAAAATCAGGACCTAGCCCTGAAGTTTCCAAGTCAGTAAGCACATTGGCTCTTTTAAGTCTCTTAACTGATTATGGAACCAGGAGAGCATATGACAAGGGATTTAGATGTTTTTTTCCAGTCGATCCCTATAGTTTTGCAAATACAATTTGATTGCCTCAGTAAATTACTATATAAAAGTAATCTAAAACAACGGAACATTAGTACTCTGGAAACACATCTGTCTTTTGATGTGATATCCTACAAAGGACTGACGCCAAATGTCTGATGAAAAAGACATGTATTTTACTGACTTTTTGACTGGATTTGCACATGAGTACGTGATTACCATAGTGTTAGTATTTACACTGTAATGACAACTGGCACATTGTGTGGTTCGCAGCTAACATTTCTGCCAATATTATAATTTGAACATGTATTTGCTAATGCAACAATTTTTTGGCGAGAATTTCGATGTAGGCAAATGTGAAAAAAATGATGTAGAAATTATTACATTATGAAAAATGTGATATACATTATTATGTACATTACAGATTGTACTGGAATATTAAGTTTTCTTAAATTAATGGTAATATTTAATACATAGTTGCTTGATTGAATAGTTTTGGGGTTGTGACAAGCCAAAGAACTGACCTTTTTGACTGAGAGGACTGACTGAGAGGATGTTTTTTATTTAACCCCTCAAGTCTCAGACCGGAAAAATATGACCACTCTTTGTTTTATAACTTTCGGTCGGCCGCAACTCGGTAAAATGTGACCACACCCATTTGAATTTATACTCTATTTTACATAATAATAGTGGTTAATTTAGTTAGAATAAGCTTGGTAAATGACGGCCTTGGATATATTCTGTGAAATGAGACAGCTATATTGACATTTACCACTGGTTTGTTAAAATTTATAGTATTTTGTGGTAGCAGCTTTGGCATGTCCTTTTAACAGTCAAGGGGTCAAACCCCAGGGATTAATTCCACCCGTGCGGCCTTGGGTTTTGAGAGGTTAAAAAAATTGCTATTTAAAGTATATATCTGAAATTGAACGACCAACTTTAAATGAGTTTTCATTATTTTAATAAAGAAAGAATAGAATAAAGAATCTACAAAATATAAAATAGCTTCATATTTATCGACTGATGACATTGAGTTACCCATTTTTTGTAGAATCACCCATATACATTTTTTATTTTTAATGAAATTATGCTTGGTGAGGTTGTGAGCTAAGTTGTTAGCTTGTGCCTGGAATGGGAGTGAACTTCATAAATGATAGATATTGCCAAATATATCATAGCAGATATTATAGATTATTAATATTTTGACTGTATCATTTCATATTTTATTTTTGTAATCAATTAATATTTTGACTGTACATTTAATGTGTTAGTTAAATTTTGTGATAAATATTTGTTTAATGACTTTTATTTGTCTGTTTTTTGTCTGTTTGTCTGTTTGTATGTCCTATAATAATTAAAAAATGGCTAGAATATTAGCATGAATGTGTGGTTGAACAAATAATAGGCCATGTAATTGTCTTTATCGTCACTGAATTTACACCCAGCAAAGAGGCTACTAACTAGCTTGTAGGTATTATAATTTTGAATAAAATGATATTTTAATACTAGCTATTGCCCGCGACTTCGTCCGCGCGAACTTTTTACTCCACTCCTACTGGTTGTAGGAAGACCTTCCTCGATAAATCGGCTATCCAACTCAAAAAGAATTATTCAAATCGGTTCAGTAGTTTTCGAGATTACCGCATACAACCAACCAACCAAACAAACAAACAAACTCTACAATTTTATGATATTAGTATAGATGTAGAAATTAACTAATTTTTAATATAATAAAATTAATAATTGTAAATACCCTGAGGATGCTTGTGTAAGCGAAACCGGTCGGAAATTAAATATAATTATCTTATTGTGAAACAGTACAAGTGTTATAAGCTAACAAATATTGTGTTAAAATGGAGTTTCACCAAGTGCCGAAGATAAAAAGTGTAGAATATATTTAATTTACTTATTTTTTTAGGTTCTTTCACCCTCAATGCCTTATCAGGTAAAATTATGTTTCGAGATATTGTCTACATAAACTATGATTACACCCTTCGTATTCAAGATGGTTACCTAATATTTAGATGGTGGAGATCTTATGTGCCGAAAGATGTATCAGAAGGTGAGTGTATCTTTAACATTTTAAATATATTATTTATGGAGTTTTATAAAGCCAAAAACCAATACTTTCCTTGGAATCCCTATTTCAGAAAACAATAAAAAATCTGTAAATTGGTAAAAACTGCAGGCCATCCCTGAAACTTCTCACTAAATTGAGATATTTTAAGTTGAAAGGAGTAAAAACTTTTGGCATGGATTTTTCATTTCAAACATTAATTCCTACAAAATTACAGTATATTGAAGTTTTGAAAAGCTATAGGTTTTGGTAACAATCAATTTTGATCTTTGAATGGCATACAACCCAACTTTTGAGATCTAAAATATTGTTTTAGGCAAGGATTTAAAACGTTATATCAATATGTTTGCTGTTTCGTGATTGGTTCGCTGCGTTTCATGCTGTTTCGTGATTGGTTCGCCAACTAGCGCTACAAGACAACGTCATAATATCATATACTAACCAATCACGACGATGCAAACATATCAGTATTATCGTTATAAATACTTATTTTGGGTGCATAATCGATAGGTTGAAATATGTTAAGGTAATGGCAAAAAATCTTTTTTTTTTCATTTTTTTTTTGTTTTTGATAACCACCTGCGACACTTTGGTAACTATTGAGACCACTGAGAAAATTTCGTTTCTACGCTATGGTGTCTGTAGGAACCAACTGAGACTTTAGGGTTTTTTTTTCCAAAAAAAACCCTAAAGTCGCAGGGTTCCAAAAAAAACATTATTTTCAGTTTTTACCATTTTTAATACAGTATTCTATGTATTGTATTTAATTGTTTCCCAACGAAGCATCATACAAAATAACATTAAGGTGGCACTCTTTTTTAACCGACTTCAAAAAAAGGAGTAGGTTCTCAATTCGGCCGGTATATTTTTTTTTAATGTATGTACACCGATTACGCCGAGGTTTCTGAACCGATTTACGTAATTCTTTTTTTGTTTGATGCGGAATAGTTTCGAATTGGTCCCATAAAAATTTGATTCATGTAGGCCCAGTAGTTTTTATTTTATGAGCATTTTTTTATTTTTTTTACCTATGCCGATGTCTGAAATCAAATCTCGCAAGTAAATTTGATCCATTTCCCCGTTACCGATTGAGCTGAAATTTTGTAAACGTATGTAACTTGGATGACAATGAAAACTTATTATGAAATAGACCTGATCTGATGATGGATTCGGAAGGTCAAAGTCAAAGTCAAAGTCAAAACATTTTTATTATAGGTGACCACAGGAACTCAGTAATTAAATGGTTAAAAATCGTTTAATGACAAGACTCTATCGAGTTTGGGCTCATTTGATTTGTGTTGACGAGCACTTTGGTGCTTCGTTGTAACTAGGATCCTGCAGGATCCGATGATGAAGCAACAAGGTGGCCATAGGAGCTCAGTAATTAAATGACTCAATTCTATCGAGTTTGGGCTCGTTTGATTCGTGTTGAAGAGCACTTTGGTACTTGGTAATAACTAGGATCGGATGATGAAGCCACAAGGTGGCCATAGGAGCTCAGTAATTAAATGACAGAACTCTTTCAAGTTTGGGCTCGTTTGATTGGTGTTGACGAACACTTTGGTGCTTTGTTGTAACTAGGATCCTGCAGGGTCCGATGATGAAGCCATTAAGTGTCTATAGGAGCTCAGTACTTAAATGACACAACTCTATTGAGTTTGGGCTCATTTGATTCGTGTTGCCGAGCACTTTGTTGCGGGTGGTATCTGGTTATAAAAGAAACTACTTTTGACAAAAGCCTTTGTTCTACGTCTGTCAAGTCGGTTAGTTCAGGAGGTAAAGACATAAATTTCATGTTGTTCCAGTAGGCCTGAGATGGAACTTTTCTTTTTTTATTCTAGTTGAGCAACGGTAGCTCCTCCGGAAGGAAATCAAAACGTGCTGCGGCTGATGTCTGTTGTTTTGGATATAGTAATTACTTACAGATTGTACATGGTACTTCAGCATACCGACTTATGGTGATTATAAAATTACGCTCACTCATTGAACGAAGTCTTTTTGACGTCTGGCGCGCTGCCGCTACTCGGTTCTAACGTTGCTGAGCAGACTCGGTTGCTGTATGGTTTCGTATCGCTTCTAATCTATGAACTCTCTGCTCGGCGGACTCCTTCGCTAAACGCTCCTTAATGAGATCAATGCTATGAGCCTTCTGCTCGGCAGATTCGTTCGCTAGACGCTCATTGATGAGACCAAGTCTGTTAGCTCTCTGCTCAAAAGACACATTCGCTAGACGCTCTTGGATCTTACCGAGTCTAGAATTATACTGTTCAAAAGTTTCTTGACGTTAGCATGATTTCATATATGGTTTCATTGCCAACAAACGTTTTTCATGATCTTTAATAGTCTCACAAGAACGTAACGTTGTGTTTTGAAGAGCATTTTTACGGAGACGATTACTTCTATCCGTTCCGGTTTCTTGAGATCTATGTTTGTTACGGCGCGCAACATCTGTTGTAGGTATACCCAAAAATAGTTGACAATACAATACACTAAAAAGTATTAAATAAAAATAACTACGTTAAAAAAACCGACTTCAAATACTAAAAAGTAAAAATAATAAAGATTTAATATTAATTAAATACTACCTATTATTTATATGTGCTATTTACCAATAGGTTTGAAGTCGGTGCCAAGCCTTAAACAAATATTAATATATTAATCACTTAAATGAATACGAGCAAATTAATACAATAAAATGCCTACTTTAAAGATTAAGATGCGTAAATATACCTAATAAAGAGCAATTAAATGTTAATATTATAATCAGCTTCAATAAATACGAAGAATAATGAAAAAAATATGTAATATACGAACATGTATTTTACAGAATTCCTAAACTAAATGGTCATGTGAATTAATGTAGAATTGTCAATTAAGCTAAAACGCATCAAAATTTTTAATTTAAAATTCACACCACATAATGTTAGATTATGTTGGTAGCTTGATTAATTTTTAACAACTTGTATCACCCGTATTCTTGCAAATAAATATTTTCTTTCTTTCAAAAATTTTATGTAAGTATTCAACACGTCCGTCAACGACGTCAGCCCGCGCGTTCGTGCCGGATTGGCTTGGCAGCGACTTCAAACCTATTAGTAAATAGCACATATAAATAATAGGTAGTATTTAATTAATATTAAATCTTTATTATTTTTTACTTTTTAGTATTTGAAGTCGGTTTTTTAACGTAGTTATTTTTATTTAAGTATGCTCTGGAGGATAAATAAAAGACATTAGTCCACTATTTTAATCCGTGCTGTGTGCTATGTGTTGGTTGCAGTTTATAATACAGGTTAATTTAAAAGTGTTTTGGCATATTAATCAACAAGTAAACTTTAATTATAATCAAGTTAAAGATCTAACAGTTTAGATAATAATTTTGTCAAAAAACCGTAAATATCAGTTAATTAAAAATATTTTCCGTTAACAACCATATTGATGGTACCAGTGCTTTAGGCACAGAACAATATTACTCCAGGGAGAAGAACACCGACTTCATACGAAAAAGGCAGTAACAAAATATGCCAAACCAGCGACACTAGTGGGACCCTTTTGACGACTTTCTAAACGCGCAAAAATTTAAAAATCTAGGTACTTCCTTGCATGTATCTACCAGAATTTTCTCATATCAAAATTAATCACTAATTTCTTGGTAAGCGAATAAATTTCCGGTTTATGAACTTGAAATTAGTATTAGTGATTTTTTTATAGCACATAAGCAGAAGATTTTAATAAAAAATAACAGCAATCGTCTATAAAACACTAAATGTGTTAGTTGTGTGTTGCTATGAGTGTAGCGTGATCGTAGGGTCACATGCATACCGGAAAACAACAGTGACGCATCGACGCTTGTGGCAGGAATATGTAAGGTAATGGGTGGCGAAGCGGTGGACGAAACTTTGTAAAATTCCTAGTATTCTCGATTATACTGTATACGTATGAGTATTAAAAATTAAGAGTATGTATATATGTGAAAAGATTCTACTCGACGCACTTTGCACGGAGAAGCACTAGAAATATCACTGATACCTAAAAACATCACCAAAAATAGAACGAAGTAGTCAGCTGCAGTTTGATTATTGATTTTCATTTGAGTCAAAATGTTGACATTCTCACAAGCGAAAAATCATAATTACTCACAATCATTTATCATGTCATGTCAAATCATTTTTCTGACAAGAAAAATATTTTTTTAATGCTGGCCACTCTATAACAAACTCTCTCGTACGTACCAACCAATCAGAACATAGTTGACTGCACCTGGCTTTGGGTATGATGATACCTATTTTTGTTTAATTTCGTAAATTTTTGTGTTGCGTATCTATGATCTCACGATGTGAATATGAAATATCTTAAACAGTATTTTAAAAAAAATAAACGTAGCTGTAAAGTTGAAAAAGAAATATTTTTTTAAAAAATATGAAAAAATTATGTTTCAATTATTAAAAAAATATTTTAATATTTATGTAAATAAATATTTTTGAACAATAGTGGATGTTGTTTATTTTTTTCCAATTATATAAAAAAAATATAAAAGAGTGTAGGTCATCAATTTACTTTTTGCATTAAAAAGCCTAGACTAACAAGTAGACATATTTTTTTAAAGTATCATGTTACAACTGAATTATTTTGTAGTTTAAACCACTTAAGTTAATCAATTCTCATACTAGTGTACAGCACTCAAGACCTTTTCAAAAATATACACTTTGCAGTATCGGATTCAATCTAAACAACTCATAAATCAGTTTTTATGACTGTTGTCCACCGGAACGGACGTCTGCGTGCGTAATGGTCTGTGCTTTAAGAAAAAACAAAAAAATGACCGGCTACTCGAGTGGATAAATCCTAAATAAATTGACCGATTTTGATCCAGTTTACAGGAAACTGATAAGATTTTTAAATCAATCGGTACATTAGCTTCAAAGTTATTTTATGTTCATGAAGTAAGTTTGTTGTAAGCAACTTTAGACACACCGTTTTTAATGTTTAAAATAATGTAAAATTCCGTATGGGTGAGTGAGTGGGTGAGTGGGTGAGTGAGTGAGTGAGTGAGTGTTTTTTTTTGTTTTACGAGATTGGAGAATGCATTTATGCACTACGTAAACGTAGTGTCGGTCTCCTCCTATGGAGTGACTACAGGCCCTACCGACTAAATTCCCTTCCTCGGTCTCTACCGCCACTAGTTCCCCCACGGAACTGCCGCTAAGCATTACTTCATGGGGTTGGGTTCATTTCGCCAAAAATCTTTTTGGGGATATTTTAAAATTTCTCAAAATTTTATTCAAATTTTCAGGAAGTCTAAGTTAAGTGGAATCCAGTCGAATGTCATCAACCGCGATTCGATTGGCTTAGCCGTTCAAAAGTTATGAGATGTTCACATACATCACATACACACTCATATATACATACAGACATACTGACGTCATCGTGAAAATAGTCCGAAAAGGTTCCTAGGATCTCAAAACGTGGAGATCTGGTGAAAACCTGATTTTCGAAAATCAGTGTAAAATAAGTAACTTCCTTATCTACATACGTAGCGGGAAGTTAAAAAACTAATTTTAACCAACTTAAGATTTTTGTACTCTGAGCTCTGTGCTTAGGTATGTTTTATGCTCGTTTGAATTTAAAATACCTCAATTTAGCGGAAACTTTCTGGGATGGCCGCAATGGTCAACCGGTTTACAGCTTTTTTTTATTTGAGTCTCTCAATGGGTAATCTCACCTAGATTAGGTAATACTGCTTTACTTATTTCTTCAGTGACTTCAGTGACTACAGGCCCTACCGACTAAATTCCCTTCCTCGGTCTCTACCGCCACTAGTTCCCCCACGGAACTGCCGCTAAGCATTACTTCATGGGGTTGGGTTCATTTCGCCAAAAATCTTTTTGGGGATATTTTAAAATTTCTCAAAATTTTATTCAAATTTTCAGGAAGTCTAAGTTAAGTGGAATCCAGTCGAATGTCATCAACCGCGATTCGATTGGCTTAGCCGTTCAAAAGTTATGAGATGTTCACATACATCACATACACACTCATATATACATACAGACATACTGACGTCATCGTGAAAATAGTCCGAAAAGGTTCCTAGGATCTCAAAACGTGGAGATCTGGTGAAAACCTGATTTTCGAAAATCAGTGTAAAATAAGTAACTTCCTTATCTACATACGTAGCGGGAAGTTAAAAAACTAATTTTAACCAACTTAAGATTTTTGTACTCTGAGCTCTGTGCTTAGGTATGTTTTATGCTCGTTTGAATTTAAAATACCTCAATTTAGCGGAAACTTTCTGGGATGGCCGCAATGGTCAACCGGTTTACAGCTTTTTTTTATTTGAGTCTCTCAATGGGTAATCTCACCTAGATTAGGTAATACTGCTTTACTTATTTCTTCAGCATTGGCGTCAGTGTTGATTATTTTTTCCAATTTATAGGCTAAGCTAGGGACTAAACTCCCCACCATACGGACGCACCATTAATATCTTTGGCATATATGAGTCATCAGGTTCAGATCAGAGTATGCCTTTTCATTACCCTTTTTTAGCTGTGCTCGTGATGTCATCTGCGTGGAATAATTTCTAAAACAGAAGTAGGCTAAGTTACTCCTTATTACTGTGGCTTAGAAAATAGATAATCCAGTTTTAGTAGGGTTTACCCGCATAGTTCCCTTTCCCGTGGGATTTCTGGGATAAAAACTATCCTATATCCTCTCGGGTCTCAGACTATATTTGTATCAAATTTCATACAAATTGGTTCAGTGGTTTAGGCGTGAAGAAGAGACAGACAGACAGACAGAGTTACTTTCGTATTTATAATATTAGTATGGAATACTAAATAAAAATACCAAATAAAATAGAAAAGGGATTATGGGTCCCCATGCTGGTTCAGACTCCATTGAAGAATAGATCGTCTGCCATTTTGTATGGCAGTTCGTAAAAAGAAAACAATTGGTTATATACATCACTACTATCGTGACTAGGGTTGTAACGGAGGCATTGTTAGCGGAGGCGGAGGCGGATGCGGAGGAGAAGAGGTTCGCCTCCGCGGATGCGGAGATTAACGGAGGTGGAGGGGAAATTTGAAGTAGAAAAAATAGAAATTTATGGTTTATTAAAGTAAAAAATATTTACTTGAAATGGGTACATCATATTAATCATGCACTAAATCACTTAAAACAATTACGGCTCAAACACAAAATAACCACGGGGTACCAAACGATTCGACAAGTTGATTTCTGTCATTCATTCACGCCCCCACCACCGTCCGCCCGCCCATGTTTCCGCGGCACAAGCAAAATATTGACCATTTCACTCGCAAATACCGTACTAGTAGCCGTGCGGCCGCAAGTCCCAGCGTCGCTCTTTGCGCGTTGTATGTTAGCGTAAATAAACCTCCGTTAAAACTCCGTATTAATTTGGCGGATACGGATGTGGAGGCAGAGGTTCGATTCTTTGCGGAAGTTCCTCAGTAACGGAGGCGGAGTTCAGTTACAACCCTAGTCGTGACTATTAGGTGGTAGATATTTGCAACATCTCACCCAGGTATATGGTACCATTGTCTTATATAAAAAGTATCTTCACGCCCATATCCCCGAAGGGGTAGGCAGAGGTACAACAAGTGCACAGACGATTAGCCGAAGATACTTGGTCCCACGAATGTGATAGGTGGCAAGCCTATCGGTAACAGGGCACTTTCCAATTCCGAGCAACTTTGTGTTTCTCAGAAAACTGAAAAAACACTTTTATGTGCCCGACCCGGGAATCGAACCCGGGACCTCATGTGGTCAACGCCAACGCTGGACCACTAGACCACAGAGGCAATAGCGTCAGTGTTTAGCATTGTCCAGTTTGGAGGGTATGGTAGCTCGTAGTGTAATACGAGTGGTATTGCCATCTCCCCACACAAAAATTAAAGCGCCATTATCCAGTTTAATGTCTATAGGCAATAGTTTCTTTTTCCATCAGGAGAATCATCTGTGTATTCTAATGATATATTTATAAAAAAATGGAATTAAGGTGGCATGTTAAACACATTGACATTACACACATTTAATAATAATTAATTATTGTGTTCAAGCGTAGGTAAACCAATAAAATAAAATATAAAAAATATGTAAAATGCTTATTGCATATAGTTTTATTCAATATCTCAAATTTCTTTTCAGATTTATCTCATTCTGATACACGCTTATCTATTATGTTAAATGGGTTTGAGTTACATTTCTATAACCGATGTGATCTCTACAACGAATTAGAAAAAACTTTTGGTTTAGAACCAGTTATCAAACAACAGGACAGTGATAATTCAACTGATAGTGATAAAGCTATGAATGATGCTAATGAAAAACGGAGAAGAGCTCATGACACTGTGAGGTCAGAAGCAGCTATGGCTCGAACATGGCGTGACTTAATACCTGTCATTAAAATCGATATATGCTCTGGTCGCATTGTATTTGGTAACAGATTAGTGCCCACAACTTTATCAATAAGCATTGAAGAGTCTCATTTAATGTACAGTACAAAACCTCCAGCTTCTAGTTTAGATCACCTAATGCATTTTGTTAAAGCCAAAGCAGAAAATTGTAAGGTTATCTTAGCTCCCAGTCCAAATTATACTTCCATGGTTGATGAACCACCAAGATATATGGGAGAAGGATTTGTGGTCATGAGTTCTAATTATATTGAAGTTTATTTTTATATGGACGAACCTGGACTTGTTCCAGAGCAACCAGTTTTATTACAATTAGCAAATGGGGATATTGTAGAGTCAGCACCACCAATTTGGGGTGTTGATATTAAATGTGGTAAGGGGACAGATTTTAGTTATGGACCTTGGGCAGATCGTCAACGTGATCATCTGTTTAGATTCTTTTTCCCACCAAATTACAAAAATTTGGAAGTCACCCCTCAACCAAAACCTGGTGATAGGAGACAAACCCAATCATTTGACATAAGATTGTCAACTTTAAATGAGGCTACTATTGATATCTTATTTACGAAAAATAAAGAAACGAACGCCGTCCATATCAACATTGGTGCAGGTTCTTATTTAGAAGTGACATTACCATGGATCGTCCTTCAAGATGGATATACAACGAAAATTACCGGTCAGTTGCTTCATTTAGAAGCCACCACGAGTCTCCAATATAGAAGTTTTGCAGAAAGTGAAACCCTGGAATATAATGTCAAATGTCATTATCCCTTAGTTTGGAACCATCACCAATGTTGGCAATTATCATTAACAGGATGTAAAGCCACTGCGCATTTTGTGTACACACACATAGATTTCTTTCAAGATCTTACAAACGATTGGTCTAACAAATCTCGTCCAGATATTTTGCATTTCGTCCCATACACTTGGAAGATATCTTTGCTTCTTAAAGAGTGTGAAGTTATAACAGTAAGTAATCAATACAATTGGATCGATTGCAGCTCAACTAATCAAGAAAATAACCATGTTGCTTTCTGTGGTGACTTATTGGATGTATCTTTTGATTTGCCATTTACTGATTTCTTACCAGATGTAATTCCATTAAAGATATGGGTACAAGGAGAGGCTGTTGATATGAGCTTGTATTTACCAGAAGTTAATACATCTAGATTATTACTTTTATCGATTGACAAAAACATGAAACTTGTTCCATGTAGACTAAAATCTTCAAAGTGGAGAAGAAGATGTGTAAAAAATCAAGGGTGGGTAGATTGTTGGTCAGTTCCGATTGTAGCATTGAGTGTCAGATATAATTATCATCCAATCCCTCCTTTAGGACCTGAGCCGCAAGCCGATATAACGACACCCGAAAAAGAAGAAATTCTTCTATCTCCTATGAGAATACCGAGAATGAGAAAACAGCCTCAGATGAATTGGAACATAGATGGCAATAATTTTGATCGCACAACTCTAGCTCCTGATAAAATCAGTGTTGAGTTAGAGGTCGGACCGTCCATTCTTCTAGCTTATGGTACTATAATCACTAGTTTTATGAACTTACTGGAAAATATTTTTGGAGAAGATCAAACATTTACAGATATGCAAAAAAACCCAAGTATGGGAACATATTTCTGGTCTAGTGAGAATCCTAACAAAATTAACGAAAGAAGCAGTATTAATCACACGGACATATCAATGGATGATGCAAGTGATGCTAGTAAAGCTTCATTTGATCCTCGTCGCTGTCGGCCCTTTGACGTATCAGTATCAATTATAATTCACGACATTCAGGCTCATCTAGTAAAAAATTGTAGTGAAAACGAGCCACCGTGTCCTGTAGTGTTGATTGAAAGATTCGGGTTCGAAATGGACAAAAGTTTCCGACAGACGAAGTTGCAGCTTCTACTAAGTCCCTCTATTCTAGTTTCATCAAATAACACACCGCGTTCTAATAATATAAATGGATCTAATGGTTCAACTGCTCTTCAACAGGGACATTTAATGCTCTCATCTTTTCAATTACGGGGTAATGGATTCTTTAGCGATACTAATCGATCTGTTGAAGAAGAAACTGTTGAATATGCTTGGATGATGGAGTTGCAGTTGGGTCAGTTGACAGGTCGTCTTACTTTACCCCAGCTTTATCATGTAATTTCTTCACTTGAAACATTTCTTCTACTTATATGTGATAATGAAAATGAATTGACACCTCCAAACACCGCGAAGCAATGTCATCATGGCCTTAATAATGTTCTTTGCCCGGAAACTGATCTGTCCCTTAAGTATCGATGCCCTACGTCTAATGAAATAAAGTATCGCATGATTCGAGTGGCAATAGATCTTATCGACCTTTATATCGCTGACTCAAACACAACCTTGCAAACCTGGATATCACCTATCAGATTGAGTTTTTGTAACTTACATGGACCTGGTTTTGGAACTGGTATAACTGGCTTGTTGCCTAATATTAAATTGGCTGTTTATACTCAAACAAACATGCAAACAAATACACAACATAACTCAACAAGCAGTGGGAATAGTCAGAATAAACTTCCCGAAAGTGATAATTGGGTTGGCGTTGGTTCGATGTCTTTAGGACCTTTACTAATTGAAGCAGCTTCATCTTTACCTCAAAGTCCTAAAAATTTACACTTAGTACAACAGAAGTTCTTGAAGCTTCACGACGAAAAATTTAAAAGATTATGGTTTTTATGGCCTAGTGAAGGGAAAGGAACGCATTGTGGCTGCACAGGAGGATGTGCGTTTTTCGGATCAAATAGAAATGGAGTAAACTTTTTAAAACCCAGCCCATCTGATTTAACTGATGGTATTAATATTGCAATATTTAATGTGATAGAATCATCACCTGGAGAATATGGCTATGGTCAAAGTTTGTTGCATTCTGGACAACTAGTTTTTCACACACCCCCATATAATAATTTGAATGTGTGTTTGCAACCAACAAATGTTTCCACTTTGATACCGTCACCATTACCTCACAATTTTAATAAATCTCCTCAAAGTGTGGAGAGACGAAGTTTAACGCGAAGGTTCTCGTATACAAGCATGAACAAAGGTAGCACTAATATTCTAGTTTCCAGTACTAAAAGTGATGTTCCATACGCACGTTTAGTGGATTCTACAGCACCGCTTGGTAGCTCTAAAATTGACAGTGACTCGAAATTAAACAAACCTATACTAAATCTCCCCCAAATGGAAAGCAGCGTCTCAGATTCTAAACTGGCGCTTAGTTGCGGACTTAAAGATAGTACAAATTTGCCTATTAAAAAGATTGCTCCATGTGATACTGATGTGTTTATAGTCCCGAAAGTTCCCGTAAGGAGTGTAGCAGTATCGGAATCTCATTACTCCCTTAACTCTCACCCTCCCAATGAAGAGGCTATACCGTTAGAAGTTCAAAGGACAATGTCAATTACAAGTGAAAATCATTCAGAAGCATTTTTCTCAGCAGACGAAGACATGTTTCCAAGCCGTTCATCAAGTCTCAAACATTCGTTTAGTAGTCGCCATAGCAATTCTAAAGAAAGAAGTGCAGTTGTTGTAAATGATCCTTTGACTGACAAATGGTTAAATGTTATGTCTCGGACAGATACAGTTGAAGCACCAGATACCATAAGTAATTTAAGTGCAGGAGTTCAACCTGACTCCGAAAGCGGATCAGTGTCGTCTACCTCATTTATATCAGCTATTTCGTCACAGGAAGACATGACTTTGGTAAATTTGCACATGCAAACCAATAAACCAATCGTAGATTCGCCTTTGCTCATGGCAAGTTACATGAACAACTTACCTCAATATAAATGTAATAATTGGTGCAATTGTTCCTTGCCCAGTGGCAGTGATGTGTTTACGTTACCACTATTTAGACGTGCCGAAGATGGATCTTTGGTATATGTTGGACAAAAATATTTACCAGTCTTTGAACCCGTTGGGAAAGTGCCTACTTTGAAACTTGTACCGAAAAAAGATGGCCATACAAGTCAAAATCAGCATTGCCCTTTTTCTAATCTACCCCCACATTTTAATTCACAAGTAAAATCTCATCCTTTTCCACAAGCGTGGTGGGATTTGCAACAAAATGTACAAGACAATCAAGAAAACACAACCGATAAAAGTACAACATCAACGATTACTACTACAAGTGACACCAAAAGTGGGTTATTCATAAAACTTCGTGGCGAAATTGATGTTATGCTCACACCTTTAGTTCTAGAGAGTGTTCAAAAATTTGTGGAGTCCCTGACACCTGTATTAGCCAATATACATCCTATTACAGTAATTAATCATTTACGGTTACTTTGCATCTCGTCAGTAGAATCTGCAAATGTATTGAAGCAGAAGCAATATGTCCACAATTGGCTTCCACAAATGCAAGCTCGTAATGAGTCAAGTATTATCATGGAGAAAGACGACAAATGTAAATTAGCCACTATACCACATTCAAATGTATATGAAGAAACTATTTGTGAACAACTCCAAGCTGTTGTTACGATTCCTAAAGTCAATTTAATTTTTATACAGTCTTCTGTCGTGGAAGATATGATTTCTTTCTCAGCGTTAGATAATATTCAAGATCTAACTTGTGTTTCACTGTTTGGCGTGTCTGTCGAAAATATAGTCGGAAAATATGTAAGTTCCTCAAAAAATTTGGAATCGGTGCAACTGTATTATAGACCAACACTACGTACTCTAGGTAGTAAAAAGTCTTTCGGGATAATGAAAGGACCTCGAGCGTTAATATCTGCTCAAACATCTGGATCAGGCAGAAAGAGGGGACCTGAGAAAGGCGAACCAGTGTTCATCGAGACTTCACAACAACAATGCGAGGATACCACATTAACTTTAAATATTGGTAAGTAATGCATCAAGGGGGTTTAATGTATTTTGCACAAATATAATTTTAACCCAACAATCTAATTTCAATATTGTTAATTTTTTACAGGAAAAGTGCATGGTCAACTACGACGCATACGTAATGATTGTTCGCAATTGAAGGATGCAACAATAACGGGAATTCCTTGTCAACATTCGAAAGTATCTTTCAAGTTTATAAAAGTTGATTCTTGTGCTAAAGGATGTGAATCAGTGGTAAGTGGAAAAGTTTATTTTGAATTGATTGTTGGTCAAAAATCATTGTTGATTATGAATACTCTTTTAGGGTTGCCAAAATGGTTCATTAGAGGGTCCAAAAGAAAACGCCATAGGGTACATTATGCTTGAGTGTGGGATTGAAGGTGTATCTATCAAAGTGTCTAAACATTCTCAATGCCATAAATCTAACGAAGAAAAAAAGCCTGTGCGACAAGAGAATGAAAGTTGTAGAGAATCTGTAAAATCTGCTGAAGAATTAAAACCTGACAAAGAAAAGTCAAAGGGTATTCGCACATCAGGCCTCGAAGAATTATTCAGGAAAAGGGAATCAACCTCAAAGCCAAGTACTCCTAATTTGAGTAACTCCCAACCTCCTCCACCTCCACCCCCAGAACCTGCCACACCAGGTCCGGAAGAGCCTTCAAACGATAGCAGTACGACAGTTGTTCCAGTCAAAGATGCAGGGAATACCTCGTCATGTTCTATTGATTTTAAAGTAATTTGGTTTAATTTTGCTGCCCCTCCAAGGACACCTATCACTAGAAAGATTGATTATACAAGGTTTGTCGATTGTATAATATAATAATATATTTGATTATACAACATCTACTATGTTGTGACTGTCATGTGGTGCCGTGTATAGCTTAATTGCTCAAATCGTGAGCTTGATTCCTGGGTCGGGCACAAGAGTTTTGGTAGAATACATACAAATATCTATTTAGGGTATGTTTATATACTTCAACTAAAAGAAATCAAGTGTGTCAGTTCTCAATTTCTGTTAAAAAATTTTTAGATAACTTCAAATAATTGTAAAGGAAGTGTTCTATTCAGTTCTTTCAGACACGCAAAATATATATAATTGACGACTTCTACTATGTCTGTGATACATACTTACATGTTATTTGCTGATTTTTTTAGTATATTGATAACTATTTTATAATTTGAGAGTGTGTTTCGAAATGTGTATTTTTTATTTTCTGTAAGATGTTTGTAGGTATTTTTATTTTCTGTAAGAAACTGTGAACTAACATTAATTTTGAACGGGATAGGTTGGACTGGAATCTGCTGAGCACAGCCTCTCCGGCCATCAATGCATGGATGAACCCTTGCAACCGGCTGGGCATTCGTGTGGTCGCGTTATATCGGGCCCGTGCCCGCAGACTCGCAGCCACTGCCGCCAGCCTGATGGCTTCGGCGTTAGATCGCGCCCCTTCTCACACACTTCCAAAGGTGAATTTATACACTTAACTACATGTTAGACATTTTACAGATTGAATTACATCCTAAGGAACGTATATTTCTGTGTGTTTTATTGTGATTCTACTGAAATTTTTTATAGGTAGCAATTCAAACGAACTAACGACGTAAGCTTGGTGCATTACGTTAGCAGTTCGAGAGCTTAGCGGCCGCAACGGGTTAAAGCAATGTCTGCCAATTAAACTACCATCACTAGTAAAGTAGTAAAAGTGGCATGTTTTCTTAATTTTTCAGTAAACCTGTCGCTGCGCCTGCCAAATTCCATATTTGGCAGGCGCAGTGACAGTGAAAAAATGAAAAAATACAAATTCCATGTGTATTTTTTCAATTTTTGTTTTAGCACATAAGCTTTATTTTAATTCTCTAATTATGTCGATAAAGTCTCCGTATTGGTCCTGGACTCCTTTGAAGAATAGAGCAGCTGCCGTTCTGCCAGGCAGGTGGTAAAAGGCGACCGATTAGTTATACGAGTCACTACCATCGTGGATACTAGGTGGTAGAGCTCTGCATTGTTTTGCCCGGGATTGGTACCACCGCCTTACCTATTCTTGCTGCAATAGCGTTAGTGCTTGTAACTGTCATGTTTCGGTTTGGATGGTAAAGTAGCCGGTAAACTTATGCATATGTCATTAGACCTCGCCATAAGATAGCAATGCACCATTAACACTTGGTGTCTATAGGCTATGGTTGACTTGATCTTGTAAAAAAAAATCTTTTCGCTATATTCCAACTAGAAATATGCAGAAATGCACCTAAAGGATTTGTGTTTCATGTTCATTCGCCCACAAACGGTTTTAGCTGTGCGAGTAGTCAAAACAATATTTAAAATTTGTTCGGTGAGTGGTGAGTTACACGTTTAGTAACGTTTTCGTCCGTCCGGCGGTGTCCCCCAGAGCCGGTACGGGCGGCACACGCCCATGGCGCGGCAGCTGCGCGAGGAGCCGTCGCTGCAGCTGTGCGGCGTGCTGCTGCGGTACGCGCTGCAGGCCGACGCCGCCGCCGTGCAGGCCGACCTGGCCGACCGACACCTGCCCTCGCTGTCCACGCTGCGACAGGTGCACTACACACTACACACTACACAACACCGCCGTGCAGGCCGACCTGGCCGACCGACACCTGCCCTCGCTGTCCACGCTGCGACAGGTGCACTACACACTACACACTACACAACACCGCCGTGCAGGCCGACCTGGCCGACCGACACCTGCCCTCGCTGTCCACGCTGCGACAGGTGCACTACACACTACACACTACACAACACCGCCGTGCAGGCCGACCTGGCCGACCGACACCTGCCCTCGCTGTCCACGCTGCGACAGGTGCACTACACACTACACACTACACAACACCGCCGTGCAGGCCGACCTGGCCGACCGACACCTGCCCTCGCTGTCCACGCTGCGACAGGTGCACTACACACTACACACTACACAACACCGCCGTGCAGGCCGACCTGGCCGACCGACACCTGCCCTCGCTGTCCACGCTGCGACAGGTGCACTACACACTACACACTACACAACACCGCCGTGCAGGCCGACCTGGCCGACCGACACCTGCCCTCGCTGTCCACGCTGCGACAGGTGCACTACACACTACACACTACACAACACCGCCGTGCAGGCCGATCTTTTTTACCAAATCTTCATCAACATTATTTGGGATCACTTAACATTTATAGACTAAAAATGAATAAAAACCGAGTTCTGTTCAAAATTCACAGATGTATTTTCAATTGATAATTTTCTACTCAATGTTGTGCTTAACTTTTAACATTTATTTGCAGGGTGTGATTGTTCTAACACGTCAATGGAAAAACATATTATACACTCCGCTACTGCTGGAGCATAACTACAAGAGTAAAGTTATGAAACCACTCAATGTTACATTTGCCCTACCTGATTTGCTTGAGGTATGTATTACAATTGCTTTTCAAAATTATTTTATTAAAATTATTTGTGTTAATAATATTGTCTTAAACTGACGGTTACCGAAATATTACCAATAGTTTAATAGACAATGTTTTTTTTTATGGAAGACGGGGCAAACGAGCAGGAGGTGCACCTGATGACTCGATCACCGCCGCCCATGGACGCGATGACGCGATGTCCGATGATGGAAGTTAGCAGCAGTAATTAATTCAAACAACTCGTCGGAACACTCTCCATGATGACATGATAAAAGACGCAGAGTGAGCTTACCTCTCTGCGTAATGCCAAGGAGTCATGCTGTTTCGAAATAGTCTGATCGTCAACGATTCGAACCGCTCTACGTTGAATGCGGTCAAATGGAAGAAGCTGGTACTGGGAAGCTCCGGCCCATGAGATGAGAGCAGTACTCCATGTGAGGCCGAATTTGCGCCTTATAAAGTTGGAGACGATGGGCCTGCAAGAAGTACTGCTTCGCTATGCTGAGCACACCGAGCTTTTTGGAGGCTAGTTTTGCCTTGCCTTCCAGATGACCGCGAAATTGAACGGTATTCAATATGTCGACTCCCAGGATTCCGACACTGGCTGAGGCTGTTAGGAGAGTATTCTCAAATCGAGTTGATACGACAAGGGGTGACTTTTTTGCGGTGAACGCGCAAAGCTGTGCAAAGCATCACCAGTACTATCATCTGAATAGCAATGTATGTTACTAATTCGCAACATATCATTGATATGCAGAAGAAAAAGTGTCGGTGATAACACGCAGCCTTGGGGAACACCAGCATTGACGGGTTTAAGGTCGGAGTATGCACCGTCGACTACGATCTTGATGCTCCGATCAGCCAAAAAACTGGTTATCCACTTGCACAATATCTCAGGAAGCCCGTAAGGGAGGCAGCTTTGCGAGAAGCGCTTTGTGCCATACCCGATCAAAGGCCTGTTTTCGTATTTTTAGCAATAACTCAAGGATAGTATTTCTGGCGAAAACTTGGTTAATAAAAATACCGTCTTCTGCTACATAAAAGACCATAATTAATTTCATAGGCGAATAAGAATAAAACAAAATAAAAATTCTTAACTGATGTTTTATGTGTATATTCGAAAAGTTTATTTTTGTAAATCTTGAAACATTTCATCTATACGTATATTTTTAAATATCTGAATAAAGCATTATGAATGTCTATAGTTTAGAAACTATTTAAAAACTAAAAAAAGCAGCCCGACTGCTAATGGGGCGCTCATATGGCGACAAAGATTTTTATTACATAAAACAATTATTGTTTTTAAACAAAATATTGATATTTTAGTTACTGTATAAATTTTAGGACTCAGTTGAAGGCTGGCAAGAATACCAATTCGACAACGAGGGATTAGATGAAAACTGCTTACTCTTGAACATGGACGTGGATAAGTTGACTTCGCTTTCTTGTAAGTTCTAAATGTAGTTAGTTTTATCAAAAAGTATTATTTTAGCTTCTTTTTAAAATTACACTATTACTATAGGTACCGTAAAAATAAATAGCATCAGCATTCGTCTATGCAGACGGGTGCAATTAAATGTCAATTAAAGCAATTGAAAATACAGTCGCTTCAGTGGCGCACACGGTCCAATAATGGGCAGATATACTACCTTATAGTTAAAGGTGCTTCCACACAACAGTTATATAACGTTGGTGAATGTTATATTACATTTTGTTGTCAACAAGTTATATAACATTTGTTTTCGACAAGTTATAACAAAAATTTAAATTGTTATTGATTTTATATATGTAACAAGAGTACATTTTCTTTTGGATTTTTCAAACAAAAAAAAATCCAATCCAATGCACGTCCTTGATTTAGAGCTACATACTACCAGCTTCCTCGAAAGGCATACCAAAAATGATGGTTACAGAATGTTATACAAAATCTTGGACCAGTTTAGGAGCTTTTATAAACGCTATTAACGTGTTGTTGCTAAATGTAACACACTGTTATAAAATGTTATTCTACTCAATGTTTTATAACGTTATATAACTGCTGTATGGTTTTAACATAAGATGTTGAAATAAGTGGAAATAATCGAATACATTTTTTAATTGTTTTAAATATTGAAACTAGCTTAATAATAATCTTTTAAATTATTTCTTATAAGGTAGTCATTTCTTAATATTATAGTCAGGAGGTTCTCAGTATATTTTTAACGTGTTTCTTAATACCTTCACCCCTATTTTTTATTTATTAAACCACTCTTTCTTTGGATTAAAAGAATGCTGACCACTTTTTCTCGCCATTTTTCTTTAAATAAGGGCAAACTCTTTCATCAGGTATAAAACTCTGATAAACTCTGATATCGGATTTTTTTATATAATATTCAACACTTTTGCAGTATTTTTATAAACATGTGACGGTTGCGGTCTATGTGAAAAAAAAATGTAACTGTTTTAGAATGGAATACTTTGTTAAATTAGACATAAACATTGAATCTATACAAATAATATTGGTATCAATAAAATTAACATGAGTTAATTATGCACAGAAAAGACTAGGGATGTCAAGCACAATAGTAAATTTCTGTTATTGTGTCTAAAGTCTTAATAATGTATGGTTGGTACGTGGTTGGTGTTCAGCTCACGCACCGGTGTCGGCCCGCCCTCACTCGTACCCGTCCACACCGCCTTCGGGTTCGTACGTCTGTGTGCTTCTCTATGTTTGTGATCAGCTTCTTCCTTGCATCTTTATATATCCATCGAACAAACTTGACGGCCGTTTTAAAATTAAAAGGCTTTTTAAATAAGGATGAGTTTATTATTGACATACGATATCTATAAAACTATCGTGACATACAGGCAAACAATTGTCAAACTAGGAGCTGGACTTAGTCTGTGTTTTACTGTGAAATCACAGTAATATATTTTTAACACATCTAAATCTCGCAAATAGAAACCTTTGTTAGCCGCAAATCCTTGTCTATGTTAAAATTTCAAACACGATTTTATATTAAAGTATGCCATTCAGTCAGAAGGCTCATGAAAATTATAAAAAATGGGAATTTTGTAGTGTTACACAGGTATAGTGAGATAAAATAAAATAATGCAGTAGGTAACTGCATTGTAACATTGCAGTAGGTAACTTGTTTAAAACTGCAATGCAAACGATTCCTTGTAAACGTTTCTCATGAAAATACTCTTTTTGCCAATGTAATAAGAAAAAAAAGGTTTTTGTTAGTAATTAACTCTAAATTTGTTTGACTTATTTAGAAAATTCTTTTAGTCATAAAATGGTGGAACATGTATCAAGGAAAATAAATATCTCATTCATCTGACTGATACAGCAGACCTTAGCTAGAATGGGATATTGTTTATATTCACTTTGATCAAAGGAGAAAACAAAAATATATCCGACAATATGCGATAAATAAAATAATAACATTAGCGACAAGTGCTACTAAGCTATATGATTGGGACGTGAAACTATTTTAGGTTATTGAACAGCTTTTTGTTATGTAATGTTTTTATTATGAAACGGTCATTAAGTTTGGACACTGATTGACTCTTTTAAAGATGTGCTTCGTGTTTGCCTTGGTGATGCTGTAAAAAGCGAATTGTAGTTTAGAGGTGTTATAGCGCGCAAGTCAATTTTCTGTCACATATCATTTTAATTCATGCTGTTACTTGAATGACTTTAACAACTTACATCTTCCTTTCTCATGGTTGTATATTTAAAAAACGTACATCTCATATATTTGTATGCGATTCATTTAACCTGTTTCGCACATTAAGTGGGAAAAATAAAATGTCCCCAAGGCTACTCTTGTTTGCACTAGTGTTTCAACTTCAAGAGTATTTCTAACACTATATTTTACTTATTTGTACCTGTATACGTTGCAACGTGGACTTCGGGTGATTTGTGATCAAAAATATGAAATCCTGACATAAAAATGCTTGTTTTCTCATTAGTCCGATTTTAAACCTTCAAGTCCGCTGAAACAGTTATGTCGATCGTGCAAGTTGATACTTCAAAAAGTTGTAGTAAATATGTCATTTGTCCAACTAAAACCCTTCAAATAAGAAATAGCTTATAAGTTCAAGATGAAACTTTCGAAAATGCTGTAATTTATTCGTGCAATTCCAAGGAATCTTCAAGAAAGCTACAGTAGTTATGTCATTTATGCACGTTGAAACCTTCAAAAAGCTACAGTTGTTTTGTCATTCGCACTATTTATTATATATTATTAGATAGCAAACAAGCAGATGCTCTCCTGATGGAAAGAGAAAACATTGCCTGTAGCAATACACCATTACGTCTTTGTTGTCTACCAGACATGTTCATGTTGCTTTGTTATGCGTGTGAAGGGATAGCAATGCCACATACATAAGTTTGCCGGCTATCTTATTCTCCAAACCGGAACATGACAATGACAAGCATTGACGCTAATCGCTATTGCGGCAGAAATAGGTAAGTGATGATATACCCTGGCGAGGTATTGCGGAACGTAGTAGTCATGATAGTAGTGACAAGTATAGCCTATAATCAATGACCTTTTACAAATAATTGCTTGGCAGAATGACAGTTTATCTATTCTTCAAAGGCTCAGCCCTGGCTGACCAAAATTATATAAAGCTGCAGTAGTGATGTAGAACGATCCGGTTGTAATTATAAAATAAGTCGATTAGTCAAAAGTACCTGTAAAGATTTAGTAAAATAAGACATTTTTGTATCTGACTGACTTTGTAATTCTTCTAAACATTCAAATATGCTTCTGCAATTTTGTTGTTCGGCCAAGTTGCAACCTTCGAGAAAGTTACAGAAGTTATATCATTCGTAAAAGTTGAAACTAAAAAACTGAATTTCATCTTAGTTGAAACTTTCAAATAATCTACAACACTTGTCATTCGTTGTTGTTGTCAAGTTGAAACCAGCAAAAAAACTATAACTTCATAACTCGAATTGAAACTATCAAACAAGCTGCAGCCGTGTAATTAATTTGTCGAAATTGAAACCCTTCGAAACAGCTGTAACTGCCATGTCGTCCAGTTAAAATACAGCAATAAAGCAACTGTGTCTATTGCTTGAGTAAAAACATTCGAAAAAGCTACCTATGTCTTTAGATATATACCTTCAAATAATGTACAGAAACTGTGTCATGTGTTTAATATTTGAAATATTCAAAAATAAAACACCTTAATCAATTTATCTATTGATACACTTTAGGAAGTAATATATCTGCAAACGGCATGCATCTAGTATAAAATTGGAAACTCTCTGCTTAAGAAAACACGTAACGCTGTTGATTCCGATTATGGAAAGTATCAGCTATCGTTATGTTGACGCTGTAAGAAAAATAAAAAAATAAATGGGTATGCAACCACTTTAAAAAACAAATTCTAAGTTTAATAATCTATAAATACCTAAGTTAGAAATTAAGTGCAATGAATTCCTCATAATGTGGAGAATAGAAGACACGATACCACGTGTACTTAAACGGATTCCCTCCACCGTTCGACATTTTACACTACTAATATTAAAATAATAGTTTTGTAAATTTATAATTTTTTGTTTTGTTGTCGAATGTCGAAAAAATGGTTTCATGTATGAGGGTCCTCTCTTATTTTTAATTAAATTTTATTTTTATTGTGTTGTTTCACGGTAAACCGTGAGAACAATTAAAATTTAAAGTATCTACGTATTAAATAAAGATGGATTATCTTGCGACGGATGAAAAGCTAAGATTCAGTAATAGGGTCTCGTTGGCATCTTTTTGGATACAGAACTATAAGAAACTATTCATTTTTTTTATTACAAGTATGTATCGTTACCGCATAATTTTTATTAATCACATACAGAGTAATATTGTTAAAATTTCTGAATTTGTAATACTAAACTAAACTGTTTTATTCTTTGTAAATTTAATAAAAAAATTATATATTTAAGGGAATAGATACAATCTCTTTAGATAATAAGATTTTAGGTAAATGTTCTAAATCATGGGTTTTAGAAGCTGGAAACGGGCTTATGTCCTCCGAAGCATGAGCACGTTTTATTTAAACAAATGCCGTAATTTTAATGCACTTGTTTTGATATACTTGATACCTACTTATCTAATTTCAAAGTTAGAATGTTATTTTCGCTGCCTTTCGAGAAAGCGAAATCTCTTCTCTATTACTGACGCCCTATTAAACGATAAAATTGAATATTTGAATATGCTTGTTTCTTTCCGTTTTACTTTAATATTAATTCATGTTGCATTTATGCTTGCACTTCCATGAATGTGTGTATGAATTGTAAATAACAAGTCACCAATACACGGTCCCTTACTAAACCACCTATTCGATACATTAAACAGTACGAGCCGCGCAGAGCAGCCGCGCGAGTCTAGTATTCCCTACGCTACCGTTTTCGACCAGGAAGACACCATTCCAAGACGACGCCATTGCAAGTAAGTTATTAAAGTAATAGAACATTATTCATTAATGTTTATGATTTACTTATTATACATATTATGTCATTAAGGAAATAGTTATGTATTGAGAGTGATGTATTGGAGAGCCTTTATACTAACAAACCTTGTTGTTGTTATCATTAAACATGTAATTTGCATTTCTGGCTACTTAGAAATAAACAGGCTAGAGGTTTTGTTATATTGGTCCTGTGCTCGAATCTCAATGGGTAATGTATCTTATTCTAAATAAGTTTTTCAAAAATAACTGTCGTGGTCGGCCAGACCAGCCGGTACATATCTAGATATGTACCGACTTATCTAGCCGGCCACGCGACACAAAATGAGATTAAAATCGTTGAGTAATCGTAGGCACTAGTTCATATCTACCTATTCCTTCAGAGATATTATGTCCATGAGTTTTTTTCGAAATGAACTTGAGCAGTTGGTCCAAATTCTCGTTACTGCGAAACCGGGCATTTCAAGCGAACAGAGTGCTCAGCTAGTAAAATATGTTCTTTTTTCTATCGGGGCGATGAGATTACATAAGGATAGAAAAGGAGAGATCTTTCCAGCCAGACATAGTGTACTGCATGGAAACAGAATCCCAGTATTTATTTAATAAAGTATGTGTTTGATTTTTTATTTATTTTCAATATGGACTTTAAAATATCCTAGATTATGGCACGCTAAAAGAAGATCTGCCGACTGTTGGGTCGAATCCGTCCTTATACTCTCAAGGCAGCAACGAAAATGTGACCAACGATCGCGCTCGCGAAGACCTTTACCAATGGATGGCCAAACAAGAACCCATTAAAGTTGTAAGTAAAAAATGTATATATGTATTTAGAAAGTTTAATGACGTGTGAATATTCGTATATGTCATGTCGATTCGTGTTGAATTCCGATCTGCCACACGAATGGTAGCGCACTATTAACATTTTAGCTTCTATAGGCAATAGTTGTCTCTTTCCATATTAACTCATCTGCTTGTTACCCTCTGATTATTTATCATTCTGTACATAAAACAATATATTCACATTTATCTTATTTAGTTGTAAAATAAATCTTGTTTGATTGTCATATATATTAACTGCTTGAAGAATGTTCTTAAATACATTAATCAAAACTGTGTTATTTCTTATTTAGACAAGTGTATTTTATTTTACATTTAAATATGTTTGGATGGAGAAGACATAACCGAAAGATATAATATTTTGTTAAATATATTCTAAGCAGGCTGAGAAGCAGGATAGTTCTGCTGGTCATAAGAATTCTAGTAAGAATATTCAATTATATATCTCGAACCTTGTTAGATTGTCAATAATTTAGTTAAATGTCTTATCCGTAGGAGCCAAAAAGCAAGAAACCAATAATACCACCGTCAAAAATGAATCCTCGGGTGATGGCCGCGTCAATGCCAGCATGCAGCTTGTACCCAGTGCAAGGCTCATTGATGCTTCTCGACGCTCACCTCGTGTTTCAACCCTTCTTATCAGCTTTGGGCGTTTCACCGCATCAAGTCGCGCATGGTAATTTTTTTAAAAATTATACTACAATTTTATTAAGTGAAAAAAGATTATAGTTTATATTACAGATATAGGCAATGTGAATGTGGAAAGGTTTAGGTACTGGGCAAGACCAAAACTGACATACATACCATGATCAGATTGATTTAGTACTAACCGAAGGTGGTAACAAGAGTCTTCGTAGCCGGCGTGTTTGTATGAAGAGAGTAAGAGAGACAAGTCTGCTAGGATCGTGATGTATGGCTCTCAATTTTCTCTACCTATCCCGTGAAGTATAAAAAACATTATTACTAATGGCTGGAAATGTATGGTATTTTTAAGTACGGGATTAATAGTAAATATATTCGGTGTTTGTGAATTAATTATAAATAAATATCACTGAATTAATTACACGAACTGGTACCACCAGTAAGCGAGTAATTAACCCAAATTGGCAAATTATTTGCTTGTGGTAGGAGCGTTAGTCAAAGTTATTAATATAAGAACATAGAAATAAACTCTGATGTACTCGTATATTTAATAAATCTTTCACATAAATATTTGTATTTGTGATTAAGTTTGTATAATCTGATGGCTAACTTTATCACCCCTTGTACACATTAGGTAATTCAAATTGCACGCGCTCATTGGTAAATTCAAAAAGCGTGCACTCATTTGTCAGCGAAATGCTCCGGCTAATGGTTATTATAACACTTCCGTCGCATTTGCAAAGATACTTTCACAGATTACAAGAAAGCGAGAGGAAGGATTTTACACATAAAACATTCTTTTTTTTAGTATAAAAATATTTAACCTGTATAAAAGCAGATGGATTTTTCCAATGATGTAAAAAAGAAGAAATGCGTTGTCCGCATTTCGAAATAGCAACTTGAAAGCAAGGTAATTGCCTAACTTTCGTGTGCTTACGCACATCACATGTCAAAGATGCGTAGCTATAATAACAAATCCGCTCGTGTGTTTTAAAACGAAGTAACGTTGGCGTATGACCTGTGTATTAGTAAAATGTCTTTGAATTTGTCATAATTTTACCATTGATTATTCAAAGCAAGTGGTAAACTGATGGTTTATGACACTTACTAATATGAGTATATGAGTAATGAGTTTGGCGGTATGATTCACCTACAGCGAATACAGCATAAAGGAGTATTGAGTAAAGCGTGTGGCGGTTGTGTTGTGTGCGCAGGCGAGTCCAAGAGCGTGCGGTCGGGCGAGGGCGGCGCGGGGCTGGAGTCGCTGGGCTCGAAGCTGTCGCTGCTGGCGTGGGTGGACACCTTCCGCATCGACATCGTCGTGGGCGAGCTCGCGCGCGACCATAGACACGCCAAGGGGAAAGGTGCGCAATACCACCCAATAACCCATGCCAGAACATCACTTATCATATTATATAACAGATAAATATTGGAGACTAGCGGTCGCCTGTGGCCGGAATTCAATCACAGCTGAACAATGAAATCTCTTTTAAGTTTGACAACAGACTTTAGCTGTAAAAAAGTAGTATAAATGTGTGTATATTATCATGTATGTCATATAAAAGTAATGTGTGTAATATTTATTTTTATTAATTTAATTATTTCTAATGATTTTTAAAACATAAAACTTTAACTTTGCCAAACTTCATACGCCGCCTTTTCGGAATTGTCTTAAAAAGGGATTCAAAATTTTTCCTTCACATATTAATATATAGATTACTTCTAGCTCAAAATAACAATCGGGCAATATGTCCTCATGTTATGAAATTTCCTTCCACGTTATAAGTTTAATAGTTCAAATCACTTTACTATGCACCTACGAATTCAATATTAAACTCTCGAAACCGAAAATCCGCTCGCACGGAATTAATAGCTGGCGTTCGACCTTTGACAATTACAAGAACACGCCAATGCTGTTACCACGTTGCACAAAGAAAATTTTTTTCAACTAAACCATATTTTATCATTCTGTAAACGACTATATATTGATTGTTATATTTCCCAATTACTAGAGATCATTTTAACATGATCAGTAAAATATTAAAAATCAATGAAATGAAATATCGCCATAATCACTTGGAAAATAGTAACATGTAACGAATTTGAACCTGATTTATTACGATGTTTTCCAACGATTTATCTAAATAGATTCATAATAGCAAATGAAACCTTTTCTAATAAGAAACAGTACTAACTTGATAGAAATTCAATAGAAAAACATAAAAAAAGACTGAAAGTCAAGAAGTTACAAACTACCAACCGCCATTTTGTGCACAATTTAACTTGATGTTATTACACTAATATGAATAAATGTCTTGTCTATATCGTTTGTAAAATAGTTTTAGCTACGTTTTTATAATCGTGTTTCTGTATTGAAAACGGTAACATGAAACCATCTTTCGTCTGTCTTTATTTTTCGGTATTACGACATATTTATTACAGATGTCGTATATTGCATACTACGAATTATCTAAATGAGATAGTTTTTACCGTTTCTAATAAACAAATAATACACACAAAATGAAAAAAAAGCAAATTACGATCATTAATAATATCACAACACACTTCACAATATGACAATTGGCAGCGCGCACACGTACTTACATCATTTGCGCTCACGCGACAAAAGAAATGTTGAGGATTTTAACAAAACAACGATAAATTTCAAATTGCTGTCTCATTTCAAAGAATATATCCAGGGCCGTAAATTACCAAGCTTTTTTAAACTAAATTAATCACTATTATTATGTAAAATAAAGTATAAATTCAATAATGGGTGCGGTCATAATTTACCGCACTGGGGCCGCCCGAAAGTTATAAAACACAAAACTGTCAAATGAAACCGTTCCAGGTCCGAAAGGTTAGTTGCTTCTGAAAAACACTTTGTGATTATTGAATCGAAGTTTTTTTATAATTTCATCTGAAACAATAACAAGTTATGTTAGTTTAGAAAGATGCGAAACGTTTTACCAAATATTATTTTTATCTTAATAAAATAAAATTATAAATAGCTTACCCTTTATGGTTTTGCCGGATTTATATTGGATTGAGATAAGTTACAAACGCAATAAGGTAGGGCTTATGTTGGTTTAAAAAACAATTTTTTACTTAATTTTTAATCGCATTATTATTTATCGGTGTGTGTGTTATTAATTTTGTATTTTTAATAAAAGGAAAATATTATAACCTAGTTTGTGTAATATTTGATGAAATGAAGACCCATCCAGTAACTGTAATTACAGCGACCCCAGCTCATGCAGACATACCTTCAGAAACTCCAGCGTTCCTCTGCGAGAAAATATCAATAGAAATGGACATGAAGAAAGTAGCAGATATGTCAGTTGACGATCTAATACAGAGGCAAAACGTGCTTTACATATCCCGGGGCCAGCTCAAGAAACATATCAGTACTATGCTCAACTTTAACGTCAGCATAAGATTCATATCACAACAGGTAACACTTTACAATATATTCAAGATTTTTTATTTTTACTTTAAATTATTATATTTTAATATAAATAGTGTACGATATATAATAATAAATATGAAATAACCACTTACGAGTTAATAACTAAACACTATGGCGAAAGTTGCAAACAGTAAAGTAATACCATGCTACAGGAAAATAAAATAATTGATATCACTGGCTTTTTGCTTTTTTCGGAAAATACTAAGGATATCCTTATTGTACATCCTTGTGTGTTTAGGTTTTGCCTATTTATAATAAATAGGCGATCGCCTGCGGCCGAAATACGACCATAGACTAAACAATAATATCTTTTAAGTATGACTTCTAACTTCAAAGAAAATAGTACACATAGTATGTTGATATTTTCGTTTTTGTCACATGAACGTAATATGTGTAATGTTTAGTTGTATTAATTTAATATATTTCTCTAACATTTTATTTAAAAATAATAATTTTCTGCAATCCTTAGTACATTAAATTTTAATTGTGCTGAATTTCATACTCCACCGTTCACGTCATTATTGTCTTAAAAAGGGACCAAATTTATCTTCACGTAATAATTATATATAAATAATTAACTTTTACTTGCTTTTTTGTATATTTTGTTAAACATTTAACGTTCAAAAAGGTGCCAATATTTCTCGGGAGTTCTTCAACGAATACTTAATAAATTTCAGTCTGAAGTCGAGGATGTTATGGCCAAGGTTCAGAATCGAGTTTATAAAATCAAAACCAATTGTTTTTTTTTATTTCAAATTAACCTTTACAGACCCTTTTGAAGGGTGTTCAGTTTTATAGCTACTACTGGATCAGAACGCGGCCACATAAGGCAGTGGCACTCTTCTAACTGCCTCAGTCAGTATAGGAAAAACGATATATCGAGTTACAGCTCAGTTTTGTGGTCATTTGGAAGTTATGGACAAGCTAGTGTCAAGAATTGGTGTTGTGAATGTGATAAAGCAGTGTGTCATGTTCAGCCGGCCGTTTGCGAGACGATTAGACTAAATTAGATGTCATATTCTCATCCTTAAGTCGGAGCTCAACAATACGAGCTCTTTCCTTTTGGTCGCATATAGCGCAAAGAATCGCGTAAAAGTAATCGCGTTCTTTTTGATCAGCTTAATTCTTTCAAGAGATGTTTGCAAAGAGATGTTAGTTTTCTTTGCATCTTCTATCCTATTTATTATAGGAAATGTTTCGAGGAGTCGTTTGGCTTAACTCCACGTCGGATGTCACGCCAAAATAGAAATACTGGCTGAAATCCTTGAATATATTTTTGTGGGTTATAGGTGAATATGCCATTACTTCGGCTGCTGCATCAAATCAGCAATATGTACCAGAACGTGAAGGACACGCAAGTGGAACTACGCACACAGACTAGTCTATCGCGTCGACGCGATAAACATTCACCAGGTAATAACAGCTAAATAAGCTATAAATTATAGGTTAATTTTATGACATAGTGACAGCTGTTTTGCTGTGGTAGGGACAACTGAACATATTCCCCTTTCGGCCCGGACCCCCTTTGAAGAATAGACTAGACATCTGATATTCTACCAGGCACAGTTCGTATAAGGCGAACAACATGTAAAGCGCGGTAGCTACTTGGTCTGTTACCAGTTTGTTCTTTCCGACCAAAAAGCCCGCACTATCTAGTCCCACATGAATATGGTAAGATTAATTTTGGCAGTCTGTAGATCCTGCAAAACCTAGGGCCATACTGTCCTAATGCCTAAGTTCCGAGCGTTCCTAGTACCTTAGCCCCACCTTATATAAAATATATACATGTAAAAATACATCAGTCTTTGTGTCTTAGTTTGGGTGCTGAGTGTGTTGGGTGGGTGGCCATTGCTCAGCTCTGGACCATGTCACTAGGATCGTGACTGCTAAGTGGTAGAGTTTCTTACCATTTCATCTGGGTTTGGTACTAGTAATTTGCTTGTTACTGGCGCAATATTTATTTATTTTATTTTATCATTTGATTCAGGCAACATGGCCCATATTATAAATACCTTGTAGACTAACACACATATTAATATAATATACTTAGAACAAACCTTGTCACGTGTTGACGGCGACGTGACGCGCGCTTCATTCCGGAGTCTCCCCCGGAACCTCCGGTAGTCCTTATCCAGTCGGCCAGAATTCCCCCACTTCAAAAGTCGACAGGAGATGCGTCGGTACTCTCACCACAAAAGACCTGAAGTTGACCTGTGGCGAAACTGCAGACGTTCGACCCGCAAGTGGAGTGACGTCTTCTTACTGATGTAGTCCACGACGTCCTCGACATTCATGGAGACAGTGCAGGCGAGATATGTACAAGGGCGTTGCGGCCAGCTCGCTCCGCAGACGCAGCTCGGGTACATATGGCGCGGTGCCGCGATTGTTGCGGGCGGCGGGCTTCTTCTTTTTTCTTCTCTTCACCAATGTGAAGCCCTCCTCATCGCCCCCAATGCTCTCGTTCTTGCCAGGTCGAGAAGACTTCACCTTTCTCTTCGTGGCCTTGCGGCTCTCCTTAGGCTTGCGACTTGTCGTAGCCTTGCGGCTTTCATTCTTCTCATTTGTATTCGCCCGCGGAGGAGGTGCGGGGCGACCAGCAATAGTGTCAACTGTCAGTTCTTGTCATTGACGTGTTCCAGTTTGGAGAGTAACGTAAAATTATGTATGTATAGTGCGCGCCAGATAAGTCTGCGCGCGACTGATGGCGTGCAAAATGTTGCCATAATAATAAAAGCATAAATTTCCACTTCAAGGGGTAATGTAATATTTTCGATTACATATTATAAAGTTAACTGAAAGGGTATTGAAGCTAAACACTTTTGTAGTTTGCTGACCACTTGATTTTTATGACTTTCTCAAAGAAATAAAGTTCAATTCTGTGATTCAGTACGAAAGGAATGTTTGTATAATAAATTGGTACCATGACAAAAACAGTTATATTTATTTTGACCGTTTCCTGTTTAATGTGGGTCAAATATTTATTCGCCATAGAACTACCTACTATGAAAAATAATAACGGTAGTAATTTATTCTGAAACTAGCATCTATAGTAGTTTGTGTCTGAAACCATTTCTAGCAGTAATAACATTGAGACAATTTACATAGTTTATGATTTATATAAGTATGGTCTAGTAATGGTAAATAGAAAATATATTAGTTTAATGACATTCGGCATGACGTAAATACGTAAATAGGTATTTAAGGGAAATACGATTATTAACACGGAGAACACTACACAATGTACACCAACAATATGGAGGACAACATTTAGTTCCGATTTCTGCCGTGCGCAGACTGGCGCGCACTTTAGCATTATTAGTTTTTTTCCGATATTTTGATTCGTTGTTACCTTTAAGTATTTAAAAGATATTTAACTCACGTCAATGTTTAATTGAATTATTAAATTAAATATTTGATTGCCTATTACAAAATTAAGCAAATATTTAGAATAAATGTTATTTATTTGGTAAATAACAAGTTTTTGTGCTGTTGATATTATTTCAAGTGATATAAAATGATACATTAAAAATAGAAATAAAATTACCATTTGATATACAAAAAAACTGGCAGCACCGCATGAAAAGTTGTTTTATTTGGTGGATGGAACTTTTTGAAGTAGGGCATAAATGGCGATTTTGCGTATATAATAGGTATATATAATAGTTAAATATAATAGCTCGCTCACATTGTATGAAATGTTTGGCAAGAAGGTCTATTCTTCAAAAGAGGTTAGAACCATCACGGGAACAAGTCGTTTAATCTAATGTTTTTCTGTGTTTATCCTTCACGGTTTACAATATTTGTGCATAAACTAAAAGTCGTTAAATTCTGAACCGAGTGTACAAACGTGGTGTGAAGAGTATTCGTTTGCAGAATATTGGTGAGTATAAGGTGTTCACAGTTTCAGAGTTCCGCGAGCCGGTGGTGAGGCTGTCGTCGCTGGAGCAGGCGGCGGGCGCGGCGCAGCCGTGGGCCGAGCCCGCGCCGCCGCGCCCGCGCCCGCAGTCCTTCGCGCAGAAACTGCGCTCCACCGGCAAGACCGTCAAGGGCAGGCTCGGTATGACGTCACCCACACTTACTTACATGGATACGCCTTTTAAAACGAGCTCCTAGTTTGACAGCGTAGCTTGCAATTACACACAGAAATACAGACTTATACAACTTACCAATTAAATAAAATCATTTCAAGGGTCATTGTTAAACCTTTTCTTCTCATTCGGTTAGATAAAACAGTACAAAATGGTTTATTTCTATTTTTTAACAGTATAATATAGCATACAAATGCATGACATTTCTTACAGTGATAAGAGCGTTTGCTCATGCGCGGCGACACGTTTCCTTCCCGATGGCGTGTCTATCATTCTTGTGGTTTGTGGTTTGACCTTACTGTGCTGTGCTGTGCTAACTAGTACACTGCCGCTATACAATGAATGAAAAGTGTCTGACTTGACGTTGCGTAATTTAAGCGCTTTTCAATAGGTTTTATTTCATTCTTCACGACACTTTTCCGTAACCTGTTTGAAAAAACAAATTAATACTGAGATCTTGGATGTATAGTATTATTAATTTTATTTTAAAATATTATCCCAGTGTGCAAAGCCGATGTAGTTTAAATAGAACTAAAATTTTCTAAGTTTAAAGAGCGCGTATTCAATTCGAAACAAAAACTTCATGTTTAAATTTTTTCAAAAGAACAATATTTTAATAATGTGAGATTATTCGAAGGATATTACAGTTTTTGCAAGATTAAATCTTGATTATTTATACTATTCAATTTACCGCAGGTTTAAAATTTGATCGACAGACGATTGCGAACAAAAATTTATCAGGGCGAGCGAAGCGAGCCCTACACTAGGCCATTTTCTATGCACTTTTGTGATACATTTTACTGAAAAAATATCGCATTTTTAGGTTTGAGCTTCGACGTGGTAGTTTATATTCATGTCTAGATTTGTTATCTACCACAAAAATACCATTTTATAAAAATAAAAAAATAGAAGGTACAATTTGTATTAGAATCTTATTACTACTAACGCCATCTCTTATTACATTAACGAGTTAAAATTGATAGAAGATACATTTTCTATTAGAATTTTTGAACTTATTAAGAGACTACCTACTTCATGAATTGTTTCTTCATATTTGACTGGCGGCGCGCGGTTATCGTGCCCTCGTATAAAGGCGAGGTTCAAGTATAAACTGCAATAGCTATAGAGCCATCAGTTTGATCAGTTTGGCATCGAAGGTGTATGATAAAATCATTGAAAGGAGAATGCAAGGGAAGTTTGAAGTAATATTGTGGGAGGCACAAGGAGAATTTAGGTCTAGAGCAGGGATGTTTGCTGGGAACAGAGTAAATAGAGCGTTCGAGAGTTTCACAATAGGCTTATTGAGAAACAGTACAGATGTATTAATTGATTTATATTATATAGAGATCAATTCCCAATCTCAGCCCAAGGGCGAGGGTAAAAAGCTAAAAAAGGTATATTTACGTCCGTATCCCCGAAGAGGTAGGCATCGAGAGGTAGACAACGTGTGCATCCACGGTTAGCTGAAGATACTTAAGTCCCACAATGTGATAGTTGGCCAGCCTATCGCCAGTAGGGCACTTTTCCAATCCCGGGCAAAGTTGTTTTATCAGAAAACTGAAAAAACACATTTTTTCATTTGCCTGACTCTTGAATCGAACTCCGAGGGTTTCTCTGAGAGAAAAATTCGAAAAATGTATTCGCTGAGTGTCTACCGTCAATTCTTCGTGCCTGCGTAGTCCAAAAATTTTGAAGGTTTATTTAAATAAAACATTTTTTGATTTTGATTTCGTAAATCGACGTAAAACCAGGAACTTCCTTAAATTAAAAAAAAAAAAACAATTATTTCAGCAAAATGTCAAAAATGTGTTTTTTATAAGATCAACCTTCATTTTTAATACATATTTTTCCTTGAAAATACCAACAAACAAAAACCAAATATTCCTAGTCCAAAGCCTGACGACGCGGGCCTTTGATGCGAATGTAATGTTTAGGTGAAAATACGCTGAGTTTTTTAGGTTAGATAATTATAAATAAAGTCCATACATTAAAAGATGTAATTCTCATAAAAATACTTTTATAACAATATTACTAGATAGTATAACTTTGCGAGCCCTTACAAAGCTCTGCTTTTTGCTAGTAATATTTTAAAAATAATTCTTATAAATAAACGAGTTTATAGAAAGGACTGAAAAAAACTGTATATTGAGCATTGCCTTAATTCATATACAATAAATATTTTAAGTTTCTATTTAAATACTGGTGAAAAAAATGTTAAAGCGAACTGATTTTGTAATTTTTTAATAATACTTTTTATAACGAAAAACATTATTTTCGTCATTTTGGCTCTGTGTTGCATTTTAGGACCATATATTCTGTTTGAAAAATTCGTAAAATAAAATATTTTGGCACAACACAATGGTTGTATTCGTCCTGAAAGATAATTCTGACGTCCATTTTCGTAAAACGCTATGCAGGGATCGGCTTCGTTTGAAAAAACCGTTATCAAAAATTATATTCTTGCTCTGTAGTGCACTTGCATAAACTGTATAATACCCTTGGAATAATCTGCTCACATTATTACAATATTGCTCTGGAAAAAACTTGAAAACATGAAGTTTTCGTTTCCAATCGAATATACGCTCTTAATAGTAATTGATTCTCTTTACCTAATATAAATTTAGCCATAAAAAGTATTTTTAGGGTTCTGTACTTCTTAAAGAAAAAACGGAACCTTATAGGAACACTTAGTTGTCCGTCTGTCGAGACACTTCTCAGAAACACATTGAGGTATCAAGTTAAAATTTATATCAAATACTTGGATCTACGGTTTCTCTCAGCTGTCAAACTTGTAAGTCAATGCAATCAAAAGGTACGACCATTTATGTTGCATATTTTGCGATTTTTTAAAGAAAGAAAGAAAATATTTATTTGCTGTTTATGATTTCAAAAAAAATCAAAACCTATCTGACCTAGAATGATAAAATTTGACAAAAAGCAATCTCTTACAGCACATATAAAGAAAAAAATCCGAATCCCATATTTTTTTAGTTATATAACAAAAAAAAAACTATGATCGTTTATTTCACATATTATGCGATTTCACAAGGGAATTAAAACCTATAAGGTACTTCCCGTTGATCATAAATATATGAGCGTGACTCCGTACATGTTTGCTTTAGCATTAATTAAATTTAATATATTTCTTAAGATTCGATATCAACTTTTTAACTTATCCTCATTCAAAAAAGATTTCTTAAGCTTAGGGAATAATCTATATACAAATAATAAAATCGTAGGAAAGTCAAAACTGTACATTGAATATTTTTTTAAAAGAATACTTGGGGCGTGATCTACAATCGATATCGAAGCCAAAAATATAGTTTTTAGAATTTTTGCCTGTTTGTCTGTTTATCTGTTTGTCTGTATGTATGTCCGGGGTAAACTCAAAGAGTATTGCATGGATTTACTTAAAATTTTGCATGAATAATACTTATAGGTCGGGTCAACATAAAGGCTACATATTATCATGCTATCACCTACGGGGGAGGAGCTGTGCAGAGTAAACGAAGTCCGCGCGGACGAAGTCGTGGGCAACAGCTAGTAGCTAAATAAAGTTGGAAGACATTTAGTTCTTTCCTCAGTAGTCTGTGTTTAGGATTTATATTGTCTTCAGTACAACTCATTGTCAGAAAGCTAAGTTAAATTGACAGAATTCTGAGCTAAGATTTTGCCAAGACAATTTATAGATACTTAAAAGTAACAAAAAACAATTAGCTTTTAACTATTCTTCAGCACAAAAACAAGGAGAACTTTATTTGGGGCTTAAAATGAAAATTATGATATATAAACTTATCTTAAATCTTAATGGTAATGAAACTAAAGATTTGTAAAACATCTAAATATGATGATAGAGGTCAATCAAATCAAAGCCTCAAAGTATTTTATATGATTATTCCTAGTGATAATCAAAAAAGTCAATAATGATGAAAATGATTTCAGTTTATCTAATATTAAGCACTCAAAAAGTTACACAAAAAATATTTAAACTTTTAAACTCAAAATCGCCTGTGTTCTTTATGTGTAGCTAAATGTTTGTACGGAATCCTCGGTATGCGCGTCCAAGTCTTACTTGATCGTTTTTTGTCAATAAATTAAGGTTATAGTAATTTAATAAGTAAATATCATTTTAAAAAACTTATATTATTCGAGAATTAGAAACGTGTTTATTTTTCTCTCACAAAGGTATCTTAATGTAAACATACAAAGTTTTAGCGAATAAGAAGTGGTTTACCTGTTTTGTAAGAAAATAACAACCTTATAATTGTAAAAAAATAAATGCCAACTATTCCATCACTGTAACTTATGCAGACAATTTTCATAATCATTATTAATCAGTGAATGAAAACATTACATACATATGAGTTCATGTTGTATGTTGCTGCTTATCTGTAAATTATTTTAAATTGACGCAGGAATAAGCCCTGTGTTTATTTAGAATTTAGTATTGCGTTATAGCGAGTTGTTAATTAAAAATCATTTGATTACATTTAGTATTAAATGTTGCAATGCACAGGCTACAGCTCGCTAAGCGAGGGCGCGCACACGCCCCTGTACGCAGCTAGCGCGAGCGCGAGCGTAAGCGGGGCCCCCGCCAGTGGCGCGAGCGGGGCCCCGGCTGCGGGGCTTGCGGATGGGGCCGGCGCGGGGCCCCCGGGGCAGCTGGCCCCGCGCTGCTGGCGCACGCTGTACCAGCTGCTGGAGCTGTACGCCAACATGCCCGACGCCGACACCATCACGCACAGGTCACCTAAACACTATCTACTGCACCACCTATGTTAAATAGTTTTATTAATATTTGCATTTTTTTCAATTTATTGTTTTTCCTACGGGGAATCCTCTATATTTGTAAATATATTTAATTTAAATTTACTATTGTAACGCAGTTATACATTTGACTAAATAACTTAATAAAAAATATGCCGTCATTTATAAGAACTCTTGAACTTAGATTTATTCGTCGTGTTTTAATATTTTTTTTATATTGTACGTTGAGAATGAATAAATGTGTTTATTGTGTTATCAGGTTCTCAGTTTCTACGGAGCTACCGGAAGCATATCGAGGAAGAGCGCGGCCTAGTTCTCGAGAGCAGAATGCCAGTAACTCTTCTTCTAACGGCACTGCAATGGGTATCGTCGTTGTTGGTGTTGCAAGGTTATTATTGTTTCTACGCTCCTTAATTAATTGACAATACACAATTACACACGGGGATAATTTAAGGAAACGCAATAAAGCTTAGTTTCTTGTCTTGTTATAATTAATGTGTGTACTGACACATCCTATGTCTAAGATTGTTTTCCTATGACGCATTTTATATGTTTCATGTAATCATTGGGTACTGTCTCTTCATACTACGGAAATTGTCATTATTTGAATTGATGTTTAAATTTAGATTTTATTTAAGTTTATATATTGGCTTCTTGTATAACCGAGAACGCCACGTTTGAACGTTACTCACGTGTCTAGGGCTGTTATTTTAATTGAAACTGGGAATAACTGCAAAATATATAGCTCAAAAATTACGAATGTCACAATCTGTGGAACAAGGTGTAGTCGAGAGATATTGACAGACCGTAAAGTACGCAAACTTGTAAATAGAAAACTGTGGGTTGAAACGACCATTTTATTATAGTTCCCAATGTTTTAGAAACTTCTGGGGTAAGTTAAAAATCTGTGAAAAGAAGATCTTTCGGAATAAATTCAAACTTGCCTGCTACGCCTCTTGCTACTATATTCCAGCCGTAATAGCAACAGTGCTTGTGAGTATCGAGTTCCAGCCTGGAGAAAGTTAGCCGGTAAACTTATACATATGAAAATCAAAACTGGCACACGAATAGCAACGTACCATTACTCCCTTTGGTGTCTATAGGCGATGGTCGTCTCTTTCTTTCAGGACAGCATTCCGCTTGCTTGCTGTCTTAAGATACATATAGTTGTAGTTTGAGTAGATATCGCTCGCTTTTACGACAATCGGGCAACAAAATTTCTAGTCATGTTTACAGATGAGGCCAGAGTTTGCCTAAAGTCCGATTATGGAATGAATAAACTAAGCAGATGAGCAAAGACAAAGGAGCTCTCATCATTATATATAAGCTGTGATAGTTTTTCTTTTAACTTCATTATAGTTCGTTTAGCCTGCAGAGGGGTGGAGGGGGGGGGGGGGACACTTGAGTCTAACAAAACTTAGCACTTAAAAGCTTAATATTTTACAAACGAGTGCCTTGAACGAAGACTTGTTTCCACAAACCTGCAATATTTGTTTAAAACCTATCCAACAATATCTAATACATTGAGGTACGTGAGAAATAAAATTAACATCCCCACTCTACAGATAGGGGAGCTACCCTAAAAAAATGTTTTTCAAAATTTTATGTTACCACTTACTTGACGCGACTAATATGTATATTCGTGCCAAATTATTGCTTTCTAGTAATAATGATCTCTGAGCAATCGTGTGGGCGGAGGGACGGACGGACGGACGGACATAGGAAACTATAAGGGTTCCTAGTTTACTTCGGAACCCGAAAAATGAGGCAAACAAACATAGGCACTTATTCTGAAAAGCTATAAGATATGAACATAAATCGAAAAGTTTATAACGTTTAGGTACTAAAAACAACTTTTTTCCACCTACTTAGTGTAACAATATAATTGTCACAAAATAATCAGATGAATTAACAATTATTAAAAAAAATTAAGCAGTCACAAACAATTATCCTATTCAAAGCCTCGTCTTGCTAACTCGAGTTCGGTAACTCGAGTTCAACTCGAGTTAAGTGAATTTTAACTCGAGTTAACTCGAGTCGTGTTTATTCCGAGTTGGCACATCAGTAATACATCCACACATCCAAATATACTTTCGCATTTATAATATTATTAGTAATTAGGATTTATGAGTCTATAGATTTTGGTATAGATATTAGACATGTGTAACACTGCGCTGCGCCGCGCAATTGCGCTAACTCAATTAACTGAGCTGGTGTGTCAACTCACTTATTCAAAATGTGTTAGCGCACGGCGCGGCATAGTTATACCACAGACTACTTAGAAACTATACGCAGTAAACTCTCATTAATGTGCACAATTATCATGAGGCATGACTCTTATGTGTCGCGACTCACTCGTTGAGTTACCAATGAGCAAACAGCGCACAGCGCATGTGCGCTGTTTGTGTTATGAATTTGTAGCGTGGCGTACGGCGCACGTTTCGCTCGCTGCTCACTTCCCTTTACCCGCAAGCTGCGTCAGATTTGTTGCACCATGGCGCAATTTTGAGTTAGCGCCATGAGC